>CM046471.1:3690067-4284896 GCA_025506415.1 Flaveria robusta | reverse complement strand
TTATTGTGTCGGTTTCTTCTTGTGGTGGTGTAACATCAAAGGTTTCTTCTTGAACCAAAGATGGGTCAGACATGTTTATTCCCCTGAAAGTTACTATACTATTCACCATCTGGATGGTTACTATTTTTAGTTTCGTTTATTACAATGGAAGACAGAAATCACATGTATACATTTTACCCAAAGTAATTATTATGTGAAATTTTATCCTACTCACTTAGTATTTAAAGAACTAGACATGAAGTGGTGATTAGCACTCGTTTCAGGATGTCTATATCGTTTGTCCTTGTCATGCCGTACAACAAACATATGTGATTGCGGTGTTAGGGAGGCTCACTGCCCGTTTAGGCCACTCTTCCTCAATAATTTTGAGGAAAATGAGACCGGAGTTTCATATTCTTGAAAATTTTCATTACGAGTCATGTCGACTAAGTAAACATACCAGATGTCCCTATCCACCAAAAGTGTTGAGTCAAACATATTACATATACTTTATTTGAACTTTTGCATTCTAATATTTGTGGTTCTTGTCATGGTAAAGCTCCTTTGGGTTTTCAGAATTTTATCATTTTTAGTGGTGAATATTCATTCTTGTGCTATTTGGGTTTACTTACTTTTATCTTGTAGTGAAGTAAGTTCCATTTTTCGTGAGTTTCATTCATATGTATAAAATAAGTTTGATACATCCATCAAAACCTTACACAGTGATAATGCGAGTAGGGCTGTAAACGAACTGAATGTTTAGTGAGGCGGGAAGTTCGTTTTTGTTCGTTCATTTAATAAATGAATGAACACGAACAAGTAAATTTTGTTCGTTTAGTTAAACGAACAACATGAACAGAGGCTGCTCTCGTTCATTTAGGTTCGTGAACGTTCGATAATGTCTTCGTTAACGTTCGTTTGTGTTCGTTCATTTAAAAGTTATGTTTGAGATAATTATGTTAAGTACTTATTTATGTTTGGTGGATATTACATAGTGTTTGTGATTTTAATTATAAATTATAAAATAAGTATATAATAGTTTGTATTTGTTAGTTTTAGGAAATTTCGTTTGTGTTCATTAATGTTCATGAATATTTGTGTGTGTTCGCTTGCCTTCATTCGCGTTCGTTTATGTTCGTGAACCGTTCATGAACAAATTCATTTCCTTAATGAATGAACATGAACAAGAAATCTAGTTCTGTGAGCATTCGTGAACAGTTAATGAAGAAGTTACTTTCGTAATGAACGAACTCGAACAAAGGCTCGTTCGTGTTCGTTCGGTTCATTTGTTGCCCTAAATGCGAGAGAGTATCTATCTACCCAGTTTTCTACATATTTGAAGAAACATGGAAGCATTCAAGAGTCTTCATGCGTGTATACACCCTAACAGAATGGTATTGCTGAATGTAAGAATTGCCATTTGCTTGATGTTGCTCTCATAATCATGTTTCATTATCCTGTCCATAATTTATTTAGGGGTGACGTTGTCCTGACTGCAACTTACGTGATATCTCGTATGCCATCATCTATTCTTAGTGGTCAAACTCTGTTTTTGTCCAGATCCCTAAATGGACTCTCTTTCATCTCGCACCTAAAATCTTTAGATGTGTAGCATAAGTTCATGATCATTGTCAAGGTATCCAAACTTGAATCCCAAGCCATTCTCGTTGTGTCTTTCTTGGTTATTCACATTTCTAGAAAGGATACAGATGTTATAGTCCTCTTCACTGGTACTTTATGAAAACTAATGTCACTTTTCGTGAGCAATGTCCTTGGTTTTCTAAATCCTCCACTTCGGTTTCTGACTTGTTTTCTGATCTTGACCATGTTATACTTGAGTCTCACGCCATTCTAGTGTCCTTTCACCCATGTACCCCCTCTGGTCTCCAACAACACCGATAATGTTCCTGTTACAGCTAGTCTACTAAAGGAGCCCACGCCGTTGCTTTTCGCATATGTGGCGACATAAGGACAAAACAATAGAGATGCCCGATTTACAATCGGACCATGATCCTAGTGTGTTCTCAGTTCCACTTTCCACGATTAGCCATCATACGACTTTGCCACATAGTACCCATGATACACCTTTGCCAAACTACCTCTGTTACACATTATGACCCACCTGGCACCCATATTGTTTATATACCTTTTGTTTTTCGTAAGGAACCTAGACATCACACCCATGACCATGTTTAGGATTATGGTGCCTATGCTTACCTCTCATCTGAGTTTCATGCCTTTACTACTCAACTTGGTTTTAAATTGCACGATGCACTCCGATGCGTTTTAGACTCAAATCCTGATGCGCGATGCGCGCGCATCATGTATGCAATGCGTTAGTTGTTAAAAATACCAAAAAATAATTATACAAAACATCTTTTTCTATTATTAATACTTCAATATAAAAACCACTTATTAACAACATACTTTAACATAAAATTCCAAATTAAAGACTATTACACTATGCACAGACTATTCAAACAACAGTCATGTATGCAATGCGTTAGTTGTTAAAAATACCAAAAAATAATTATACAAAACATCTTTTTGTATTATTAATACTTCAATATAAAAACCATTATTAACAACATACTTTAACATAAAATTCCAAATTAAAGACTATTACACTATGCACAGACTATTCAAACAACAGTTAAACACATGTAAATATATAGCATGAACACAAATATGAAACAAAACACCTTAATGTTGAGAGGTTGTACTCATGTTGAAAAGATTCGACCCATATCCAAAATTGAAGAAAAAACGTAACAATGCATAATGCACGCATCAAGGCCCATCTTACGCATTGACGCAACAGGGGCGCATCGACGCATCATGGAAACACAATGCATCAGATGTTTCGATGCGCTCGCAGCAGCGCATCAAGACCATCACGCACTATGCGCGCATAATGCACACATTTTAAAACCAAGCTACTGCCATTGATTCACACCTAATTTCTAAGGATGTGATGACAACTCTAGCTCACCTAGAATGGAGGAAGACTATGGAAGATGAGATCGGGGCTCTTCGAGCAAATTATACATGGGATCTTGAGATACTCCCCCATGGGAAACATATTGTTGGTTGTTATTGGGTGTTCATAGTTAAACTCAACCCTGATGGATCCTTGCATCGCCTAAAACCATACCTAGTTGGTAAGGGTTATTCTTAGTCTTGTAGTATTGATTATGATGAGACTTTTTCTCCGGTTGCCAAAAGGCCATCTGTATGCATTTGTATCGTTCTTGCTGCCATTAATCATTAGCCGCATCACCATCTAGATGTCAAGAACGCCTTTCTTCATAGTGTTCTTGAGGAGGTGTATATGGAGCAACCGCCTAGGTTTATTGCAGAGCTCGAAAGTATGCAAATTACATCAATCGTTGTTTGGTCTTAAGCAATCTCCCAAAGCATGGTTTGGTCAATTTTCTATATGGGAGAGTTTGGGATGACCCATGGTGCATATGGTCGTATTCTTTAATAACTGTCACGGTAGAAGGATGATTACAGGTGATGATGAGGTTGGCATTACTGAGCTCAAACGCTTCCTTCAGTGTCAGTTCCACATCAGCGGCTTTGGTCGATTTTGATACTTGGCATTGGAGTATCACGCTCTCCACAGGGAACAATTCTTTCTCAACAGAAGTATGTCCTTGATATGTTATCCAAGTCTAGCTTATTAGGGATTGTAAGTCGGTTGATATCAGGATGCTTCCTACAGGGGAGGCCCTCCCAAAGGATGGGAGCTAGATGAAGGATTGTGAACGGTACAGACGGTTAGTTGGAAAACTTAACTATTTGACAGTTACTCGACTATACGTTTTTTCCTTTCAGCGTTTGAAGTCCGTTCATTGTTGCTCCGTACACTGAGCACTGGGATGTTGCTCTTTACGCATTAAGGTATCTTAAGACCTCACTAGGTCTAGGAATTTTGTATTCTTTGTTGGACTAATCTTGTCAATATTCAATACTTATAAGGGTTGATTAGTAAAGTTATTTATTTAATTGTTTGAGTCTGATTTAGTTAATTTAGTTTGATTATGTTTCCTAATTTAAGTTTAAGTATGGTAACTTGGTCTGCAAGTTGGTTAGTATAAATAGGGGTCATTGGTGTCTTTGTAATTGTGTGTCAAGTTCAATAATATACTAAAAGAGTCGAAGAATGTTACTTCAATTATACGTGTTTGCATATATTTTCGGGTTGATCCAATTGGTTATTCCAACAATTGGTACCAGAGCCAAAGATCACAACGTATGTAGAGCCGATCAGAATTCAAGAGTGGATAAGAAACCGATTCGACTATCATGGAGAGATAGCATCCGAACTCAACTAGGAGAAATAAAGATAAAGGGAGGACCAAGAAGAAAATTCACTCATTTATTTGTTAAATTTAATTATCGCAGCCGGAAGAAAAAAAGAAAAAAAAGAAAGAAACATGGCAGTAGGTTTCTTGGAGGTTCACAAGCCAGGAAATTAACAAAAGAGTTTCTTTGGAGGCACGATTACCAAGACAGCAAGCTTTGGGCTGCTTGGTTGGCGGTTTTGCACAATAAATAAAAGAGTTTATTGGATAATTTGTGGTGTTCTACGCAAAGTTGAAAGACAACTGGTTGGTTTGGTCAGCGGCATCGAACAACAGGTTAACAAGGGCGTTTAATTCAATCATTGTAGATTAGTAGGGGTGATTGATCAAGGGCGTTAACCAGGTTTGTTCGTAATCAACAAGTGTTTTCAGAATAGGATCAACAACAGACTTGTCTTCCTCGCTAAGAAAAGAACAGATTAACACGTGGTTAGTTCTTTGGCAGAAGTAATCCAACGGAGGTGCGGGAAATGAAAAACATGGTGGTAGGTTTTCGTTCAGCAGCCGGGTAAAAAGAGGAATACAAGGGCTAGTTTTTCCAGTTGGAGGTCGATGAGCATTGGTGTAAAACGATTCGGGAAGAAGTACAAGTCAAAGAAACAGGTTTTGATCCAAAGAAATTGTTGTAAAAAACAAGGGTTCAATTCAAGAAGACTTTAGACGTGTCTGAAGTGGAGGTCAGGTGTCAAGGAGAAGTCGAGTTGAGGAAGACTTTGGATATGATCAAGGTGAAGGTCAAGGGTTCGTGAGAGGACATGGAGATGTTGGTTTCAGCGAGATAAAAGTCACAAAAGACGTCTCAAGCCCGACGTTGCTATGAAGCATAGTGCAAGACAAGATTAGAGGGGGTGATTGTTGGACTAATCTTGTCAATATTCAATACTTATGAGGGTTATTAGTAAAGTTATTTATTTAATTGTTTGAGTCTGATTTAGTTACTTAATTTAGTTTGATTATGTTTCCTAATTTAAGTTTAAGTATGGTAACTTGGTCTGCAAGTTGGTTAGTATAAATAGGGGTCATTGGTGTCTTTGTAATTGTGTGTGTCAAGTTCAATAATATACTAAAAGAGTCGAAGAATGTTACTTCAATTATACGTGTTTGCATATATTTTCGGGTTGATCCAATTGATTATTCCAACATTCTTATCATGGTCATTGCCGTGTGGTTACCTTCATAGAGAAATGAGACGAACGGAAATCAAGAATCTCAAATGCTAATTGGGCAGGTTGCCCTATTTCATGATGGTCTACAACTAAATATTGTGTGTTCGGTGAAGGAAATTTGGTATCTTGGAAAGCAAGAAGCAACACATTGTATCTTGATCAAGTGTTGAATCGAAGTATATAGCAATGGTAGATGCTACTTTAAAGATTTTTGGATTCGTCGCTTTCTTAACAAACTTGGGGTTGTTTCTACTGCCTTGATGAGGTTATCTTGTGATGGTCAATTGGCTATACGCATAGCCAAGAATCAAGTATTTTATGTGAAAACAAAACACAGAAAGGTCGATTGCCACCTCATCAAGGATCGTGTGGTGGGTACTCGGGACGATCCTCCATCCATTTAACCGATTCATGTCAAGACAGAATTTCAACTCGTTCACAAAACTCTTTAAAAAGCTCAAATAGGTTTTATATGTAGCAAGTTGGGTATATGATTATCATCTATGCTCCAACTTGAGGAGTGTTAATTGTAAATGTATTAGTCTAGGCCATATGTATAATAGCCTAGTTAGTTATGGCCCATGGGTCATTTCTTATGGGTCTCCACCTCTATTTATAGAGGAGTCCCTTTTATTTGTAAATACACTTTTGTTAATACATACTAGTTTACACATATTATTGAGGCCATTTATATATTGAACGCTTCTATGCCTCACTTTATAGGTTGCAATTTTTGACTCATTACTTAAGAATCTAGCGATTTGAGTTGCATTTTCTCTTATTCAGTTCAAATTGATTATTTTAGCTTAAAGGGTAAGGGGTTGAAAGTCACCTAAAATCATTTACTAGTGTTCACAGCCTTGAACCTCCTAAATCATTTTAGTTTAAGATTTTGATTATTATTGTAGTAAAAAAGCCTTGAACCTCCTAAGTCATTTTAGTTTAAGATTTTGATTATTATTGTAATAAAAAAGGTGGTTGCGGGTCAACCCAACCTAATCCATTTCAACACAGAGTAAAACATAACTTGTTTTAGCCTGAACCTGCTACCTGATGTGTTCATCTTGCTACCTCTACCCCGCTTCTAGTCAATACATTCACTAAAAGAGATCATTAATTGTCGTTAATCATTGCAGATAGGTGATTTTGGAATCTTAGTGAGATCTGGTTTTAGTGTATCCAAAGCGCTATTCTTCAACTTCCTCTCTGCATTGGTGGCATTAGCTGGAACTGCTTTGGTTGGTTATTTCTTCCCATAAATAATGCAAAATATAATATTCTACCTCTTATCAGACCCATGAAAAATAATTACATTTTTGCCATTACCGTATATTAGGCCTTGTCAATGGGGCAGGATCCAGGGCAATCATCTTTGATTGAGGTACAAGTTCTTTTGCATCATTCTGTCGCTTCCATTAACTATTATCATAAATCGATAATTTTTGGGATGAAAATGTTGAAATTCATGAATGTTAGTGAAGAATAATGAACTGAGTTAACTTGGCAACATTTTTGGTTGTGAATTGTACAGGGGTTTACAGCTGGTGGATTTATATACATAGCATTAGGAGTGATGGCAGAAATGAACAATGGCAGCTCCTCATTTAGAACTAGCATGATACAGTTAACCTCGTTGGTACTGGGTATGTCGGTTGCCCTCTTTATATCCCTTATCGAATGAACAATTTTGATTTTTAGGCTAGAAAGGCTCAGGAAGTAAATGTACAAGCCTGTTTCAAAATTTTTTTTATTCTAAATATGTACCTTAGTGTTGATTGGTATTTATAGCATCTTTTTATATGTCTAGAGTGATTTTATAATGTTATGGCACCAATATTCCAATGTTGAAATGTGAAGTAGAATTAGCTATAAATTCTGCTCGTGTAAATAGATGATAATGATGTCGATGATGATGAATTGATAATGATGATTCATCATGTAAATGTGGAACTGTTGTCTTGGACAACTCGTCATCTGAGCACTATCCAGCAACGCTAGTGTTATAGTGGTGAGCTCTGAAAACTTCGCTTTGCTAGGTTGGTTAGGACCCGTATGGATCCCCCTCACCCCACCCAAAAGGTGGCACCAGAACATTGGTTGTGGATGACTGGAGTATTGTATGGGATATTCGTGGCACTCTTGAGGTGGCTTGTGGTCGATTTGAATGTTGTCCTAGACTACGACCTGACAATAGTTTGACCATCAGTTGTGTAGTACGGATGTGTTCCCGCCCCCTAAAGATGCAATTATCATAAACGAGAGGCTGATGTCAGCTTACGCATTGGTTCACTTGTGTAAGAAGCCTTCAATGTAAACCCCATTTTGATCACAACATCTCCATTGCTAGAATGCTATATTCGTTCTTTTCCCTCTATCACCACACGCTCTCCCATTATTTCTTCTAAAGTCATCAGTATATGCCTCTTTATGTTTTTGACTCTTGCACATTGACTCAACTCTACCTCTTCTCATATAAACCGAATCTCCGAACTATTTATCAAGTCATAAGGTCATAAGCTGGCTAGAGTTAAAACGAGCCAAATCCAAAAGCAACTTCCAGAACAAATAGAAAGTCATGGGTGGAGTTGGCTCTCAATTTCATAAGCTTGCCCTCAAATAAGCTCATTTTTATTATATATCATTGCTTATGATAAAAAAAAAAAAAAAGTTTTTAAAGAGACATTCTTATAATAAAATGTCTTTATTTCATTTAAAATATTAGGGGCTTAAACAATTAAAGATTGAAGTTTAAATGCTTGATGCAAGTAAATTGCGAGCTAGAGAAACTTAAAAGTGTATAAAACAATTTTCATACTTTATATTCTAAAGTCAACAAAGCGGTTGCAAGAACCCAAAAGAAGACTATTTGTAATAGACGAGACAAACACATATAATCATTATGTTTAGCTATGAAAAAAGATTTGGGGATTATTTAATAAATAAACCTTATCTACAACAGCTACAAGCCTACAACAATTTTGTAGAATAATTTTATTGCTTTTCACTTCATCTCATGCCCTGAACAATTAAACATTCCTCATGTACTTGGAATGTGATATTTCTTAAATAAGTTAGAAAACTTATTAAAGCCCGGTTACCCGTGGTACCCCAATGAGTAAAAGGTACCCCAATGAGTAAAAGGTACCTCATACGTTCACGAGCACACAGACAGCGCTAAATAGCTCAAGCTCACCAACCATTAATTTTAAAGAAATCCCATCACCCGAAGGTTTAATGCGATAAAACCCAGGCAACTAATAGTATTTTTGATGTTCTTTGGACTCGAACTCAAAAAATCACGAGACTATCACTCAATTAAATAGTTGGCGGTTTAATAATATGAAAAATAGAAACAATAATATTTCTAACAAGATCCAAGAACGATGGAAACAAGCTTAGATTCTGGTAAGATAAACAGTTGATGATCCACTCTATCAGAAATTTCAGATGTCGGAGATGCAATCAATATTAAACAATCATGATCCAAATTTTGATTCCAATTCGAACTGCATCATCTCCCACCTTCAATCGCATCATTTTCACTTCATCCCCAATTTCTGCAACGTTTTGATCCCCCTTTTTGGGGCTCAAAAATGGCACCGCAGCCCCACGACGACGGCGAAAGTTAAAGCAACAGGACAATGTCTATCCCTTTATCGGGCATCGCATCCATCAACAGGTGAATTACTACCAACAGCTCATGTTATTTAATTTGATTTTTTAATCTAATTGGGATATCGAAAAACCCTAATTTCAAAAGGTAACAAAAGCTGATGATCTCGATGACAAAGAAACGATATTGTGTCATTGTGTGTGTCTTTTATTGATATTTTGTATCTCTGCAAATCCAAGGTGATGCAAAAAGGTGGCAATTTGGTATTAGTTTTCAATAGAAAATCCAATGTTGTTGTTAAAGCACTGCTTTTAAAAAAGTTGTGGTGGGTGCAAAAGCATCCCTCTTTGGGTGTCTTGATTGTCTTTGAAAGTTGTTATTTGGGTGTTTGGGATTCCACACTCTAACATGTGCTCATGTGTGGACTATTTTTTATAAAAATTATGGGCTGAACTGCTAATTATGGGTTTGAAAACGACAAGCCAAACCAGTCGAGTTGGGTGGGTCGGCTGAACCGGCCGGTTTTACTGGTTTGGTTTGTATTTTTCTGAAACAGTAGTTTGGCGGTTTGATCAAAAAGTTTGGTTAAAACCAGTAGTTTGTGTATCTGATAAATTCTGATTATTTCAAGATTTACATGTTAAATGAGCCTTTACACAATCAAGTTGTTAAAATCAGTTTTGTTACAGCATGGGCGGATGTATGTGCTGATATAAATGCTTTTTATGTGATATTTGATTTGATAATCTAATGATACCGCATATATTCGTACAATGACATTGTATATTTTCAAACCATGACACATTATTACAGTAAGCCGAAATGGAGAAATGAGGGTTATGAGGTTGTTTAGTTTCTTAGCATGAGTTGAACCCGGACATTGTTTATGCAACCCGTTATATGTATTTGTTAATCCTAAAGTGTACATGGAGTTTTGATGACCAGACCCGACTCATAAAAAATGGCAATGAAACCGTAAAGAAATGTTTGGTTATATTCTTACGTGGCACACACGCACAAATTACGTGGAAACGATGGGACCCAACTCAAGAAAGAATGATCAGTAGCCAGCAAGGGACTAGAATGATGATGAGGAATCTTTTTCCCTCTTTTACTGTTGCCTTTAGCAGTTACCCCTTCCTTTTACAGGCATACACACACTGATTTATACTTGTGTTTTGTGTATATTTTAGGTGGTGTTTTGTGATGTTTTTGGATCTATGTTATGGGGCTTTCATCAGTGGATGATGACATTGTAAGTCTCTTATTATATCACCCTGCTTACTTTGTAGCATTCCCATATCTCCTCTCATTTTCACTCACATAATTTCACATTTATCTATGTGTTTGTATGTGTATGTGTGTTATCTTTTAGACCTGTGGTATGATCTAATGTTCTATAATGCTGATGATGTTTTCATTTGAAGATAAGCTTTTCTAGCATTCCCATTTACCTGCATTTCTCACACACCATACACCATTTGAGACTTATGATCTAACATGTCAATTCTTGATATGGGTTCTTTCTTGGATAATCTTGTAAGCTGTTTTCTCTATGTTTGCTTATTTTAGTCATTTTCAAGATGTTTATGATCTAAATTGTCCATTTTTGATATGAGTTCTTGTTCTTGGATGATCTTGGGTGTTCTTTTGTCTATGTTTGCTTATTTTAGCTAGTTTTATGATCTAAAATGTCAAATTCTTGATATGTGATCTTCTTTCTTGAATAATATTGTATGTTCTTTTGTCTATGGTTGCTTATTTTACCAATTATAAAGATGGAGATGAGATTCTATTTCTTGTCCTACTTTGTCACACCACGCACACCATTTCTCACTTGTTTTTCTTCATCTTTGGTGTACATAAATTTAGGAGTGTCAATTGCTGACACGACAAGAGCCTAATACAAATTTTGCGTCTTTGTTTCAGTATCAACAAACTCGAGTTAGTTTCAGGTCGAACCTATGAACATGCTTAGCTAAACGAGTTGATTTGTTAAAAAGAATATTTGTTTTATGTCATAACCAAAACCGGTTGAGTATTTATGCCTAAGTTTAAAATGAAAAAGAGAATTGGCATTGGGTTTATATAATTGAAATGTAATTGTTTTATACACATTTGTAATTTTGGTTGTAAATTTGTATTTTTGGAGAATTGATATGCAAAAGAAATAACATAATAAAAAAATATTGGATTAAACATGTCGTATTCATGTCAACTTGTAAATACACTCGTCATGTTTGGGTTCAAATGTCTGACATGATTTTAAGGTTAGTTTCGAGTTCAACCCACCACCATGAACACAACCCTTTTAGCATCCCTATTTTTAATTTGGTGATCACTTTACAAGTTTCTTTCACTGTTTGCTTTTACTCCTCTAGCATTTTTTTCATTTCTCCCTTATTTTAAACACTTATGTGCAGATAAGTTGGTTGTTGTTTTGAGAAAGCTCGACATTTATCCCTTTTTTACGGCTCACAGGAAATGAAAGAAGGGATGGTAACGGTTCAACTGAACGATAACAGTAGAGACGCTAGAAACAGCATGATGATTGAGAAAGTGGGAATCAAGGGTTTTGATTTAGAACCTGAGCTTGACTTTTGGCCAATTCAACACCCGACTGAGCCCTCCCATCAAGACAGGCCCGTCCAGTGTCCTATGCCTCACTGTTCCCACCTTATCAGTGTAAGTCTCCCCCCTTCTTCTTCTACTTGTTCTAGGTGTCGTTTGGATATGTGTTTTGAAAATGATTCTATGATATTCAGTATTCATAATTGCACATCAGCAGCAGCGAATTGTAGAAGATAGTGTTTGAATTAAGGGGTAAATTTCTGACACGAACATGAACCTAACACAAAAGTCATGGGTTTATTTTAGTGAATCAGCACACATTTAGTTAATGAGTTGTGTTGGTTTGAACTTACGGGTGTGTGCGTTGACCCTTTCATCTGTTTTAATTTTATACTTATCTTTTTTAAAATATGTTGTTTCGTAACATAAACTGGTTGGGTATTTTCTGCCAAAATTTAAAAGATAAAAGAGAAATGAGTATCATATTTTATAGTTTAAACGCAAGTATTTTATAAACATGTGTGTTTTGGTTGTAAATTTTTAGTTCGAGTATTAGTAAGTATTAAATTATATAGAAATTTGGAATAAATGGTTCGTGTTTATGTCAACCTGTGAAATCTCGTGTCGTGTTTGGGTTCATGTGTATGACATGATTTTCGGATTTGTGTCGTGTTTGTATTTGTGACAAATTTTTTGGTTAGACCCACACCATCCTGGCATCCTATGAATATGACTCACCTAACATCCCTATAATTTGATGCATTGCCACAATTTCAAGTAATGATATCATGCTTGAGTTTTTACAATTCCTATTATTCATGTTGTCATAGTAACATTCATATACAGGATGAAAGAACGCAAGATGATCGGTTTTCAGTGCGCAAGAGGCCCGAAGCAAAAACAGTTCTCCACAAAGAAACCTTTGCACTAAGAGCTATAGAATCTCCCATTAGAATGGTCCGCAAGAGGCATCATGATCATACAAAGACCATGATACCATTGCTGCAAACGCCGCCTGTTGATCCTCATTTGCAACAAAAAGATGGATACAACCATCTTCAATAAGCTTCAACAAGTCCATATGCTCGAATCATGGCAATCTCAAGTTGAGGTTGCAGTTGCTGATCATCGTGGTCGTTTACATATAGTAACTGTGATATCAATAGCGAACTTAAGTTTTAACTAGATGCAGTTTAGTGAAACTTTTTATATATGTATAATACAATATTAGCTTTTTCTGTACTGTGATAATCCAGCATTTGAATGTTAGTTTTGGTGGGATTTGAATCCTTCGCCATGTGTACTCAAACCATACGGCCCGATATGGGACATGTTATTGGAGATGGTCATATGAATGGATTGAGTAACATGTCAAAATAGATTCGGTTGACACAAGACGTTTTGCATACTGGAAATATGATAATTTTTTAAAACAACGCAACGTTCTCTTAAGTTTTAATATAAATTTTATTCAAAATACACTCGCCGCGAAGCGTGACCAATTACCTGTATATATAAAATAACTACATTTATTTAAACATTTAAGTAAATTTTGATGTAGCATACGCTATATGTTTAAACTATGACATAAAACATGGTCAAACCCGTAAACCCATCAAGTCAACCCAAACATCACTAGTTAGCTAAACGTATTCATTAATTCAACCCAAAACTAAACCGAACCGTTTAAATTTACCCACCCCAACCCAAAACCAACAAACTCAATGGAGATCACAATTCACAGCACCTGAAACAAACACATCACAGAATGACAGATTCAATATCATCAACTGATGACAAAGATCATCAACTGAATCTCTAAAGTTACTGTTGAAATAGTCAGCAAGAAACATCATTTTTCGCATAAATCGCAATAATCATAAAACCCCAATTGTCTAAAACCCAAAACAAAAACTGAAAACTCATGAACAGATCGCAAGTATACCTCTGCAAACAACCACAGATGTATATACAACTTAACCATTGATCTATCTGATTGTTACAAACTTATTAGTCCCATGTTTAGCCCAATGACCCCTCAAATCAATTGCATTTTCAAAATTATAACCCTCAGAAGCCAACTTCTCCAACACCTTCTTAAACGCCCCCTGGCTCATCTTCCGCCCCGCAATACGCGCCCCGCGACGTTTGGTGCTCATTGGCAACGGGTACATTGATATCGTCGTGGTGCAACAAGCCGACTGCCACCCGCCCGAACCCCATCTGTAGCATTGCTGTGGTGTTCCAGTGCACGAACAGACGGGTATTGGGATCCCTGATATGTCCATATCGACCCCGTTTATCACCAGATCCAAACTCCGGTTCATAAGCTTGGTTCGTGGCCCGTTTTGGTTCGCGTTCTCTTTAGCCTTCTTCGGCTTCTTCCCACGAGCCGGTTTCGAGGCGGTTGCAGCCACTGATGCTGTTCTCTTCTTCACCGAACCACCACCACCATCACCACCACCACCACCACCTCCTCCACCACCACCACCACCGCCACCACCACCACCACCACCATCAATATCATCCACATTCACCCCGCAATCTTTCGACGAATCAATCGTCTGCATAATGTGGACCGAATTCGAACCCGAAGTATCCTGCACAAATGTAGGGTTTACAGGCAGCATATGAAGAAGTCTTTCTCTTTGCACCCAACTTTCTCTCATGTAATGCAACGGCACCGCCGGGTGGTGGTGGTGGTGGTAAGCTCCGGCGCCGGCGGCGGTGGCGGTGACGGTGGCAGCACCGCCGTTGGGGTTTATCATCAACGGCGTTTCACGGGTCGATAAAAAGGGCTTTGTGTCTCTATGATCACCAAAAGGAGCCATTAATTGCAGACCAATGTGCTCTTTAAACGAAGGCTCATAATACCCCCAATTTCGCATATTCAATCCATCATCATCCATCGATATAAACTACAAACGCAACAAGTAAACAACATTATTAAACGCCGATGATTAACCTTAACCCACATCGGCCAGTGAAATTCCGGCGAATTCACCGATCTGAAAACATAAAAATCAAATCTTTTTAGATCTATTTCAAACATGATGATACAATCAACAAATCCCACAAAAGAAAATGATCAGATCAGATCAGATCACAGACGATAGATCTAACACAAACGGTGGTAGATCGACCAGATCCGTGAAGAAAAACACAAAAAAAACCGATTAAAGATGCGGAAAACAAAGAGTCAACATTCAAGAAAGATTTGAAATTTGAGATCAAGAAAGGGGAAAGATGAGATCTTTATGAGACAAATGTTAAAGATTTGGTGAGATAAGATGAACCCATGAGATATTTGAGAGAAAGAGAGAGATATAAGGATGAAAGAGAGAGAAGAAAGACTTACTTGTGTGGGTAAAACAGCTCTTTTTGCCTGGAGAGAGGAGAGAGAAGGGAGAAAGAGACAGAGAGAGAAAGAGGAGAGAGGAGAGAGATAAAGGGCTTAAAATGGAGGGGGTGGGTGTGGGTGTTGGTGTTGTGTTGGTGTTGGTGTTAAATAAAAGGGAAATGAAATGCTACTGATAACTGTATTGTTAATGTTGCTTGCACTTACAGCACTGACATCAAATCCCAACTTCAAAGTCTCAATTTCTCTCCCACCCTCCCTTTTTCTTTTTTACTTTTTATATACATACAACATGGTGTATGTATATTTTATGATAGGCGAACATTCTCTCTACTCTCGTAAAGATTAACGCATAGAGCGCTGTTGTATTGATTCTGTATCGAATCAATACTGATTGCATAAAAAGATTTAGTACCGATATTTGATTTTATTTAATTTTAACATGAGCATTAGATGATGTTGGTGTTGATAAAAGTAAAAAAGTACTGATTGAAGGTTAAGTATATGAAAAAAAGTTTTTTTTTTAATTTTAATATAATTTTTGGGACATACAGAAGATGTGCCGAAGGATGGAACAATCAGAAATCAAAATGTATGTGTTAATCTTTATATAAATTTATGACAGTAGTCTTTGATTTATAAAAAGATGGCTTGAGTTGATAAATGTATCAAAGATGTAAATGATTTCTAATTGTCTTTTGTAGTTGAATTAAACTAGGCTGAAGTTGTTCAATAAAACTGAATTGTTTAGAAACTATACATCAACTAATCCATCGAGTAGCTGAATATTCAAATCTCAAATTTCAATAACTAAGAAACCATATTTTACTAAATGCATTGTATAGCCTAATAGTTTTTCTTTTACTATTTTGATTTCAACTTGTTTTTTATCTTGAAAAAAAAAAACTTTAAAGTATTAAAAAAACGGTATCGATTACCAGTACTGAATAAATAGATTAGGTATGATACTCGGTACCCACTCTCTTTAAATTTATGTAGAGTAATATATTTTATTCCTAAAGTAATTAAATATGTATTACGTGGGATTTGAATTAACAACATTTCGTTGGATGGTAAATCCTCTTAGCACGAGTATGTTTCTTTGAGAATATAATAAAGTGTACTTACAAATTTGTTCGCTATACTATTTGAAATTACATTGATTCTCATTTACATTAAATGGTTGTTAAGAATTTTGTTATCTCTACTTATGTTAACTTTTATGTTAGTTTCTTGTACAAACTCAGTAGATCTTTTTATATATATATTTTAAAATTAATGTTTTTAAAAAATGATTTTTTTATAAACCTAAAAAATTAAAATTGAGAGTTATAATATTTTCTTTTTAAATGACTTGTTTTTAATATGTTTTGTTTTGAAAGAAAATGTTTAACTTTTGTTGGAGTAAAAAATAGTTTGAAAACAAAATTTTCAAAAATTAATATTGTTTTTTTATTATTTATAGTTTTTACTCATACATAGTTTTAATAATCTTAATATATAATAAAAGAAAATAGGTTTTGCCACATGGCAAGAATTTAGCTAATGCATTGTCACATGGCATCTTCACAACATACAAATGCCATGTTTTATTTTATTAGCCATATGGTTTTAAAAAGAAATTCTTAAATAATATTTAATGTCTAATTAAGCTACATTTCAAAATTAGATTTTAAAATTTAATAATTGAAACAAGAAATTTAAAAGCTTCAAATTTTTAAATTTTAATTCAATCTACAATTAAATTTAAGATTTTATAAAAAAGTTTTTAGATATTTATAAACATTAATATTGTTTTATATGTATTTAATTCTTTTATTTAATTAATTAATCAACATTCGCATGTGTATATATTTAAGACTTATTAATAGTAACCGATAGTTTATGTTTCTACTTATTTTAAAAAGTATATTACATGAATGGTTCTTGTAGTTTGGTAAAAAAATTGAATTTGGTTCTTAAACTTTTAAAATTTCAATTATAGTCTCAAATATTATATTTATATACCATTGGTTATTATTCTGTAAGTTTAGTTACTAATGTTAAATTTTTTAAAATGATTATTTTATCTACAAAGATCATCAATGTAAATTACTTTTTATTTAAATAAAAATTATATTTTAAAATATTATTTTTAGATTGTTCAGGTTTTTAAATGTTTCTCTAAAGATTTTGAATTTTTAAATGTCTCTCTTAAAACTTACTAATTTTTTAAAGATACTTTTTAAAAGAAATATTGTCTTTCTTAAAACCATTAGGTTTTTTAAATTTAATTTTTCTAATTATTTATTTTCTGAATATATTTTTTAAAAAAATATTAAAAATGTCATTTGAAAATTAATTGTTTCCAAAAACTATGTTTAAAAAAGTGGTTGTTTTTTAATGATGCTTTAAAATATAAATGGTTTAAGAAAAAATTTAGAAAACCAAATAGTTTTATAAAAATATTTAAAATATCAAACGGTATTAAGAACAACATTTCAAAATGGACGGCTTAAACACGTTAAAAAGCAAACATTTTATAAAATATTTTTAAAAAATTTATTCTTGTATTTAAAGTGTATTTTATTATATAATAAATATATTAATAATGAAATAATAAAAATATTAAACATTAATAAACTTTTAAAAAACAAGAATATAAAACTTTCCTTAGTAAAAATAATACTATAGTTTTAAAGGTAAATTAAATTGATGGTCCGACACGGGTAAAATGTCAATTTCATAAATTTTAACATTATTAATTGATAACTAATAAAACTTGGGACCACAGATGAAGAAAATATTGGTAATCATATTCAGAACTTTTAAACTTTAAATACTTCTAAAATTTTTACATAACATAAGGACCATGCATGTAAATTACTTTATCTTAAATTTAACTTTTTCAACCCGTGTAACACACGGGTGTTTAGGCTAGTTTCTTATATTAGAATATTATTTTATAATTAATAAATTTTCATTATATTTAATATTGTATTTATTCAACCCATGTAATACACGGGTTTAATAAAATTAGTATATAGTTCTCAATTGAATGCATCCCATATGTGTGTCTGTGTATATATACTAGTTTTATTAAATCTTTGTATTATATGAGTTGAATATATACAATATTAAATATAATAAAAATTTATTAATTATAAAATAATATTCTAATATAAGAAATTATTAAAATTATATATGAGTAAAAACCATAAATAATAAAACAACAATATTAATTTTTGAAAATTTTGTTTTTAAAATATTTTTTACCCCCAAAAAAAGTTAAACATTTTCTTTCAAAACAAAACATATTAAAAACATGTCATTTAAAAAGAAAATATTATAACTTTTAATTTTAATTTTTTAGGTATATAAAAAAATTATTTTTTAAAAACATTAATTTTAAAATATTTTTTTTAATTTTAGAAAAGTTTGATGTTTTAAGAAAGTCTCTTATTTTATAAATTTTTTTTATTTATAAATAATGTTAATAAAAAGATCTATTTCTTAATTTATTAAAATATAATTTTAATCTAAAAATTAAGTAATATTATTAGTAATTAAGGTAATTATTTAATAGAAGATAGACAGAAAAATTTTAGTGAGAATAAATATGGTACTGCCACATGTCCTCCATAAATACTATTTTATTAGACTATAAAGATATACATACTCACACACATATATGG
The DNA here is from genome assembly GCA_025506415.1 of Flaveria robusta. Taxonomy (NCBI): domain Eukaryota; kingdom Viridiplantae; phylum Streptophyta; class Magnoliopsida; order Asterales; family Asteraceae; genus Flaveria; species Flaveria robusta. Next base: position 4,266,165 of record CM046471.1, on the reverse strand, counting down.
AATACATTCAATCGAGAACTAAAAATTTGTAAAAAACAAAAAGAACCATTTCTAGCCACTCATTATTTCTTTCTAATTTCAAAATTTTTTTTATTTATAAGGGTACTATGGTAATTTGTGATATTAATTAAGTTACTTTTTCACGTGAAAATCCACAGAAAATATTTTTTTAATAATTTGAGTGTCGCGTGTGTGCATCTATATGCAAGTGAAAAAAATATGCATATATGCATATGTGCATCGATGCATATAAATTCAATACAAAATGAGCTATGAATTGTACTTTATGGTGCAAATCAAAACATAAATGAACAACTTTATGGTGTAAATCAAAACCTAAATTGTGTATAAGGCTTTTAATTTAAAAATAATTGGCAATTTTGTGATCAAAAAAATATTATAAACAAATAAGATTTGAGGAAACTAATCGATTTACAATAAAACTCCAAAACAATAACAATGATTAACGATAGTTCTAGTGACCAGAATTAATGATTGAATGATAAGATTCACATACATGTGTTGTTAATTAATTAAGGTTGTTTTCACATAATTGTGGCTTCCCAATGTGTGTTTTATCGGTAGAGGGTGTTAATTTAGAACATAATCGAAAGTGGGCGGTGATGATAAAATCAAGACAGAAAGGGGTAGGCGAGTATGTATTCATCAACTAATATTAACGTATAAATTTTGTCACTTTGTGATACAATTTTTTGATTCATATTTACATAAATTGGGGCGATACAAAAATATGTCAATTCGTCTTTTTAGTTAATAAGTTTGTTTGTAACATCGATGCTAGTTTGAATAAATTCGTTTGTAACAACGATTGCGGATATGTTATTCATGATATATATTTCACGAACCTTGGGTGTGTCAAACATATTCATTTAATAAAATAAAAAATTATCAACATCAATTTTATAAAAAGATTTAAATCTAATATGAACGTGTAAAGTGGAATCAAATAGTGTGAAAAAATAAATCCTATTTAATTATTTTAAAGAATTGAGGTTAAAACATATGTTGGTGTAGAGTAAAGTATCAAAATACCCCTCATAATTTTCATACACTTTTATAAAATAAAAAAAAGAAAAATAAATATATGTGGTTAGAAATAGTTATTTTGATTTTTTACAAAAAGTTAGTTCACTTTTAAAAAATAAAAATATGTGATTAGAAATGTTTTTTTTAGTTTTTATAAATTTTTAGTTCTCAATTAAATGTCCCCCTCTCTCTCTCTCTATATATATGTATGTATAATTAACGACAGTTCTTGTGACTAAAATCGATTATTGAATGATAAGATTCACATACATGTGTTGTTAATTAATTGAGACTGTGTATGAATCATTAAAAAATTTATAAATAAACTAAAAGAATCATTTCTAACCATATATTTTTATTTTTATTGTTTAAAAGTGAACTAACTTTTTGTAAATAACCAAAGAACTATTTCTAACCACATATTTTTACTTTTCCATCTTTTATTTTATAAAAGTATATGAAAATTATAAGAGGTATTTTATTACTTTACACCTACGTGTGTTTTAACCTCAATTCTCTAAGAAAATTAAATAGGATATTTTTTTCACAATATTTTATTCCATTTTATACGTTCGTATTAGATTTTATTCTCTTTATAAAATTGATGTTGATAATTCTTTTTTTAGTTAATGAATATTTTTGGCACACCAAATGTTCGTGAAACATATATCATGAATAACATACCAGCAATCGTTGTTACAAATGAAGTTATTCAAACTAGCATCGATGTTACAAACAAATTTATTAAATTAAAAGATGAACTGACATATTTTTATATCGCCCCAGTTCATGTAAATATGGCTCAAAATTTTTGTTTATTTTTATTTATTAAATAAAAAAATTGTATTACAAAGTGACAAAACTTAGACTTTAATATTGGTTGATAAATACATACTCGCCTACCCCTTTCGGTGTCAAGTTTTTCATCGCCGCTCACTTTCGATTCTGTTCCAACTTAACACTCTCTACCGATGAAACACACATTAGAAAGCCATAATTATATGAAAATAGTCACAATTAATTAACAACACATGTATGTGAATCTTATCATTCAATAATCAATTTTGGTCACAAGAACTGTCGTTAATTATTGCTATTGTTCTTGAGTTTTATTGTAAATCGATTAGTTTCCTCAAAGCTTATTTGTTTGTAATATTTCTTTGACCACAAAATTGTTTGTTATTTTTAAATTAAAAGCGTTATACACCATTTAGGTTTTGATTCCCATCATAAAGTTATTTATTTATGTTATAGCTTCCTTATTAAGTTTATTTTGTGTTTGAAAAGTACAATTCAAAGCTTGTTTTGCATTGAATTTATATGAACCGATGCACATATACTCAAATTATTTAAAAAAATATATTTTCTGTGGATTTTCACGTAAAAAAGTAACTAAATTAATATCATAAAATTACCATAATACCTTTACAAATAAAAACAAATCTTGAAATTAGAAAGGAAAAATAAGTGGCTAGAAATGGTTTTTTTTGTTCTTTACAAATTTTTGGTTCCCAATTGAATGTATCCCTATATATATATATATATATATATATATAGGAGGGATCCTAAAAAAACCATAAAGTTATGAGAAAACTAGAGAAAACCAATGAATACGGTCGTATAATTTATAAATTTTTCATCACTACCCTCTATATATATGTGTGAGTATATATAAATAAAGGTATGGATCAAATGAAAACCGTAGCATGGTTTTACATATACGTCACACATAGGTTACGTATACGTAACAATTTTTAATTCGACATAGTGTTACGTATACGTAAGTTTCTTCATTCTCGTATGTATGCTCAACATATATGTACCAAACATTTAAATAGCATTTTAATAATTAAAATAACAAAAATAATTTGAATTATGTTATTGTTTTACATGTTTTTTTTTTATTTTCACATAACTATTGGTTTTCTCAGGAACCCTCCCCTATATATATATAGAGGATCATTCAATTGAAAACCATATAATACTATGTATAATTCACATGTGACCTCAATTTTTACAATAAATATTACAAACCTACCTAATATAATACTAGTGGGTATAACCAGCGCTATTTAGCGGGAGATATAAAAGTTAAAAGATTTAATTCGATGATTTATACGTTAGTACTAATCACCTTAAAAAAAAGATTACGTGCGAAATTCTAATAAAAAATGTAACTGAAAAAATAATATAAAAAATAAATACATCAAAACAGAGAAAAAAATAACGAATGCGTAAATGTGATTTTACTATAATAACGAGCTATACAATAAATTGATCAAAAGAAAATTTGACATAAATCAAAGGCTTAAGTATAAAACTTAAAAAACTTTCAAGTGATAAAATGTAAATTTAACGTAACTTAAAGTTTTAAGTATAAAATTTAAAAAAGTTCGGGTGATTAAATATAAACTTGACATATCTCGCATGCTTAAGTATAAAATTTTAAAAAAGACAAAAATGAGTAGATATCAATTTGAAAAAAAAAACGATGATAGAGAAAGTATATGGTTAGTTTCGAAAAATCCTTAAATGTTTAAATATAATATTATATCAAACTAAAGTAAGTTTTTTTTATTAGTTTGGAGAAAAAAAATTATTATGGTAACATTGATGCGACGAATGTTATCGATTTTCTTTTCTAACCTATCTTAAAAGTTGATATATTTAAGTATTATTATTATTATTATTATAACTATTTAAATATTTAATGTATAAATAAAATAATACTTAAATCAAATAGTATTAAGTTATAAAAATATAAAAAATAAAAGTATATATTTATTATTAATTTAAAGTATTATAAATAATATAATACTTAAAATAAATGTATATAATAATAATAATAATAATAATAATAATAATAATAATAATAATAATAATTATTATTATTATTATTATTATTATTATTATTATTATAAAAGTATTTAGTTAAGTATTTAAATAAAATAATACTTATTTATAAATTTAAATATTAATTTAAAATATTATAAATTATATAATATTTAATGTATTGAATTAAATAAACTCATATTAGTAAATAATGTATTAATTAAAAGAAGTTTATTGAATGAGAGGCAAAATAGTAATGATTGCATTGTACACTTGTACTATGCTTAAAAAATTGTATTAGGTGTATTAATTTTTTTATAAAATTACATTTGTTTCCTAAGGTTTTACTTTATATAGTAATATATGTTCACTAGCTTTAGTAAAGTTGTATATTACTCGGATTGGGTAAATAAAATATTCAATATAATAAAAATTTATTGGTTATAAAAATGATATTATAAGATAATATATGATTGAAATTACGTACAAGTAAAAACTATTAGTAATAAAACAAAAATATTAACTTTCTAAACTTCTTTTTCCAAAGAAAAATAAATATTTTGTTTCAAAACAAACCGCATTAAAAAATATTATTTTAAAAATTTTCTTATAATAAATCTTAATTTTAATTTTTTTGGTATATAAAAAATTATTTTCTAATAACACTAGTTTAAAATATTTTGTAATTTTAAGAACTTTTGATGTTTTAGAAAAAGATTGTATTTTATAAAAATTTGTTTCTTTAGAATAATATTAATTAAAAAACTTTTTTTTAACTAAAAAAAACTATGTTTAATTTATAAAAAAATTAAATAATATTATTAATAATTAAGATAATTATTTAATTGAAGAGAGAGACGGAAAAATTTTATTGAGAAGAAATATGATGATGTCACGTGTCCTTCATATTTACTTTTTAACTATAGTAGAAAAATGTAAATAATAAGGGTACATGTATACCAAGTATGGTTGAAACTTGAAAGTGTTATTTAGAAATGTAATTTTGAATGTGTACTTGGTGATCGATACAGGCTTGCAATAATTGAGGGTGTGGTTTATCATGGAACGGCCCATTTCACGGGGGCACACTTAGTGATCTAGATGGGCTTTTTACTCACTATCATGGGTTGGTATAGAAGCCCAAATTGGGTGGGGATGAATAGAGGTGGGCAAACCGGGTCCGGCCCAATACCCGTAACCGGGTTGAAACCGGGTTCGGCCCAACCGGTTTTTTTCGTACCCGGGTACGGGTGGAACCGGGTTCGAACCCGGGTCGGGTTCACCCAAGCTATTACCCTACCCGACATACCCGGTTAGGGTCGGGTCGGGTCCGGGTCGGGTACGGAACCCGGGTATAATCGGGTTTTTGAATTTTTTTTATTTTTTTTTGTTTTTACTAATATAAATCATTATTATTATTATTATATTATTATTATTATTATTATTATTATTATATTATTATATTATTATTATTTTATTGACTTGTTGTTGTTGTTTTTGTTATTATTATTATAAATCATAATAAGTATTATTGTTATTATATAATAATATATTGTGTTTTTGTTTTTGTTTGTTTTTGTTGTTGCTGTTATTATTAATAATATTATTATTGTTATTATTAATAATATTAATGTTGTTTTTATTTAACAATATTAAATAAACATTAATTTCATTTATTTATTTAAACAACTTAAAAATACATAAATCGATCAATAAAAAATAACATAAAACTTTTATTTAAGTTATCGTCTAATGTTTATTTACTACGAGACGCTTGATCAAATGCTAATTCTTCATCCGATATGCCAGAAGATACTCCTTCTTCTACCTCTTCATCGTGTACTTTAGCTTCGAGTGCAATTTCATCTTCGAGGCTTGTTTGGTCTTGTATACGATCCATCGCGTCTAAGTGATCCTTTAAACAAATGCACATCTCAACCGCTTCTGGAGTTAGTCTTGTTCTCCGTAATGAGATTACCCTGCCACTAAGAGAAAACGCAGATTCCGAAGCTACCGTAGAAGCTTGGACGCTTAGTAAATCACGGGCCATAGCGGAAAGAATCGGAAATTGAGATTCCTTTCCTTTCCACCAAGCCAAATATCGAATGCACGATAATCTTCGGTAGTCATAGTGGAAATAAAATCCGTAGCACTATATCTACCGAGCTCACTTGTTGGGGTGTTACCCCTTTGTCGTTTAGCCGTCACATCCCGAACAACATTCAACATGGTTATAACGGGTCTTTCATCGAGGTACTAGCATTTGAGGTTGATTCTCTTGGTGTGGTTATATTTACGTTAGGCCCATATCTATTTAAATAAAAATTATATATTGTTTTCAAGCTTGCATTAAAACTTTTTTTGGCATCCCTTGAAAAATTGGGGTTTTCGTCATGCATATCTAAATTGTCATTTATCTCGTCTATCAAACATTCAACCCCAGCAACATTTAAAAACGGATTTAAAGCGGCGGCACAAGTAAAAACGGGTGGTAACTCCTCAAAATATTTTTTAAACTTTTCTTTCATTGGTTCTATCATTTGTGTAAACATATCATTTTTATATTGAAAATTTTTAAAATTCAAAGCTATGAAATATAATTCTTGAACCACCGAATAACTAGTGGGATAATAAACTCCCGATAATTTTGTTGTTGAGTTTTTAAACACCTCAAGAAAATCGGATAGACTTTGAACATTTTTCCAACCCGCATCCGGAAATGGGTCGGCTTCACCATTATCCGAAAGACTATTATGAAAAGCTTTCAAAGTTCCCTTTTGTTTTAAAGCACAATTAAACATGTGACAAGTCGAATTCCACCGAGTAGGTACATCCCAATTAGGACCTAAAAATACAGAGTCCGTATCCTTACAAAGTTTTTTATAATCTTGATATCTTCTTCTACTTTTTTTATAAACGTCATGTAACATAAATCGAAAAGCTTTAATAAAGTTATCAACAAATTGCACGGATAGACCGTCTTGCACTACTAAATTAATAATATGTGCAACACAACGAGTATGGAAAAAATCACCGTTTGCAATCGGAAGATATTTTAATTTTAATTTTTCAACCGCGGTTGTGTTGTTGGAAGCGTTATCAAATGCCATTGAAAAAATTTTATTTTGTAAATTAAAAGTAGTTATTACATTATCCAAAAAGTAAAACAAAAATTCTCCGGTGTGTGGATACGGAAAAAGATCAAACGCAATCGTACGTTTCATCAATTGCCATGATTTGGGATCTACCCAATGAGCGGTGACGCAAAGGTACGATTCGGGTAAACCGTGTGGAGCCGACCAAACGTCACTAGTTAAGTTTACACCGGTATTTAAATTTTCAAATAATACAATTAAATCATTTTTGCTTGATTCCATAATTTTAAACAATAACGTCTAAGGGTAGTACGACTTACATGGTTGTAACGAGGTTGAAGCGTCTCTCGAATTAAGTTGGTCAAACGAGGATTGTCGAAGTGACTAAAAGGCAAAGCTTCTTGAATCACGAACTTCGCCATTCGATCTCGAACCCTATTAACGTCGTAATTAAAGATTCCACCGTCTCCACCTAATTGTGTTTGTTGCGAATCCGGATTACTTTTCAACGACTTACAAAACTTCTTGCTAATGTGTTTGCTTAAAGTCGTGTTAGAATCTTTAGCAAGCAAAGCTCCACAAAACTTGCAACGAGCCTTTACAGACCCGTCACTCAACTCAACCATGTCCCAATTGCACCATACATCCATGTTACGATTGTGTGGAAGAACACGAACGACGGTTGGAGCGTTGGACGAACTTTGACCAACGGAAGATTGTGATTGAGCCATAACAAGATTCAAGACAGTGAAAAGTGTAAAACGAGAGAGTGAAAATGTAAAACGAGAGTAAACTAGAGTATTTTTGCGTTTTTTGCGTATGTTTTTGCGTTTGAGAGTTGGGTACTCAATCAAACCAACCCACACCTATTTATACTACCTTAGGGGGCAAAAAAACAAAAAAAAAACGGTCCAAAATGAGATCCAACGGCTATATAGCCGTTAAAAACGGCTAGTTTTTTAAAAAAACCCGAAAAACGGTAAAAACCGGGTTGGACCCGGGTACGATTGGGTCGGGTCCGGGTCGGGTCGGGTCGGGTACGGTTCGGGTTCTAAAAAAATATAAAAACCCATAACCGGTTCCTACCCACCGGGTATTTTCGGTTCCAAACCGGGTACACCCTATACCGGGTTGTACCCGGACCCGGGTCCGGGTCGGGTTCGCCGGGTCGGGTCCGTATCCGGTTTTTTTGCCCAAGTCTAGGGATGAAGCCCGATTATCGTTGAAAACTTGAAATAATCTTTAAGTTGTTTTGAGATATAAGTTTTGGTTTGTGGGCAAAAAGTTATAATTATTTTTTAACATATGCATTTAGGGCACAAGTTATGAATGATTGTGTTCATAAAATCATATTTAATACATTATCTGTTTATTCTTTGAGTCTTGTTCGACGTAATATACTCTACGTGGGCTAGATGTTTTATCATAATGGGGCTTCGGGCGGTGGCTGGGTTTCCCCTAGAATGACCTTTCATCAAATGTGTTTACCCGGGTGGTCGGACTTATAGTATTCGTTGATCGTTTAAGAAAATATATTATCATTTTATACAAGTCAATAAAATTTGGTAGAATGAATTATATGCACTAGGGCTCCAGTTATGTACACCTTTCCTCCGTTAGGACACATGTCCCAACGGCTAGGAGTGCCCCACTCATTACTACCAAATATATTCCACACAGTACTATCAAAATAACAAGATCGACACGCTACCTTGAACATTTTCTAGCTCGTGACGTTATCATGTGTATTTTCTAGCTCTGATTTACTCAAATTGTTAGAGCTAGAAATAAACTCTTGTCTGCGTCATCACCATTCACCACATGTTTTACTCATTTTAAAAGTTTACATTTTGTCGCTAAAACATCACTTAAAATAATCTCTCCCCCATATGTTGTAGAAATGTTGCGACAGTAATTCTTTTTACCAAAAGCCATAGGAAACATCTTTTCCTACACTTTTGGACTTTGCTATTGTCCTTTTTTCTAGATATAAGTGTGTTTTATACATATCTTGTAAACACTTGTAGTCTCCAAAATTTTCATCCATATCTTAATATAATTACAAAACCATGTGCATTGTTAATTATCAATCATATTACACATGATTCAGTGTCAATCATTCCAATATTTTTTTCCTTAAAATAATATCATGAAGCATAATTAAATATCAGTCAAATAGAAGAACAGTATATGTGCATGGCTAAGCCCAGTTTATAAATGCAAAAGCGTTCAATTTGGCAGATATACGGTCTCTAAAGTCTAATCAAATATGGTCTAGTAAAGAATTTGACCAAACAGTAGCCTAAAATACTCTTACAAGCAGACACTACAACAATAATTGGAATCCACCTCTAGAATAGTGATTATTATGGAGGGCTGGATCGAATCTACATAACTAGAAAATCCAAAGAAATAAAGGAAATAAATTTTATAGATTTCGTCGGTAATCACTCGGTGATTATTAGGAAAAACATGACATTCACCTACACAATTTTACTGACCAAAATAGTAAGAGGGTACTTCCTGATGGAGGCGGACAAATGAAAATATGATAAGGGATAGTTTTTGGTTGAAAGCAACCACAGAGGATTTTCTGTTACTAATATGTCGAAAAGTGAAAATAAGATTAGGGATAAGATTTGGTGACTAAATTTTTTTGGCAAAAGTATTAGAAATAACAAAAAACGGAGTACTCCGCTGAAAATTTTGGCCGCGGACACATTGCGCGGGTCCCTTACTAGTGCAACTTGGTCACAAAATGGCATCGCAAACAAGTCACAATGATTGAGGTAGAAATTTTAGCGGCTAAAAGTGGCTGCAAAATATCTATCCGTCGCAAAGCTGGCTTAAAATGAGATTACCCTCAATATCGCTTAGAAATCAATCACAATGGCTATTACAACCAATCTACCACAATTGATTTTCACAAATACTAATGAAGAACAAGTGAGAAAAACAAAAACTGAAATGAAATACTGACAAAGAACAACAACTGAATATTCAAGGAAAAAGCTGACAAATACTAATAAGCATAGTCATCACTTCTTATTATTAGTTGTATAAAAAATTAGTTGTTCTAGTTAAACTGATGGCTAAGTTCTTTGATACATCTTAGTCGTTTCACTAATGACCGAAGATGTCACTGTCACTATCACGACTGTTAGAATGTTTTATGTCACTAGCAATGCAATGCCAGCCTACATGATACACACTTACATACTCTATCTCTCTTATACTTATTGCATTACATTAGTAATTCTCTTTTGTGTGATTGTGAGCTGAGTTTTGATAAAACCTAGAGAGATCGAGTGCAATTGGTGAGAGGAGCTTTCATCTTGATTATTCTTGTACTAAGTCATGATTAATTAATGAAATCTCTATTAAGGAATTCAAAGCTATATTTTTGTGTTCTTTATTGATTTGATTGTTTGTTTAATTTCTGTTGCAATTCACTCTGTTGTTACAATCAAATTCAATTGATTATTAGCAACATGATCCGAACAAGTAGTGTTCTAAAAGGTCATTGCTTTTCACATGTACATTACATGAATCATTTTGTTTTCAAATGCATTTCAATGTTTTTAAATGTACAAACCTCATGGTTTTCACATGTACTTTCGTTAAATACCAATACATATAGTCCACAAATCACATTATTGGTTGGAGTATAAGTGGTTTTAGAAGTTAAATATGGCAAGAAACAACGCGATAAACCTTTTCCAGATGTACATTTGCATCCATAAAAAAGTCATGGACAATTAAACAAAGTATTATCGTACGGAATGTCTTTAAATCAAGTAATTTACTCTTAAATGTATTATAAAGATTCTAATAGTTTCAATGTGTGTTAACTATTTATCGAAAATGGAAATTAGGATATCTGTCGATTTTTTCAAGTTATGGAGAAATATAATTTGTAGTAAATATGCAATATTTGGTAATTAACCCATAAAATAATGATACTCGTAAACAGATATACTATTTCACAAACTGACATCATAGAATAGCCTTATTTGTGGGCCTTCATTCCATTAAAGATGTGAACCAAAAGTTGGCCACAGTTCCACAATAAGCTGACCAAAGAAAATATCAACCTTTTCTTTAATTCAATTTTGCTTCCTTTAATAATATAAACTCCATTTTTATCATATTTCTTTAGCATAAACATTAAAACAAGAGAGAACCTTTGATCTAACTAGTATTTGTTAAGGTCCAATCTTAACCAATTAGCCATAATTCAAGACTTAATACTTGCATTGATTAGCTAGGAATATTGCACCTTTTAGTAGGAAGTGAGATAGTACAACTAATCATCAATAGCAAGTGACAATTTGGTCGTCAATGACAACTTAGTCTCGCAACAACAACTAGGCTGTCAGTAACAATTGCGAGAAGTGATAACTGCACATTAGTGGTAACTTGAACGTTAAAAGTAACAACACAATGAGTAACTGATCAATTGAGTTCTCGTTGGGCTTTTTCTACTGATGTAACTGAATAACTATTGACAATTACAACCCCAACTGTGAATTGAACTTACATTAATGTGATGGCTCACCAATCATAAAGAAGCTAGACTCTTTGTTTTTTTTTTTTTGAACGGCAAATGTGCGATCCTGCTTCGAAAAATAGGTGTTATTTTAATCGGGCTCACCTATTCATTTGAGCCGAGACCACACCCCCAACCCCCTCAGGAGTAAACCCATTGCTGAGAAAACCCCCTGGCTCAACCTTGAGCATTTTGTTAAGAGTGAGACTTGAACCCATGACCTTCCAATATTTGCATATCATGGGTACCTCACTTTAACTAGTTGCGATAAGGATCATTGGTAGCTAGACTCTTTGGTGGTACACGTTTTTTATAACAAAACTGCATATCCATTCTTGTTTACTCTCTAAATCATGAATATCCCACTAAACTTTCAAGAGTATCATCGAAATATTTTAATCTGATACTATGGATTCATATGGATACCTTTTCAGTCGATACAAATTCTAATACTTACAAGATTTAAGTAGTTGTGTTGATTAGCGACTTAGCATGTGTTCCTACTGAGTCCATCTTGTTAAACCCATACAGACCCGGTCCCGCACCCCACCCACCCACCAAACCAAGGGGTTCAGGCTCCTCGAACTCTGGTCCATAGTGACCACTAAACCAATGGATCAGTCTCCATATGTATTCTCTTTGTTTCTTTATACATGGGTTTGTGAAGAATATATATATGCATGAAAATGATGGATAGGAGCTGGTGCAGTGATAATGAAAGTCCATCATTCAAAATGGTTTAATTTGAGTCTCCGACACCATGTTCTACTTGTCAGCCCTCTCTTTCTTTTTTAACAAACAAAAATGTAAATCCATCAAGTGTTCCAAAGAAACCATCTGTATCAAACAGATGCTGTATATTCTCTAGTTTTTGTTGTTTTTTGTACGTGTGTAATGGTGGGGAATGAGGACATATGTATTGATATTTGTTTGCTAGTTGATCAAGTAGTATTCTTTTTAATACAACATACATATTTATTATGTCTTTGAGGACATTTGAGCTCAGAACATCAAGGATTTCAGTAACTAGATTGACTATATTGGATCGAACATTATTAGGTAATTGCGGTTTAAGTAAGGTTAATGTAGGGCTGTCCAAACTGCTCGACGCTCGAGGATCGCTCGACGATCGATCGGAAAATGCTCGTTTGAATTATGCTCGGTTGTAAAACGAGCAGAGCGGCTCGGATCGGTTTGTAAACGAGCAGAGCACGAGCAAAGGTCCGCTCGCTCAACGCTCGCTCGAATATATATATATATATATAACATATAATGTATAATATTTTTCTTCGTTTCTACTTTATACTTTAAAGTAATATTTTTGGTATCTTTTTAATGTCTAGAAATCTGCAAAAGAAGAAGAAAAATTGAAAATTGATGTCTTGATTTCAGATGAGTGTAGTAACAACTAATAGATATGAAAGATATATATTTTTATAAAACCTTTGTATGTACATTGTTAATAATATTGAAGCCTACAATATATACTATTATGCTTAGTTTAAAATGTTTAATTAAACATTGCTTTTGGTTTTTTTTAGGTGGACATGAAAATGGTCATGAAAATCATCATTGGTGGACTTTTTAGAGATTAGATATATTGTCTTTCTAAAAATTTTAAGTTTGACTTAGAACTTAATGTGTTTGAATTTGTATTTTGTGTAACTTTTATTTCGTATGGTTTTTTGTTAACTTGTTAGGTTTGTTATTGGAACTTGAAACTCTTGAATGAATGAAAATCCGAGCTAAACGGAGCCGGTATGTATTTTGTTATGCTAAATTTGTTATAAAACCGAGCGAAACCGAGCTGCTCGGTTAAATTCGATCCGAGCACGAGCATGACTTTTCCACTCGCTTTTATAAATTCGATCCGATCCGAGCGGCTCGATTTTAAATCCGAGCGAGTTCGAGCATACCTTCGCTCGGATCGGCTCGGCTCGTGAACAGCCCTCCGTTAATGTGACTGTTTAAGACCCTGATTTCTTAATTTGGTGATGAAGCATAAATAATATGCACCATTTGTATCATTTTCGTACTTGACAATCCGGACAACGATAGCAAGTGAATCCCAACACGCGGAAGTTTAGTGTGGTTGTGGGGATAAAGTTCTTAGTTACCTAGACATAGTACACTTTGTTTTAAGCCAGAACTTACCTTGCTTGAAGGTGAGTGATTGAGGGCTAAATCTATTGCATATTCTAGGTGCAATTCACAATTATTCAAAAAGTGTAATAGTAAATTAAGTATAGATGAGAAACTTAATCTCTAGTTATGGTACAAAGATGAGACTACAACTACAACAAGTGGACTCCTAACTACTAAGAAAGTCAATTTGAAGATCATTAGCTAGTACGCCCCCTCAAGCTAATATGAATAGTAACATGCGGCGTCGATTGAAAAGTGTCAAATCATATGACGACAATCCTTTTTGCAATAAATCAGCTAAGTTAAGCACGTAACAAATGTAGAGACTGTGGATCAATACCATGCCTCGTATAAAATTCAAGTCAATCCTAATTCTTTTTGTGCGCTAATGAAACAAATGATTAACTACTAAGAAAGTTCTAACTCCACAAGATATAGAAATATAGAATTCACCACATATTTTAAGAACTATTTAGTGGTTTCAAACATGAGAAAATAGTGATCTCCATGTTTTGGGTTCTCATAGAGGGTGTGATTCGAATATTCACAGATGGATATAAGTTAAACTATGCACTAAAAAATATCTGTCACAGTTTGTACCAAATCTATTTTTTTTTTTAAAATTTGGACAAGTATCCAGCCCAAATTAAAACGAATATTTTCCAAGTACGGACACACGAATACAAGTTTTATCTTCAATATAGGGGGATAGATGCCATGGATTCTAGTGTTTCACTTATGCTGTTGGAATATTTATTGTTGAACTAATATTGAAGATGCCAAGATGAATTGGTTGATGACTGTCTCACACATATAGATGAAAACAAAAATAAACCAGACAAATGCCACAGCTATCAATTGCAACAAAAAGGGGCCATCACTTTGCACTATACCCATCATGGAATTATTGAGGTGCACATGCATAAAAATGTTTCTAATGTTTGTACCCCTCCCCTTTTTGTTCTTAAATCTTTCTTACTTTACTGAAATGATTAAAGGAGAAAGAATATATAGACCCATAAAGAAAAAAATTAAATTTTAAGCAATATATACCCACTGTTTCAACAAGATAATTATTGCTTGGAACCATCTGTTGATCCAAAAGTGAATGGATTGGCTTCACTCTTTGATGACTCTTTAACAGTTTGTGTCTCCCTCTTTTTGTTTTCGAACATGCTTTTGTTGCCCATTCTTACCAACTCCTTAAGGAATGGCCACATATTTCTTTAGGATAAGTTGAGTGACTTGTTAAACATATACTCTCTTTATATTTATTGAATATATACTTTCTTTCCTTTGTCAAAACTAGTGGCGTACCTAGGAAAAATTTTCATAGGGGGCAAAAATAGGACGGTTGCATAACTTTAGGGGGCACTCGGGATTCTCACGCATATATAATACTAAATTTTTTTTTTACGGGGGGTGGCTGCACCCCCTCGTCTCTACCTGGGTATTGTGGGTCCGCCCCTGGTCAAAACAGTAGCTCCATCTATGGTTTAATATATATGGCGCATACGTACAAGGGTGAAAAAGCATATACATGGCGTTTAAGTGGCCAAACGGACGTATAAGATGGAGAAAAAGCTTATACCTACGCGGGTTTAAAGTTGTCGAACATGGGTGTATACAAATGGTTATACAACAATATACCATTTTATAAAAAGTCACGCATGAATTAAATCACTAAGGGTCTGTTTAGTAATAGGAGATGGGGTGGTTGGAGGGGTGGGGTTTGCATTTAGCTAACACCAAAATTGAAATGCATGTCTTGCATTTGATAATATAATTTTTAGGGGTGCAAACGAGCCGAGCCACTCGTGAGCTACTAGAGATCGGATCGATAAAAAGCTCGAAACGAGCCGAGCTTTATCGAGCTTGAGCCGAGCTCGAGCTTGAAAAAAAGATCATTTAATTATCGAGCTCGAGCCCGAGCTTCACGTTCGAGCTCAAGCCGGCTCGCGAGCCTAAATGAGCTTTTTATATATATTTTATTTTGTTTAATTTATTTAATATATTATATAAATAATATCTATTATATATAAAGTTATGATAAAAACCACAATTAAATAATATGAATAATATTCTATATAAAGTATATAATTATAAATATATATATCAAAATTAAATATAAAAATATTAAAAATAATATTTAAATAAATAAACAAGCCGAGCCCTATCCGAGCTCGAGCTTGAAAAAGTATTTGTCGAGCCGAGGTCGAGCTTTAAAAATAAAGCTCGAAACGAGCAAAGCTCGAGCTCGAGCTCTCCTAAGTCATCACGAGCCGAGCTCGAGCCCATACGAGCTCGGGCTCAGCTCGGCTCGTTTGCACCCCTAATAGTCTTCAATGTTCTAAATTTAGGCAATAACTTTTAAATGTAATATATAGTAGCAAGTTTCAACAACGCGATGATGTTGAAAAAATGTATATTACAAAATAAGAATTAAAAGTTTACATAAACGGTATTTAGTTTGTACGTCTAAGTGTCTAACAAAAAGACCTAGCGGAAATATTCCGAGATGAAAATGTTAGTTTAACTGAAACATAAAATCATAACCTAGCTTTAAATATTACAAAATAAAACATTTGTTTACAAAATTATTATTAGGTTTAATTACCATAAGATAAACCATGACCTACCCATATATATAGTGGCAACCTTACGATCTAAAATATTTATTTAAATATAACATTAGCATTTCAATTTTTTTAATAATTAATCAAAAAAGCTAAAACTTCTTTTGCTACCTGGCACATTGATGGCAACTAAATTGGCCCGAGAAAGGTAGTAGGGTGTTAACTAATATAAAATAGTAGTAGTAATGTAATATAATGTAATGTAACGCAACGTAATGCAATGTTAG
The DNA here is from genome assembly GCA_025506415.1 of Flaveria robusta. Taxonomy (NCBI): domain Eukaryota; kingdom Viridiplantae; phylum Streptophyta; class Magnoliopsida; order Asterales; family Asteraceae; genus Flaveria; species Flaveria robusta. Next base: position 4,249,634 of record CM046471.1, on the reverse strand, counting down.
GTAGTGCAATGTGATACGTAACGTAATGCAACGCAGCGCAATGGAACGCGATTTAAAACGTAACACAATGTAAAACGCAACGCAACGTAACGTAATTCAGTGTAATGTAATGTAATATAATATAATAAAGTAGTTGATGGTTAAACGATACGTACGTAAATCATTAAAAGAATTAAATTTAAATATTATATATAATTAATTAATGAGGTAAAGTGAAAAATAAAACATATAACTTACCCTGGAGATGAGCCTTGATGTGGTTGGAACTTGAGACCTTTAGGATCTAGGGTGAGCAAGCAACCCCCATTAAAGAAAGGATGGCCAATTGATTTCTAATTGTGCGTATGAGGTAGTAGTTCACCCGACACTAAGAAGAGCTTGTAGATCGATTGAAACTTGTTTCTCCTTCACCGATCATGTGATAATTTGACTAAATTTTTAATGAGAAATGTTAGGTTTTTCAATCTGGTTATAACTCATGTATATTATGAAAACTATAATTTATGTTGATATTAGATCACATATGTGGCACAAAAGCAAATCCTTGATACCAAATATATACTATCGAGTACCCATTCATGATGTTAACATATGAAATGTGTTCCTTTATGCAACGAGTATTCTACATGGATGCCCCAATCAATGGTAACACATTCAATTTATACGTTACATGAATACTGAAAGTGAACAATAGGAGTGCTGATACTATACGTCAAAAGTAGCATAGTTGTAAGCTGGGAGGGTTCCTGTTATAGATTTTTATTTGCTTCTCTCTTATCCATGCTCTTGTAAATTTTGTTGCTAGCACCACTTGTTTGCAATTGCATGTTTTTTAATTCCTACATGATACCACGAGATATACCCAAAGTCACCTGTCTCTTAATATGTGTAATGCAACATGTAGCTACTATATATTTAGACAAATGCATTATTAAATGTACATCAACTACTAGTTTGGGAAGTGGCTTAACCATGAAATTTATACTTTTAAAATATTTCAATCTTTTGTTTCATGTATGCGGATATTTTTTGTGAATTTTGTTTAATAATTTAAGATTGAAATATTTAATTGGTTTACACAGAATTTAAATCGAATAAGATAAAAGAGAATTTGTTAAAAATATATATAACTTTTTTATGATAATCCATACTAGAACTTAAATATAAATTAGATGATTGAAAAGTGACTGGATGAATCCTATATATGTGGGGTCAAATCGTGGTTATGATTGGGTGAACATTTGTATTGTTTCAAAAGAGATATAAATAATTAGCAATTATATATGCTAATTGATACTAGTTATAATAGTAGGAACCATTACCAGTAATTATCATCAACTCATACTAACAATTAATTAGTTGCCACTAATGACCAAAGTTAATGCTGATGTACGAAAGTGCTACTAATGTGCAAAACTACTATTGATCAACTTTGTTCCCGATCAACTTTATTACTACTTAATGATCTATTGGTAACGACAAATATTTTACCACCAAGGTAAAAAAGCTGATACTAATGATCAATTCTTATTGATTATCAATGTATAACAACACCAAAGTCGTTGCTATCATTACTTTTACAACTAAAACTAGTATTACTACTAAACCTCGTAATATGATGCTCCAAAGTACTTTAAATCATAACCTTCTCAAATAAGTATGCATTTCATACTTTTTAACTTGTTTGATGTTTGATCATGATTTCTTATTTGATCATTAAGTACATCTAACTAAACTAAAATAGACATTGATAATAATAAAATTATCACATATGTGGCATAACCGCCTAATCTTTAATACCAAATATATTACTATCAAGTAAAATTCATTATGTTAACAAATGGAATGTGTTCCTTACACAAGTATTCTTCATGGCTGTCTTTAGTAATCTAATACCAACGCTATTGACAAAAGGGATTTCCTTTTTTACCCAAGCCCGAATACATAACCCTATTAAACTTTACTCGAACCCGAATAAGGTAAAATCGGAAAAACCAAACTTGATTACACATCATACCCAAATCTAAATTTCTTATTTAAGTTGGTCTTTGAGCTGTATTTTGACTATTCAGGTTGACCTGAAGAACCCAAATACAATATCGTCATACTTGATAATACATATATATTTCATATTCTAGGATTTCAATCGACACCATATATTTTTAACCTTTTATGAACTCAATTAATCCTTCCATGAGTCCATATTTAATTGATGACATAAGTCTTAAACTCAATTATTCCATCAGTTCATTTTTAATACCATACCATTCAAACCAATTACAAAAAAAGGCATAATGATTTCATACTCGAGCATTTTTATGTATTTGTTTATAATATATGTTTGTTAATCTTATGCAAGCATATACTATAATAGCATCATGTTTTCTTGACTTTGAAATATATAAATGTTTTACATTTGTTTCAGCAATAATATTTAAGATGTTTGTTTATGTTAAGCAAATATTCGAGTAACATGTGGATTTAATGGTTGACTCTGTTTTTTTTAGCTTTGGCTACCAAACCTGCTCATGAATAGATGTCAAATCTGATTACCAAAACCGCTACAGTCTCAAGTTTGTTTTCTTTGATTTTTATATTTTACAAGTTAACCAACCCGATCACCGATTAGCCCAATCTAAATAAACCCAAAAACTAAAACCCAAATACCGATTAAATATTATTTATTTGGTTCGGTCTTCGGGTTTATTTCCTACATCTGAAAATCCGAAAAGCACGAAACCCTATTTAAAAACCCGAATGACACCCCTAAATGATAGTGTCAAAGCCCTTATTAATTTGTTTCACATTACATATATACGCTGCAAAAATGCTCAGCTAAACAATAGAAAGCACTATACCCATATGCTAAAGCTCACGTAGCCCGTAGGCTTATGCGAGGAAAGTTCCTTTGAAAGTCCATCTTTGGTTCTCTCTAGTCCATGCTCTTGTAAATTCTTCATTGATTACACCATTTGTTTCACAATTTCATGTCTTTTAATCGCTTGTTAGATATTTTAGTGTAATTGAATTAACTAGTCGATCGATATGATCATAATATATTATTAAACAAGTCCGTAGGTGCGAAATGCGCGTTTGTTTGAGTTTATTATGATTTTCGATATTAAATCCTTCTTAAGGGCGGAGCCCCTAAGCAATAAGCGTTCCAAGGGGGCAACGCCCCCTTGACGGAAATCTAGGGCCAACACCCCTAATAGCGGGGTCTAAGGGGTAGAGTTTCTAGCTGAGGTCGAACTAACCTATTTTGATAACTATTGTTTTATAAAAATTGGAAAAGAAAATTGATTTTTCTAAATTTTTACATGTGTAATTCGAGAGTAAACTACTTTACTCCAATTCCAAAAAAAATTAAAATTCAAGAGTAATTTGGTCATCTAGTTTGTAATCTCTGGTTCACAAAATTCGCACATCATACATTGTTTTTAAAAACTGAGTTTTATCTGATTGAATCCTCATGTAGTTTCAATCTGAAAACGATTTCGCGACTCTCCGTTTGTTCAAGGCGTTGATAATCATGGTACGATTCCTATATGTCGCTACTCTATAATACAAATGTACCTCAAGTACATGTTTCCCAAGATGCAAGATAGCTTAATGACATCTAATTTTGGGGATACCATGCTTTTACAGTTTAGATTGCCAGAAAATTTGTGGTTATGGCTATGAGGAAGAATCAAATGAGCTAGTTGGATTGGAACTCCGAAGAGAGAGTAAATGGATTTTATGACAATGTTAGAAATTGTGGTTTTGGTTTAATATGTTACTTGAAGTTCATATTAAAATGATGAAATTCATGTATCTTCTAGAGTTCTAGTGGTATCAATTATGCGATTTGCACATCAAAAACAAAATCTGAGTTGATGTTTGTCACATATCATTGGGTTGTTATGGGTAGAAGAAGATATCTATCCTAATAATCTTTTACAATTTTTGACACATGTCACTTTCACGTTCACTCTTTCATTTATTTTCCAGCCTAAACTATTTATTTCATTTAAAAAAATCAAATAACTAAGTTTTTCCTTAATCAATTATATTAAAAAAACATTTTTTACTAATAAAAACTAAGTATTTTGATTAAAAAATACACTTTTTCAAAAACAAAATTTTCTAAACCTATGATTTTCTCTAAAACAGCGAAACTTTTTTAAGTAATGAAATTATTTTAAAATCATTCTTTTTATAAAATAAAAGTTTTATATAAAAAAATTCACAAAACAAACCCGAAGTTTTTAAACAACGAAATATTGATAAAAATTGAATTTTTGTCAAAGCACTAATTTTTTAAAACCAAAGATTTAGAAATATAAAAATGTTTTATTGATTAATCAAAGTTCTTACTCATACGTAATTTCAGTTATATCTTATATCAAAATAACGTTTTACAGTTCCTAACTCTTCATTAATAAATTTTAAATATTTTTCTTATTCAAGCCGTGTAATACACGGGGTTATACCGTAGTATATGATATTAAGATACCATTAAACCTGGCGATCTTTATGTTGCGATGATTAATTTCTTTATAGTAATGTCTTTATTATTTATTAAAGGTAATCAAAAAAATTAACATAAGCTTATCAGTTTAGATTGTATTCTTATTATTTATGATCTTTTAAATATCATTTATATTAATCTAAATTTATAATATTCAAAAAAATTATATAGTATAAACCATAATTTCTTAGATTTAAATTAAAATAATCAATATGAATGAAAACAATGCTTAACTTTAATCAAATCAAACACACCTTTAATGTTATTTGCTTTATATTTAATATTCATGTTGAGAAATGCGAACAATCTATGTTTCAGAAAGATTTGATTTCATTTTCCAACTTACAAGAGTTAACTAAACTACTACATGTTTAACACCACATCTTATTTTACGCCAATACGGCTCCAACTCTTGACTTTGAAATGATTCAATCACTCTAATTTTAAAAGACTTTACTATCATACCAACCCAACCCTTTAATAATTTTCTAACTCAAAAATCAACCCACAAGATTTTTCGAGACAAAGACGAATTGACATTTTATAAATTAAAAAAGTTTGGGATTTTAGTTTAAGTTGGGATGTCGAAATACATTTATGGGGTTGGGTTGGATCTCAATTTTAAAGTTAGGGAATGATTTTATTAATAAATAGTATTTTGTTACGTTATTAATTTAATAGAAACTTTTGAATTATGGCTTTGAATTTTATAAATCTTGATTCAGATAATTTATATTTCAAATGTGTAACAGTCATTTGACTGAGCAAACAGTCAATTAAAGCTTTTTTCATAAATAGTAGAACTATATCCATAATTATTAATCTACGAAATCAATGTTTATGTAATTTACAAGATTTCATAAGAAAAATAATAGTTATGCGAAAATGGTTATTTAAGTGTTTGTAACATATATGTTGAACATAAATACGAGAATGAAGAGCGTAACACCATGTCAAACGAAAAATTGTTACGTACACGTAACCTATGTGTGACATATATGTAAAACTATGTTACAGTTTTCATTTGATTACTACCTTTATCTATACACACGCACGTATATAGAGGGTAGTGATAAAAAATATATAAATTACGTAACCGGTTTCATTAGTTTTTTCTATTTTTCACGTAACTATGTGATTTTCTTATGAACGATCCATATTTACAATACTATTTTAAATAAATATGAGGTTTAAGTTATTAATCTTCTGTCAAACTAATCTTATTCCAAAACAATCTTACAACAACAATTTTACAAACGGCTCAAACAATATTCGACAAAAACATGCCAGTATCTCATTCCATGCACACCACATGTCATTAAACAAGCCCTTAATATAGTCACACACATCTGACTCGCCCTATCAATATAAATGTATAAAAATAAAACAAATTTGAGTTTAAAAAATAATTAAAATAAATAAAGTAAGTATTAGTTCTTAGTTGTAATCATCAGCAATGAAAAGCTCTAATGATGCTAAAGCTATCGGTCGAGCTATCCTCTCCACCTGAAGGGGTACATTCTCAATCCGATGATGACTATGCCCTCAAGCTACTAATGAATTACCATAGAAAGCTAAGAATTTACAAGGATTGATGAATACGAATCGATGGTTGAAAATAGTACCTAGATTGTGAAAGATGTAATGGTGCTTGTACGCTTGCGATACAAGAGAGAGCATGAGATTATAAGAAAACGCAGAGTGGGAAAATGAAAACTGAATGGTTGTTTGAATTGGTTCAATTTTATTTAGTGGAATTTTGATAATTCTAATCAGAAACTCTACAATAACGAAATATATATAAAATTTCTACCGATGGATTTTAAAAAGATAAAATTATATTATTATTGTTGTTGTTATTATTAATATTTTTGTTTTTTTAATTTTATTATAATTATTAATAATAATATTATTGTTATTATTATATCTTAATTGACCTTAGTTGACCCTAATTGGTCATTAGCCATTCCAACTAACCTTTACAATAGCTATAACAATAAGTGTTGTTGTTGTTATTATTATTATTAATAATTAATATTATTTGGAATAACCAAATGGATCAACCCGAAAATATATGTAAACATACATATTTGAAGTAAGATACTTTGACTTTTTTAGTATATCATTAAACTCGACAAATAAAACTGAATAAATAACCTTTAATTTATACTAGACAAAAACTAATCTTAACCCAATTCAAATATTTTTTAAATAATCATATGGGTAAACTAATAATTATCTATCTCTAACAAACAAATAACAAATAGTTAATTAAACAAATTTTTTCATTTCATTCCTTGGTGTTTTTTGTTTGTCCAGAATAACCCTTTAAATTGTGAACATATCAAGTTAGATCCTTCATTCACCCCTTCTAATTTTAATATTTACATTCATCTCTCATCTGTGTTTAAAAGTGTTTATCTCCTCGATCTCTTTTGGACCCCGACCTCGACCCCAGCCACATCTTAGATTTTCTCAGTTTGAACCCTTACTTTCAATAATAATTTCTTTGGATCAAAACATGTTTCTTTGAGGATCATTTAAGCCACTTGCTTATCGACATCCGACAGAAAAAACTAGCCCCTTGCTTTCCGGCTTTTACTTGGTTACTGAATGAAAACCTACCACCATGTTGTTACATTTTCCAAGCCTCCTAGCGAAATACTTCTGCCAAAAAACAAACAGCCTAATAATCTATTTTTTTCTTGGAGGGGAAGAAAAGTATGTTGTTCATCCTCTCCTTGAAACACTTTTTGATTACAAACAAACTAGATTAACGTCCTTGTTTGATCGCACTACTAACCTGCTAATGACTAAATCTAACTTTTTTGCTAACCTCTTATTTGATCCTTTAATTACCAACACACAACCTTGATTTCTTCTTAGTTTTATTTTTTTTTTCTTCTTCTTTCGGCTACTAATTGAACATAATTAGTAACTGGAAATGTTTACTTGTCGATGTTCCATCTTTCTCTCTTCTAGTCAAGTTCGGATGTTATCTCTCCTTAAAAATTGAATTAGTTTCATTTCCACCCTTGAATTCTGATCGGCTCTACATAGATTGTGATCTTTAGCTATGATATCAATTGTTGGAATAACCAATTGGATCTATCCGAAAATATTTGTAAACACACATATTTAAAGTAACATGCTTTAACTCTTTTAGTATATTATTGAACTCAATAAATAAAACTGAATACATAAACTTATATTTATACTAGATAAAAAATAATACTAACCCAATTCAAATACTATTTAAATAATCATATAGATCAACTAATAATTATTTATTTCTAATAAACCGATAACTAATTAATTAAACCAAACTTTTTGTTCACTCACTGATGTTTTTAGTTTGTCAAGAATAGCCCCTTTAATTGTCAACATATCAAGATTAGATGCTTCAAATACTAGTATTTAATATTTTTAGATACTTTCAACTCCTATAATTTTAAGGACCATATTTTCAACGTATATATTTATAATCCTATAAATAACACAATGTATTCATACCTTTCACCATCTTGAACTTCCTAAGAAAACTCTAGATGAAACATCAAAATGATAACATTTTCTTATATCCGAAATTACATCCGCCACATGTAGCAAAAAATACTCTTGTAAGAACTTGAAAACCTTTCGATTCACAAACCAAACACCCCTCTGGTGAATGCATAGGAAAACCCTCTAGCGAACATACTTAAAAACCATCCAGTTAACGAACGAAATAACCTCTAGAAAACCCGATAAAATAGATGAGGATTGCCTTTAGATTCCAAGTCCACCAATTCCACCACAATCTAACAACCCATTTTTAGATTAGGAGCATATGTAGAAATATTTAAAACCTGAGACTACCAATTTCAGCTAACTCAATAACAATAATCGTTAATATTAACTTGAAACTCCGTCTATAAATATCACTAAACAGACTCAAATGATCTTCTTGAATAGGCGATTTATAAAACTTGTATTTTTGGAAATTCCAAGGTTTCGAATGGAAACTCATCAAAAACCATTACTAGAAAACTTGCCACAAATCAAACCTGAAAAGCTTATATCAAGTACCAACGAATTATCGATAGATTCATAGCAAGCGGTAAATTTGTGATGCATTACTAACAGGTTTCATTTAAACTAATAATGACGATAGAAGTTGTTTAGTCATGGCTTCCGTCAAAAACATTCTAACAATGTTATCCCGTTGGAAATTTACCATCGGTGATATTGTTGTTTTTTTTGTAGCTGCATAACTTGTTATAAGTTCAATAAAAAAAACTTAAAAAAGTTTGTTTTATTCAAAAGTATTTTGAAGTAAATAATCATTAGTAGTAGCAGCAGCTAATGTGGTAGCAGAGGTAGTGGTAGTCGTAACCGTAGCGGCAGCGGCACTAGTAGTAAATATAAAAGACTCAAAACACAAAATAAATAAGATAACATAAAAGTATTAGATTTAACATAATATGAAAGTGATAGGGTATAAAAGAGATTTAAAAATAATAAATAATATAACAAGTTAAGAGGAAGCATAACAAGTCAAGATAGTAAAATTAGATACATTTAGATATAGCATTACCTTTTTTCGAACTACACATAATCCCAACATTCTAACTAAATCGAATTTTGATGATTGATGACAAATTCAATTAAAATAAGAGTTATTGAATTTTAATAATCGTAAATTTCATTTATTGGTTGAAATTAATCACAACTTAATAAATGTTTAAAGTAACTCCTAAGTTTAAACTTATTTTTCACCAACAATCTCTTACCAACTGAGAGTTAAACTATTTAATTTTTTGATGACGTGGATCATTTATGTGGCCAAAACATTAAGCAAAAAGTTAAAATCTACCATCAGGTCAGTCAATCTAAAACTTCTGAACCCTGAAACCTATCAATCTTCACTTTCTAATCTGAACCACTTAACTCGTTGGTTGTATATTTAAGTGACGATAGAGGCTGAGTGGTGGCGGAGTTAAAAATAAACTCAAAGTTGGTCACGCTTATTCAAAAAAACTAACTTTTGTTAACTCTCAATATAAATCAGCACCCCCAAACTTTATACATGTTGTATAGTGTTATAGGGGACGTATAGAAGGTCGTATAGTCATATATAAGACGTATAACCTTTCTGTCAGGCCCTGAATTTTTATCGGCTTCGGCATCAAATTTTATTATATACGTCGTATAAGCATATATGAGGCGTATAGGAGATCTTATAGGTTCATGACGTATAACTCTTTGATAGAACTCTATATTTTTCTTTTTTTCAGTGACATCAACCTTGTACGGCTCATATAACCCAACATGAGCGTATAGAAGGTGTCGATTTATACGGGTGGTGTTATAATATTAGGAGCCAAGAATAATAAGAATACAAAAGACTGAAAGAGAGAATAAATGATTAGATTCGAATCGAGGAAGACCTGGGAGTAATCATTACGCTCACTCCCTTAGTCCGCCTGCATCTGACCTCACAATCCGACTCCATGATGCCATTCCTCTTCCGGTCTTCCTTTATTTCTCAAGAGGAAGCTTTCTATTTATAAATAAATAATAAATTATTCTCTATGAATTATAATTTTAACTTATTTAAATTCCAAATAAAGACTATATCTATATTTGGGGATAAGTATAAAAAGAGCTCTATAACATTTATCTTTATTTAACATCTTTCATAAATTATGAAATAACCAAAATCTCATATGCAACTCACGAACTTCTCTACTGTTGAGAACTTTCTTATTGTTGCGAAAATGTTAACAAATAGTTAACTAATTGGTTTTGTGATGCTATTTATTGAGAAATTAAAAATGCTACGAACACATTAGGGATTCTTGCTATATCTTTTTTCTGTAATTCAGAGGGTAAATTCGAATGTTAAATATCAAAATTTATAAGGTTTTATGTTTTTTTAAGGGTTGTTGAAGATAAAAAGAACAGCTTATTCATAAAAACATCTCATGCATTGTTCTAGTTATGAAATTTGCGATACGTTGATCAATATGGTACGTATGATAAATTCTTTAGGGTTAATAATTGAGTCCAAAAACTGAAGGTCGAGGAATCGATCATAAAACCATGCCCTAATTGTGCTTAAGGATTCAATTGGCGAATTATGTCGTTAACTACCCTTGTCACATAAGTCGATACACAGAGTGCTATACATGTTGACGTTCCCACACAAAAAGTTGTTTGATTGGGTTGTGAGATTTGATTTGCTAACAGTAATTTAAATGCAAACTATCTAAATTGGAAATTTTTTACCATGACTCACGAGTTGCTTAACGAGACTTGGTATATTTAGGAAATTTTGGAAGTTTATTCAAATGGTTTGTGGCCTTACGATTTAGTTATACTATGAACCATATTTTAATTACAACAGTAAATTTAAGAATAGACTTAGACTATCTAGTTTGTAAAAGTTTGATAATCGTTGTAACATTTAGGATTACTTTATAATATATTTTGTTTTCGTTGTTTAAGTTGATGCAATCGGCCATGCCCCTAATTAATATGGCGTGTGACATATCTGGCAATCTGGCATCGTATCTCTCTCTATAAAACCCTTTTAACCATGTTTATTTCCAAATGTACACACCTCCAAACTAATTAATATACATGACATTACGCCCTTCCTGATGTTGTGAAGCGATTTTCACCAAAGCCTCCCAAAACAATCGATCTTGAAGAGGTCACAACATCATCTTTGCCGAAAAGGTGTCGGCCTAAACTTTTCTTCGCTTTATCAACCGCATTGTAACATTGTCCAGATGCCGCCGCCACCGATCCCTTAGTTGGATCCCCACAACCACATCATCATGTGTCGTTGCAATCAGCCTACGCATCACCATGCGCCGTCTTGACCCATTGAGTTAATAAGTTGATTGGATTTTTGTCCTTTTTGTTCTTTTGTCCTTTGATTTTAATCAGTTCACATTTTAATACTACCACATCTCAATTTGCTCCTGTACTTGGCGATGGATCTTCTGTATAAATTACACAACATGGGTAATATCAAGATACCTTTTTTTTTAACGTCAAATGTGCGACCCTGTTTCGGAAAATAGGTGTTATCTTAATCGGGCCCATTTATTCGTTTCCCAGCCGAGACCGCACCCCCAATCCCCTCAGGAGAAAACTTATTGCTGAGAAAACCACCTGTCTCAACCCTGAGTATTTTTGCTCAGAGTGAGACTTGAAGATACCTATCCCATTGAAAATGTCATCTTTGTTGGTCATTTCAATTAATGGCTGATAATAAATGTTCTATTGAGTTCAACTCAATAAAATCTATGTAAAATATTTAAAAACTCAACACCTTCTCTTCTGTTGTGATAATATCGATGGCCTTTGTCTAGTTTTACACCAATTGCTTTCGCTTTTCACTCTCAAAATCATTGTATTGGGCATCAACAATTGGTCATCTTACTATTGTTGTTTCGATCAGTTCTTTTGACTAGTGGTTTATCTCGTGTACATAAGCCAAACCTTGCATGCTTTTTCACACTATCAATTACGTAAAAAAAATTAAAATTTCTTTTATCGTTTCAGAATCCATCAATATTGAGTCCTCCGTTAATATTATTTATTATGGTCCTGAAATCTCCTAGGGCCTTGTTCATAGTATTACACATTACATTCTTTATTAGACCAATCTCTTTAATTTCTTTGGGTTTATCGTTTACACAAAAACAATTAATGTTTGCTCTAAATTCTCTCATTTTCTTATGTTAGAACTCAATTTAGTCGTGAAATAAAATCTATCCCGTGTGATCATGTTGGAGAAATTGACAATGTTACTTTAGTAGACTATTTTATCACACATTGTATCCAATTCAAAACATATGTTCTACCCACTTAATAATACAATTCACACCAATCTTTTTCATGCTCGCCTTCCTCCTGAATATTGGGTTAAACTTCCTTCTTTACATAACAATAACCATAACCATACTCAATAAATCTCATCTATAGTCAAACTATTAATGAGGTATGAGAGGACGGGAAGTAGGCAAATCTTACCTTTATCACTAGGATAGATAGGTTGCTTTCAGAGAGACCCCTAGCTCTAGACCAACTAATAAACAAAAGCAATCAATCGCATAACATAGCGTCGGAAATACAATATGCAATGAACATAGACTATACTATTAGGAGCAAACCATGCATAACAGTATAGGCAAGAAATCCACATTGACCATAGGCAACCAAATTAACAACTATTGAGTGATCACTAAGACCATAGGCAAACCATATATATACTTAACCAAGTTATTGAACAAACCATCTTGTTACTCTCAACTTCACATATTTGGATGTCTTTGTTATCCATATATATATTTGCTCAATTGCTCTATATAAACTAGCCATTTCTCGTGGTTATAGATGTCTTGATCTTTACACTAAGATTGTCATTTCTCGTCATGTTATATTCAATGAGTCTTTATTCTGCATGTTTTTCTTCCTTTTATCCCACATAGTATACATCATATCACTTTCTAGATTTTTCATTCAATCATTCATGTATCCCTCCCCTCATCCATACACTCACCATTCATGTGTGCGATTGATAGATGTGTGCCTATTTACTTTAGTGTGAAGTATGGTATAAAACCGTTACTCGAATATTATTAATATAATAAGTTCGTGTAACGCATGATTGTATACTATTAGAAAAAGTAAATGATATTTTTCCAAATTAGAACATATCATATGTGTATTTTATACCAATGATACTTGAATTTGCACTCACATGACCTAAATGCTTTTAAACCCAAAAAAAATCAAATAATAGTAACTACATCTATAATTGTCTCTAGAATAGTAATTTGGAAACAAGCTAATTATGGTATGATGTAGGAAATGCTATGGGTTTAATATATTAATGGCATTACTCTTTGCTTACACATGATGTTTTCTTCAACTTTTAAATGCAGCACTCTTATGCTTTTTCCAAATAACACTATCTGATATCTTATTCATAATCATGTTTTTTACTTTTTAACAGTAGAAGGGGGTACTTTTGAGATGGAATCACCTTTCCATCACTATTTTTTTAAACCCTTTCAACTTTAAAGTAGAGAAAAGTAGAAGGTCACGTGAGGCAATGCAGGAAGTCACGTGCATGAAGGGGGTTGGATTTTTGGACTTGCATTTATCATGCAAAATATAACATTTCTGTTCAAAACTTAGAAAAAGAAAATAAAAAGAAAGAAAAAGAAAGAAAGAAATAATAATTACTGCTTTCTTTGTCTTTCTATGTGGTGGGGATGTTTTTTTGGTTTCATCTGCTAGGGTTTCTCTCTTGTGGGCTCAAGTTTCAATTCATTTGATTGGGTTTAAGAAGCTCTATCTCTTTCATTTTCACCCTATATCCCTCTCACTATATGTTTATGTGTATAGTACAAAAGGGTGCAAATACAACCGACTGTAGTTTATATATTTATTTAAGATATTATTATATGTGATTTGTAATACATGACCGACTCTGAGATTTTTGAAAGCTAGTCGACCCTTGAGATTTTCTAACATACTTTAAAAAGATTAATCATCAATACATGTTGTATTCAAAAAACAAAGTAAAAGGCGAAAAGATGAGTATCAAATTCGATTAATTACATCAGGTATTTTTTTTCTTAATGGTTACTAAATGACGCTTAATATTTTTTTGTAATAATGGTTACCTCAAAACCTGAGTGTAACTATTAGTTTTAATGGTTGCAACAACAAGTTATCATTATCTATGTGATACGACTGAACAAAATTCAAACGTCTAGACGTCAAAGCACCGAAGAAACCTACACTACGAAAAAAAAAGAATCTTGGGTCCACGACTGTTTGTATTAATCTTTTCTTTTAATTCTACTACTGTTGTAGGCTTTATAATGAAGACTTTGCTCAACCTTACCTGCTCAAGGTGCGGGGTCAATGAGAGAAAAGCAAAGAAAGTTCATTGTAAAAGATAAAAGGTTTTAAAGCTTAAAGAAAGCTGATTTTTCTCAAAGCAATTTGCTTTTCTTCACCCCCTTCATCTCAAGAACAAATAAAGCTGAAACCAACGACTATCACCACTTTAACATCTGTACTGAATCCACTGGATTAATTTCTGATAGATTTTTGCTACATAAATCAACCCATATGTTAGACAACAACAACAACCACCACCACCACCACCTCACCGCCGCACCGTCTCCTCCTTCCGATCCCTTCCTCGCACCCGAAAATGCTCTTTCCAAAAGAAAGCGTCGTCCTGCTGGTACCCCAGGTACCAGCAGTATAAATCAAGTGTAAATCTATGATAATTATGCATGCTGAATACTCACAAGTTTGTTTAAACTTGCAGATCCGGATGCAGAAGTCGTGTCTTTGTCCCCAAAGACATTGCTCGAATCGGATAGATACGTGTGTGAGATCTGCAACCAAGGGTTCCAAAGAGATCAGAATCTGCAGATGCACCGGAGACGACATAAGGTCCCGTGGAAGCTGTTGAAGAGGGAGTCACCTGAGGTTAAAAAGAGGGTTTTCGTGTGCCCCGAACCGAGCTGCTTGCACCATGACCCTTGTCATGCACTTGGGGACCTTGTGGGGATCAAGAAACATTTTAGGAGAAAACACAGTAATGATAAACAATGGGTTTGTGATAAGTGCTCTAAGGGTTATGCGGTTCAGTCGGATTACAAGGCTCATCTCAAAACTTGTGGCACTCGCGGTCATTCTTGCGACTGTGGTCGAGTTTTCTCCAGGTTTTTGTCTGTTATTATTAAAATTCAATTTGCCTTAAACGATGATGATGATATTTAAGTTATCAAGTTTGTTATTTATGATTTAAAACCGCGATGGCAATCGGTACGCGCTTTTTAGGTAAAATCAATCAATCTGTATGGTTTGAAGGCTGGAACCTATGATATATCATCATGGATTTCAGCAACTACCGATAAGAAACTTAAATTCCCTGATGTTCTTTCTGAAAAAATGCCGACGTCTGGTCATTCTATTTAATTTAACAGTCAATTCTTTGAAGTTTCTGGTCACTGGTACAGTGTTTTTCTTGATTTAGCTTTAATAATAAAAACTACGACTTTCACTAATAATTCATTAACATTGACTAATAACACTTTTAACTTTCTTTTATGGTATGAATAGCAATCTCAATTGAATAATAATCTTAGATTTACACTTGACTAACACTTGATTTCGCATAAAAGAAATGTGTGTTACACTCATAATCATCATCATGAACGAAAGTTTGTGGAAGTCAAGTATAAATCTGTAATAATTATGCGAGTGTGTTTATTTTTGGCATTAAAATGAAAAGTTAAAAGTGTTATTAGTCTGGTTGTAATAACGAATGATTCTTGGCAAATTAAGGGATGAGATATAAAAATCCAGTTTAGCATTTTTTAATTTTATATTAGGCATTAAGTCACTCTTTTTTATTAGAATATTGCTTGATGCAGTCCAAAAAGTTATGATTAAGCTGAAGTTATTTGGATTTGGTTCATATAAACTATTCATATTCTTAAATTACATGTTGATCAGGATCTTTTAAACTATCTATTTCTATGATCTTAGTTATTTGGATTTACTTCTTCGTTTGATTAGAAGTTTTGTCTTATATAATTATCATTATGCATATAACTTCTTTTGTCAACAATCTAATGATAGCTGTACCCTTTTATTGTTTTGACTCATTTGTCTTCATAGAGTGGAGAGTTTCATCGAGCATCAAGATGCTTGTATCGTCCGGGGAGTCCATCAAGAGCGACCAACATTCCCGATGGCATGTTCATCGCGAACGACATCAAGCACAAGCCCGTCAAGCGACACAAACATAAGCGCTATCCCATCGTTACAACGAGTGCCACAACTCCCATTATCTCATACTCTTTATGCACAAACTCAAGACACACAAAACAACTTGGAACTTCAACTCTTACCATCATCATCATTATATGAACATAGAAATGATAATGGGACCAATCTGAAGCTATCCATTGGAAGCGGGAACAACTTCCCGAAAGAAGAAGAAAAGATGAAGATGTTAATGGCTGAAAAGGAGTTTGAGGAAGAAGCTAGACAACAAGCAAAGAAACAGATAGAAACTGCTGAATTGGAGTATGCAAATGCGAAAAGGATTAGGAAACAAGCTCAAGCAGAATTGGAACGCGCTAAGATTTTACGCGATCAAGCTATGAAGAAAATTAGCTCTATGATGTTAGAGATCACGTGTCATTCTTGTAGACAACGGTTCCAATCCTCGAGTAACAACGTTGTAGCCATTACAACCGATGAGATGTCATCCGCTATAACGGAAGGCGAAGGTGATTACTTGTAGTATTTTCAAGCAAACCTCTCTCTTTATTGCAATGCTTCCTTTTTCTTAAGTTGTATTTGTTTTCTATGTGATCTCATTCATGTGTTTTTCCTTTAGCATTATGAAAATAACATGTGTTTGTAGATTTTGGTATTGTAATGCTCAATCTAGGATTCCACATTATATGGATTTTGAGGCCAATCAATGTACTGTCAATTAGTTAAAAAAGGTAATGAAAGTTCCTAAAATAGGATGGTAGATGTTTTAATTAAGTAGAGGGTTCTTTTTTCCTCTCCTGTATGATAACATGTTACCTGTAAACTCATAGATCCAACACTACCTTGCTAGCAACACTATCATGTAAATTAGCTTGTGTTGGACAGACAGTTTTCCAAAATTATTATAGGAAACCAATGAAACTGTAGAAGTATTATTTAAACCTCACACATCTGTTAGACGGTGATCAATCAAAGCTTGTTGGACATTTCATAAGACATCATCAAGAGTTTTAGGGCTTTTGTGTTTAAAGTAAAAGAAAGGAACCAAAGATGCATGGTAGTGATTGGTTTTTCCAATGTATGGAGTAGTTGAGACTTATAGTGGATGATCAGATGGTTGTTTGTGCCAAGTGGGAAAGCCAAGTGCATCTGTACTCTAATAATTCTTATGACCATCATATCATATTGAGCAAAACCAACATGTTATTAGTATCATAAACATATGTCATAGGTTTGGTTTAGAAGAACTTTAGATAATATGTTAGCAAACAATTAGATTTTATACGTAATTAACTCGATCACGACTATTTTAAATTTATAATGAGACTACATTGGAAAACAATCAAACAATGCATTGCCCTAACATCTTATTTATACGAAACAAATAACTTGGAAAAGAAGAAACACAATTAGACTCGAATACTAAAGCTTGAAAAACTAAGAGATAGCTTTAACCAACTTTAACTTTATCTAATATTCGGTTTCCTTGTTTGCCTTGGATCGAAAACATCCCAACAATCTTAACTGTATTTTTATCCACTTTACTCTAGCTCTCGAACATCATCGGGTCCTTTATTTCAATGAACTTGATTCTAGCAATGCTTTGGTTAGAACTTCTAATGTTATTCCTCGTCTTCACAAGATGATAGTGTTGCTGGATATGGTATGCCTAGGTATCAAAACACATCAATATTGTTAGTAGTTGATTCTTTAGAGTAACAAACAAATAACATAAAAATCAACATTTTAAAATGAGTTGAAGTGTCCAAGCAGATCAAATTTGTGAGATGCAATCTTTTAATAATAATAGATTATTGTTATAAATAATAGTTATTTTTATTTATAAACTAACAATTATATATATAACTAAATTTAAGAATAATTGTTTATTTGATTAACTTAATGGATTGCACTTATTTGTATAAATGAGTTTATATATATAAATAAATTAATCAAGTCTTATATTATAACACTATTTTAGAAACTCATGTAATACACAAGTTGTATAAATAAAATATTATATAAAATAAAAATTATTAGTTATAAAATGATATTGTAAGATAATATATCATTGAAATTACGTATAAGTAAAAACTATAATTATTAAAACAATAATATAAGCATTTTAAACTTTTATTTTAAAACTTTTTTTGTTTTTTTTCCAAAAAAATAAACATTTTGTTTCAAAATAAACCGTTTTAAAAATATTATTTTTAAAAATTTCCTTATTATAACTCTTAATTTTAATTATTATTGGTTTATAAAAATTTTATGTTTTAAAAACACTAATTTTAAAATACTTTGTATTAAGTTTGATGTATTAGAAAAAAAAATTATTTTATAACAAATTGTTTATTTAAAAATAATATTAATAAATATATCTCTTTCTTACTTTATTAAAAACACTATATGTAATCTAAAGAAGAATTAAATAATATTATTAGTAATTAATTAATATAATTATTTAATAGAAGAGAGAAATGAAATTTTTTTGATAAGGATGAATATGATTTTATCATGTGTTACTTTTAGTTACTCTATTATTATAATAAAAGGATATTTAAGATCCAAGAATAAAAGGTGTACATTATAGGCGATAAATTTGAGGTAAGACTTTTGTGAAGAGTTAGTTAGCTTGAGAAGACACCGACAGAGTTTTAGCCCAATTTATAGATGTTCATTAAAAGAAACATTGGACATACGTTCTTTAGAGTTACTTCATCGGTCATTGTCATAAGTAGAAGTTGAAATTATTTTCAGATATCCTTAAACCTAAGATACATGCTAGAACGTTAAAAGATGTTGTTCCATGAAGATGGTCAAATGTATTCTTTGACAAGGTAGTCATAAGAGCAATAGTTGGGAGAATATGAAGTTAGAGAGATTTGTATGTAGTCAAGACGGGATCTATTAGAATGTAAGCAAAAGACGTATTTGGACCTCTCGTTGATTCCAACTAACGTAACTTCATGGTCATGCTCAAATTGAGAGTTTGAATAGACTATTTTTGTTAGGTTTTTATGACTAATTTCAAAATTAGCTTTAAGCACTATAAGAACAACATCACAAACCCATGTTTGATTATATGAAAGATGTACCATTAAAGTCTAGTTACAAGAGAAGAAGAAAAGTATTAAAATTCAAAACATTTTACAGTGATCTGGGAATGGTTGGAAGATCTTCACTAAAAGAATCCACACGATCTAATGACCAAGATGACTAGCCCATACATGAATCACCCAATAAACAAACCTATTTGGTTGATCATGTTCGATCACCTAGAGCTGAAACTTTCGACTTCTACATGTAAGGATTCCACAAAAAGATGCAGATGAGGAAGGAGGCCAAGATTTTTAGGGATGAAATGGCTAGGTTTTCTTCTTCAATTTTGTTATGATGTGTATCTTTATTGAATGGATACTCCTCCCTTTATAAACTTTAAGGATAATCTTAAACCCTAATTATCTATAAGTTTGTAATTATCAACTACTCTTTTGGATAATTACAATTAAATAAGATTAGGTCCTGTGATTTAATACAATTTGATTACAGTTATCCATGTAATTTTCTATAGCTACATGTATTTGTGTGTGTAATTCCACATTAAGTATAAAAAGTACACTTAAACAATTTTGATATTTAACTATCTTTATTGTTTCTTAAATATCCTTTTGATATTAAACATCTTGTTGAATAATAGATAGGAATTAAAGTATTCTCTTATAGAGTTTAACTATTTTTTTTCTAGATTCAAATTCAAAGTGATCTCCTCAAATCTCATTTGCATAAGGACATGCATATTATATCAATTTAAATCAGCAAACGGCCTATAGATGTTAGCCTGCTATAGAAATAAGGGTACATACCTCATCTCGACTATGTGCAACTCCCACTACACTTCTTGACATTTCCGAATAATATCATTGTAACTTCCAAAGTGCATCTTAGGTCTAGGGATACAAAGACAATTTCATTTCCAAAAGCTAGTTGTGACACTGATCCATGAAGTAGCTTTAAAGCGGGTCACGTCTTACATTTATAAGGGTTATAAGTATATATATATGTGAACTAGGTCGCAACCCATTGCACATTCCCGTCTAATGAAAATTCAATCTATTGATTCACTAAAGTTTTAATTTAAAATTATCCTTATAATACTTAATCAAGAAGGACATATAAAATTAACAATTTTATTCATGGAATTAAACAAGCTAATGTATAACACAATGATTATTAATTTAATCGTGATAGCGTTTTTTCTTATAACATAAAATAAATAGTTTAAATGTTTAAATAATCCACATATCTACTGTAGATCATATACAAACACTGTCGTAAAGAATCCAGATGAAACCAACATAGCTTTTCATTTTTAATATACAATATTGATTTCATGAACAACTATGCTAACTTTGAGTTTGTGCTTCGATGTGACCTTTGTTCTTTTACCATTGCAATGGCATGTAGTCATAAAACATCTCAATAGGATTCTTAATGCTCGACGTCATCTCAAGATCAGCAATGTATTTCTTTATCCTACCTGCTTCTTTCATTGCTTTTGAAGTTACAACGTATTCAGACTCAATTGTGGAAACTTTAGTTGAAACTCGTTCAAGTAATTGCTCATCCATTAAGGGTGAAAACATATTTCATCTAAGATGAAGAATTATCTCACTTTGGAAGCTAGCTAGCATTCGTGTAACATATTATTATAAGCTCTTCTTCTAAACCTCCGTTTAAAAATAAAATATTAAAAGTCTTTCTCAAGTAATTCAAGATATTTTCTAGTGCAATTTAATGGCTCTCTCTAGGATTTCACTAATATTTAGCTCATTATGTTTAAAGCATACGATATATTAGGTCTAGTGCATAACATTACATACATATTAATTTGATCGCTAAAGCATATGAAACTCTTTCCATCTTCTTAATCATTGTATCTAATTTAAAGCATTAAGATTTATCTTGGAATCATTTTTTGTACCACACATAGGACTCCAAAATTAGACCTTGCATTGAAAAAGTGTGATGACCTTATTAATGTACACACTTTAACATAAGCCAGCAAGTAAACTTAATCTTTATATAGATCATTATTCTTAAAAAAAAACGATTTTAGCCACATCTTTCATTACAAAACACTTCTCATGCCATGCCAAGACATCACATCTTGCATGGACGGAATGTCATTTCCAATGAGTAGTATGTCATCAACACACAACATCCTGGGCACTAGTCAACTTGTAAACATATAGCTCATGTTCATTCTTGAAAAACCTAAAGTTATTAATTTGCTTATTAAAATCAAAGAATCCAACTTCAACATGTTTGTTTCGACCCCGTAACTAGACTACTTAAGCTACACATTTTATCAATGGTTTGATCATATTGTAAGAATCTTCGGACTAAATATGCAATATGACTAAACCATAATGACCAATTATGTAATTTACTCTAAGAATTAAAAAAATTAAAATAATTAAAAAAATATAAAAAAATTAAAATCAAATTCAAAGAAATCAAATAAACATTAAAAATAAAATTTAATCATCCTTTAAAAAAATAAAGATTGGGAAAATCAAATCAATGTTAAAAAATAAATAAAAGTAAAAATAAAAAGTGTATAAAAACTTCAATAAAGAAGGAAAAGAGAATATGCTTAATTATTTTAAATTTTTGATGAAGTTCAATTCCTAAATCTAAAAATTTAAAAACTTGTGAAAGTACAAATCCTAAAAATAAAAACACGAAATCCAATAGTATTCGTTTTTAACATTAATTTGATTTTGTTAATATTTAATTTATATTTTAAAAGCATTTATTTGATTTTTAAGTTTTATTTGATTTTTTAAAATTTTTACTTGTGTTTTATTTTTTAAGGTTTAATTTGATTTTCAAACTTTTATTTGATTTTTTCAAAAAAAAATTAAATTTTAGAGAAAATTGCATAAATTATCCATATGGTTTTATCATATTGCAAACTTAGTCCTATATCGTTAAAAACTCAAGAAAACTAACGTTGGGAACTAAACTTGGAACCAACTCCCAAATGTTTGAAATAAGTTTGTAATTTTTAAAATCTGAGGTCGAAACTTGTAATATGATCAAACTCCACAAGGACTAATTTTACAATTTTATCTATTTAACTAAAATATTGTGATTGTAATATAAATTAGGTTTTAAATATAAGTTTAGATATGTGACACTATATTCATTATCCATGTATAGCTTCATTTGTGGTTCTTATAAGAAAAAGAGAAGTTTTACCCAAGCTCACTTTCTATCAACTACGTTTAGGGCTACAAATGAACCAAACTAATACGAACAAGGCTTCGATCGTATTCATTGATTATGAAATAAATTTGTTCTTGAAGTGTTCATAAACACTTAACGAACTGGATTCCTTGTTTGTGTTTTCATTAAGAAATTAAACATGTTCATGAGCTGTTCACTCGCACTTATCGAACACAAATGAACACAAACAAAAATAAACGAACACAAACAAAAATAAACGAACACAAACAAAAGTAAATGAACACAAACAAATTTTTATGAATATCACGAAAACAAAGAAGTTTATGAACACAAATGATAAAACTAATACAAAAGATCTTATATTTGTTTTAGAATAAAATTTACATTTTCATCACAAACATTGCACATATACACCTAAAATAAATAACTGTTAACATAAATAAAACAAAAATATTTGATATAATTGTCATAACTATAACAGATACAGAAATTAAGAACATAAACAAACACATTATTGAATTTTTACAAACATAAATGAACGAACGAGGCTTGTGTTCATGTTCGTTGAACGGAATTTTCTTGTTCGTGTTTTTTCTTTATTAAATGAACGAACATAAATGAACTTTCCGTCGATTGTTCACGAACTGTTTTCTGAACGTTTGGTCCGTTTGCAGCCCTAACTTTCATGAGAGTTTGTACCAGGGGAGAAAGTAAATAAGTTTACAAATTTACTTTATTTATTAAGAATTAACCAAGCAAGTAAACGTAGACAAACACAATTAATTATGATGATATGATCTAATAGTCTAGTAATATGATTTATGTTTCCCTTAAATATAAAGTTTTCGTATCCTTACAAGTACAAGAAAGAATGTATTTATATCCTTACAAGTACAAGATGAGTGGTGTTTAGATGTAAAAATATTGTTGTTGAAAAAAAAAATCAATCAAGGGCTTGAAGCATTAATACAATTCCTAAAGTGTTATGCACGTTTTTAGCATATTAATTATCTTTCTTAATTGGACATGTTTGTATACGTGGGTTTGTTCAAATGTGAAGCACCCAAAATTTGAGAACCATTTTTTAAAAGAGAACCATATCTCGTGTTTTCTGATCAACAATAAAAAAAAATAATGTGGTGTCTCTGTAATGAAATTAAACCATTAGGTATCTTAAAAAAGCATTTTTAAAAAATAACATGGTCACAATTGTCATAAATAATTGAACTTTTATACAATACTACATACGCTACGTGATATAGATATTTAACATATTGATAATAGGCAAAGTTTTTATGGGGCCGGGAGGGGCCCCCGCTCCCTCTATTTTTTCGTCATTATTGTTAATTTTCGGCTCGACAGTGTAAAATTTCAGTCCGTTAGTAGAAATTTTTTAATAAATATTGAGTTCACCCCCTTAAAATAATTTACTTTCGCCCCCACCCCCCTAAGGTATGATTCAACCGCTACTGATGTCGATGATATAATAAATAAGTGAACTATTATAGTATATATGCTTTCATGATCGATTACGCTACACGTGTTAATAACACATTAGGGTAAGCATATTTATGTATTGTTGGATACATTTGTTTGTAACGATACTATAATGAACATATTGTTGCATACATTGATATCATTGTTAATTAACATCTAAAAACATGTATAGTACTAAACTGAAAAGTTAAGACATTTATCTTTCAGTTAATAAGAATGAAAATACAAAAGTTAAAGGAGAATAAAAAATCAAATGATGAATCCAAAAAATGTGTATGTTAGCCAGTTTCAACTTTGTTGTTATTTTACTATCTGACGTAACCAAGTACATTACAATTTACCATGTAAGGGTGTGCTAAGGGAAAAAATCACTTATGTAGTTTTATCTTATACTTGCGTCATTATTGAATCCAACGTCTTCTCCATCCATCAGATTCAATCAAATTAAAACACAACTCGACATCACTAAATTTATCGTCTTCCTCTTCCCCAACGGATTAAATTTAATTTAAGTACAATTTAATATCATTATTATTTAAATTTGATGGACTACATAAGCAAATCAGTACAACATAAGTAATTACCTAAATTTGTAGTTGCTTTATTTTCGTTTAGTTCATATATTGTAGTTGCTTTATTTTTATAATAACATATATCTAATGATTGCAAAAAAAAAATCGAATATCCGAATCGCTATGCCCGAAATTTCGGATATCTGAAATTTCAAATACGGATACAGATAGTTATTTCTACTATCGGAAAATTTTGAATATTTAACTTTAAACACCCTAACATGAAGGTGAAAGTAATGAAGGGACGTAGAAATATTTTTAAGTCATTGTAGACATGTAAAATACATAAATGCTCTTTATGTGAGTGGCGCATATATGACTTAACTGTAAATTTAAATGAATGTTAGCCTAAAGTACGACATATGTGCAAATTATTTTAAAAAAGAACATTCTATATAATTATTAAAACTAAAGTACATAAATACAATTTTATATAATAATAAAGGACACAATTTGTAATTAACTCAAAAAATTAACTTTAGAACTCAAACTCTTTACAAAATTAAAATCAAAGACCCAAACTTGTTAGTAAAAAAGTCAATACACAAACCAAAAACCGTGCTAAATCACAGGAATTTTCTGTTTAAATAACTCTATATTTACTTATGTTAGTATTATTGTCGTAGCGCATGTAACAAAAATTTTTAAATGTTATGCATGGCTCGGACCTAATTTCTAGTTTATTACATTTTGATATACCTAATACTTTATCTTTTAATAAAAGACAAGTACTACCATACTTAAAAGATACCTTTTTTGGTACTTTATGTGCTAATAATTTACTAAGCATGCCAGTAACAAAATTAGAAACTAAAAATTATTTAAAACCATAGGTATAGAAAGCTATTAGTAGCATAAAGCAACCAAGAAGAAGAAAACAATGGTACGATTTTATGGATGATTGTGCTACGATTCGTTCTTTCTTTTCACGTGAAACATCAAGGCTCAACCTTTGTTTTCTTGATTGGAAATAATAAATGCATGCAAAAGCCCATAGAATCATGTTTTTCAGTGCCATAGTTGAGTGGTTAAATGCAGGCACTCGTCGCTCTCAAACAACACCTACAAGACACAAATATCCCCATATATCTATGCATTACATGCATGTCATTTTCTTCATTTATTTTTATATCGTTTTGTGCATAAATGGTTGGTGGAATTAGCACCAATATCGAGGAGCTCCATCCACTATAACAAGTATGTGACTTAGAACCCTTTTGTTCATAGCATTCAAGTAATGTTAGTAGCTAGTAGCTCGTAACTTATTCGTAACATATTTGGAATTAGCTTGATGAAATTGAGTATATTTACAATCGATTAGTTGATTCGTATAAACTTTTGAGTAGAGCGGAGTTAATATGAGCTCATTTGAGTAAGCTCGCGGTTCCATGTGATTAAATGCGTACAACCATTTTTTTTTTTTTTTTTCTCTTCCTCTGTTAAGGACATAGAGTAAGTTTGTTTTTAACAATAAATCTATTCAACTCCTAAGCATAATATACTACTAAGTATTTTGTCATGTGTCTAGAGTTAAACATATGACCTTTTATTTTCCCTTTATCTTCTATAGGTTCTCTCAATCTCATGATTCTATCGCATCATCAATCTTCTTGCCATTCGAGTCCAGACTATATGTATACGAGACATCTTTGCCTAATAGGACTCTCAAACAATTGATTACCTTATTCCTCATGCTTGCAAACCACAAAGCGATCATTTTCATAATTCTTTACAATTGCACTTAAGATTTGTTGAGTTTTCCTTTTACAAACCAATTCACAAATAAAAGGATCTTACTTTATAATCGAATAGGAACTAAAAGACAAACCCCACGCTACTCAGGGAAGCTATACCGGATTAGATAGAGCGATTAAGAATTTTGTATTCTTAATAGGAGCTTAACAACGATCACATTTTGTACTTAATGCCCTTAATGTTTTTTTCTTTGTTTGATTTCGTCTTCGTTGTCATTCTTGGAACCAAAAAGTACGAAAATAGTTGTTTACATAGCTCTTCTTTGTGAACTTATGTGGGGTGCGATATACGAACACCCTGTCAGGTGTTATACGGACACCCATTGAACTTTTTTCACGGCCCGTAAAGACCCTTACGGGCCGTATTGGTTTGCAAAATACCAAATCAGCCAATTATAAAATGTTACGGCCCGTATTGGTCGTTACGGCCCGTAATGACTTTAATTTTCGGGGCCGTAACAAAGCTTATGACCGTAAGTAAAATTTCCTATTTTTTTAATTGTTTGCTTTAAATTTTTATTTTTTTCAGTAAATGTTTTTTAATATTTTAAAATTAATTAGGCCATAGTACTTTTTAGTTTAATATAAATTAATTTACTATAAATTTGTAAATAAGTATTTTATAAAAGCAAAAAAAAAATAAAGATAAAGAATTTAAATTTACTTTAAAGGTATATATAAAAGTAAAAAAAATTAAACTTAAAAGTATTATTGAGGTATGTTATTGATACACCCAATTTATTTTATCTTTTCTATATCTTTCTATACATACATATAGATACATGGAGAGAGATAGAGACAATAGGGTGTCTCAATAACATAAATGGGTGTTTGTATAACTTAACCCTTATTTTATAACCTAATTAATTTTAAAATATAACATGACCCTATTGGTTATTAAGATATTCTATTATTCTTTATATGAATATATTATAAATACATATATTGGTTATTGGTATATTCTTTTTTTCTCTCTTTATACACACACACACACATATATATAGAGAGAGAAAAAGAGGAAGAATAATGTTTTAATAACACAAATTACTAATGTTTTTTTATAATTCACTTCCAAACATTTCATATAATATAAAAATTATACTCACAAATTTATAGAGAACGAAATGTGAATGCTCCAACTAAAACATTTATTTATATAACTTATAAATAAGTGTTTTATAAAAGAGAAAAATAAACTCAAAAAATATTATTAATTAATAAATCATAAATGAATGAAAAATGTTAATAAATCAAAAATATCAAAAAATAAAAAAATTTAGAATTTTACTTACGGTCATAAGGCTCATTACGGCCCTGTCATTACAGGCCGTAATGGACAATACGGGCCATAAAAAATCATGAATTGACTGATTTGATATTTACAGACCAATACCGCCCGTGAAGGCTCTTACGGGCCGTATCGAGGGCGTCCAGATATCACTCTGGGTGTATCCATAACAGACCCCTTTGTATATGTTTGAGTAGACTACTCATTGTGTTGCCTGCATCAAGGTACACCAAATGTACTACACCTTTAGCTACAATTGAGTATTAGTGGAACAACGACAACTAACACATGCTTCATCATAAATAATTTGCATCTTCATTTGGGGTATTTAATGTCAAGAAGTAAAAAATTGATTCTTAAAATTTTAACTCGTATATTTGCCCATTCATTACTACTAGGCATCAAATATTCATATTTCATGTATATAATTATAGATGTATTTAACTATCATGTATATGAAGACATTTAAGAGCAGACCTTAGAGCAACTAATAATATTGTTATGCTTTGTGATCTTAAGGTCACTAGTGCAAGTCGTGATAAACAACCTATTGCACAAAATGTAACATAAGGTTGTGTATTCACGATCTGACCCCTTCACAGACCTTGTACAAAGCGAGAGCTAAATCAAGTATATGAGAACATTTATTGACGATAATCTTTTCACATAAATCAATAATCATATAACATGCATGTAATGTACCCATATCGGTTCAAGTTGTACACATTTGTATTGCTTTCGCTTCATCAATTATCAAGTTTCCACTTGCTACATGTAATGTACATTTATAGGCTCAATTTGTTTAACATGTTTAGTACAAAACTTATATAACTCACATTTGATTACTTTCATTTTTTACTTTTAACTCTTTAAAAACATTTAAATAGATACAATTAATTATTTGAAATCAACCTTTGTCAAGTAAACTATCCAAAGCCCAATTCAGCCTTTTAACTCTAAATTGACAAAACGCCATAGTCATCAAAAATCATTTTTATAATTTAAATATATCTTTTGATTCAAACTCTTTCCCATAATGCTTTTAGTTGAATACATCAATCAACGATAATTAAAAACCATTTTTTCCTTAAAATATCACTGTGGGTTAAATTGAGTCGTAATCAACAAAGAAACATATAATCATCTTCTGATTTTGGATGGATAGAGATTCTTACCAAACGAGTACTTGGTTTCAATCAATTAGGAGTGATTAAAACTTTATTAATGATTTCATGCCCTATTTTTTTATTAAAATCAATTTCCTTGCTCTCCTCTCTTCTCTCATGAACACAAATACGCAAACTCACAAGAACTTTCTTGAATCCATCTCAAAATATGTGGCCTGTTTTTATGTTTTCATTTTTCACAACAAAAAATCTATCATGTTCCTAAAATAAGTTTACATGTTTTCTTGTTTTGATTTAACATTAATCCATCAATCTTTGGTCCCTCTAGCATCAAATGATGGATTTTACCACCGAAACTCATTTCTTTTGCTTTTTAGCCCTAACTTTAATATTTGTGACATTTTGATCCAAATTACTAAATATTAAACTGAATTAACATGGCAGATCACAAGTCAGTATGCCAAGTTAGAGGTTATACGGTTGAGCTCAAGCTCGAGCTTTTCTTCTATTAATTTGTCTACATGAATTATCTTTTTATAACTTTTAAATCAACTTCCCCTTCAATTTTTAAATGATTATAACTTTTTCATAAGTATATGGTATTACTGTAGTAATTTTAATTTAAAAAAATACATGTTAAGTTCCCGGATCGTGCGGGCACCCTCTAGCATTTTATACTATTAAGTTTTGGTATTTCGCACTTAATTTACAAACCAAACATCAAACACCATATTATCATTTTTCAAACACCATATATAATGTTATTATAACTTATTCTAATTTCTTTTAGATAATAACATTATGGATACCAAATGCACTAATTGTATAGTCATGACAATATGTCATTGTTGCATGCCAAAGGAATTTTAACAAACGTACCTATCCTCCTTTGTAATAATGTCGGCACTCCTACTTTGTTAGTCTCTATTATTTGCTTTAGTTTTGTTTTATCGTTTCCTTTTCTTCGCTTTTATATGTTTTGTCTTTATCACCTACAATAAATGTGATATTTTTCTTTGTCTTGAAGCTAACTTATTCCTTAAAAATATAAAAGTTAACGAAAATAAATAATGGCTGTATAAATGGTACTTCAAATGGTCCAGGGCTCATACATAAAAGCTAATAGTCAGCAATGGGAGACGAGTTACACTTTTTAATATTAAACAATTATATAAGTACAAACATGGATGTAATATTTAATTATTTTATATTTTACCTTCACTTCCTTCGAGTAATGTAAGATATTAATTTCCATATTAATCTTTTTAAAATTATAACTTCGGTATTTTTAACGTTAAATGATAAACTTCCTACATTGTTTTGAGGTATTTTGTGGTTTTAAGCAGATGAAAAAAAATCGTATCAAACCCTTACAAATATGAACCAAGTAAGATTTGACATTGAAAACTTACATCATAATTTGCATATTAATTTGAATGAAGTTAGATATACGAGAAAAAGATTATACATGGCCATAATTCATGTACCTTGTTATTATAGGTGTAATTGTTGCTGTAGAGTTACTAATTAATCCACGAAAATTATTCTCTTTGTACTATTCTTTTTTTTATTCTCGTTCAAATCCTGTGTATTTTTTATTTTTCTTTGTCTTGCCCTTATTTTTCAAAAAAAATAAAGAATGACCATATAAATTATGCCAAAATGGCCTAGGCTAATGATAATGAAAGGTTTGAAGATGAAATGTCTGATTTAAGTTTTGTGAATGGAATAATAACACGTAAATGGAATTTTAACATCAATACGTTAACATAAATTAGCATTTTGGTTTTATATGTAATATTACATAATTACTCCTTTTAATGATAGATGGTTTAAGATTTTAAATTAACGAAGTTAACTTTTTTTGGATGAAAATGATAATTTTTTAAAAAATCTTGTGTAGCTAGATGAAAAAAAAAAATATTTTTTGGATGAAAATGACAAATGCGACAAAATCATAGGAAGAAAAACGGCAATTCACTCAATAAAAAATAATAAAAAAATGAACATGATATGTTTTATACATTTCTAAAACATAATATTAATTTTATGACTTTCTCTATTTTATTTAATTAATTAGATAAGACAAGGAGTGATTGCTTTTGGGACCTAAAGATGCAGATTCTTTAATATCTTCCTTCACTTGGTTAACTTGAGACTTTGCTTTTTAATATTCCACTCCTATAGTACAAAAAGAAAAAGGTTAAAAGGTCAAGTAACTCTATAAATAGAAGTAAAAGCAAAGTGTACTACTTAATAATATAAATTGAATTGATTTATAAATCCACTTTTATCAATGTTTTAATTTAAAAAAAAAACATATTTTCTTAAAATACGGGTAGTTCAAAATTCAAATAAAATAATGACTAAAACTCTAAAAATATAAATAAACTAGTATTTAGACCCCGCGTTGCGGCGGGGCATAAATCAATGAAAAAACTAACTTCGGTACATTGCCTCGAAAGTACACATGCAAGGTACGATGTCAGACAGATTTGACCGGTATGCAAGTACTAAAAGTCGGACCGGTAGAACCGAGGGTCAAACCGGATGAAACAGGGGTTGGACCGCTAAACCGTTTTTCATATATATTTTTTATTCTTTTAGTATTTTTTACATATATATTTATAAAATAGTTATAATTTTATCCGATTATTATATCTGGTTCGACCGGTTGAACCAATAAGAAGTCGGGTTTACTGTACGATTCGGTTATAAAAACATTGATTAATAATATACATAACTTTATATGAAAGAACAAAATCATCGTGAACTTATGCATTGTAGCAAGACCGTTGAATATATTTTTAACTTTATGCAAAAAAAATGTTAAAAATTTTGTTAAAACGTTGGTACAAAGCCACGCCACAACAGGAAAAAATCATCAGAGCATAAGCATATGCAAATTGGGATATAAATTAAACATCATATTTTTAGAATTGTAGGAAGAAAAGGAAAAGAAACCATAAAAAAATCAAAAAGTTTAATAAGTTTTGACAACTTGTACGTTTTCATTTTAAATGGAATTTAAACCGAAACATATATAAAAATAAATATATCACAATGGTATATTTAGAATTTTATAAAATATTAAATTTTAAAAGTTTTAAGAAAAAAAATATGAGTGTGCTAAAAAACAAATATATAAATATAGGGTATAAAATGTAATATAGCTAATTGTGTGGGGCAAAAAAAAGTAATAATTGAAACTCTATATGAAAGTACCCTAAAAGTTTGAATAAATTACCAATTTATTAATGCATATTAACTTGTATTATGTGTATAGGCTATGTGGAATTTGGTTTTTAAAGTATATATAATTAGTAATAAATGGCTTTCTTTTAGCCCAATTTAACAAGCCCTATAACATTTACTGGGCTCACAATTAATGCTCCATTAAAAACCCAACACCCATGGGCCAGGAACTGACCCATTTATTTGAGACAATTGATGTTCTTCTGTTCTGGCATCAGGGTCCTCAATCCTGGAGTTCTTAAAAGACGATTTGAATGTAAAGTCAAATTACAAAATCATTACTTAAACAATTTAACAAATCTTATGTTGAAAAAATTGATTTTAGTCGGATGTTATTGCGTTGACGTAATAAATGGGTGTTGTGGATTCGATTCTCACCTTCTATGGAATGTATCCACGCGGGTCTAAGTGGTCCGGACTCGGTTATTATTCCAGACCACACCAATGCAAAATTATCTGATTCTCGGCCCAACATATGCGCCACAACGCAGTTTCCTATTTTTGATGGTGATAAGCAGTACCAGTCATAGGTGTTGTCTTTATCGCCGTCCTCTTCATAGAAGTCATAGCGGTTGTTGTCGCCCCAGTAGTGTTGGTTGGTGTCATGGTTGTGGATGCGGTAGTGGTAATGACAATGGTATTAATTGTACTAAGTATTTAAAGACTTAAAGGAAATTATTTGAATCGTACTTGTGGTGCATTGTACTAAGTATTTAAAGAATTAAAGGAAATTATTTGAATCGTACTTGTGGTGCATTCAGAATTTCACTTTTACCTCTTTCTATACAACACAGAAATAAATTTGATTTTAATTATTATAGCCAACACAAAAATGAAGTTTGATTTTGACTTTTTTTTGTCAATACATCCACCTGAATGGAAGAACAAACAAAAACCTTGTTTGTGATCTTTAAAACTGTCAAATAAATTTTTTAAAAATAAAAGTTAAAAGTTTAATTCTGATAAATATAGTACTCAAGTTGAACCTCGAAGCAATTTTACGATTGTTGTCATGTTTAAGTAATGATCACACGTGCGAGTAGTGAAAGTCTCTTGTAGAAATACAAAGTAATAATGTATACATCAACATAAAATGACCAAAATACCCTATTCCCGTAAACTTTATTCATGTGGGACTTTCATGCACTGCCTTTACCTTTCTTTTATAAACTAGTAGTTGTTTATAAGAAATAGTTTCAGGCAATCCTAGGCGCTTAATAATTAAGCCGTCAAAACTTTTCTAGTATGGATTATAGTCATAAAAATCTTAAAATTATAGTATGTAAAATCGAAAAAACTTTAGCAATGCGTTAATTTTAATTGATTTTTTATAACTTTTGTATTAAAAATATATTATTCATTTAGGAACAATATGTTTACATTCACAAACAACTATACGTATTACAGTTTGCATTAATATTATTATTAAACATGTAGTTATTGAGAAAATTATAATTGCATATGTGTCTGCAGTCTGCACTGTGTGTGTTCTTTTAAAGAGCAAAAGAACAATAAGCCCAAAAGGTAAAGCACAACAGAGAACATTTCTTTTTAGCCTTTTCTCCTACTTAACACACTTTTATCTCTTTACTTCCTTGTAAAGCAAAAGGACAAAATTCGATTTCGGTAATTTCATTAGTATAAAAGGAAATTTAGATTCTTTTTTTTATTATTTTGAATTTAATTTATCTTAATAACTTTTTGCAATGGGCTCGGTATAAACAAAGCATAAAGCATATACGTCACATATGATCTTATAAAAAAACAGAGCGAATAACCATAGGCATCACCACCGATGCCTCTTATGTCAGCTGACAAAAAAATTACAAATATACAACTACAGATAAAACACAGGCCTCTAGAAATATGTTATGATCACACACACATCAAATGTATACTTTAATTCTGCAATAACAATTTTAGTCTGTAAGCACAATTTTATAAATATATAAAAGATTGGGTTATACAAACACCCATTTATGTTATTAAGACACCCTATTGTCTCTATCTCTCTCCATGTATCTATATGTATGTATAGAAAGATATAGAGGATAAAATAAATTGGATGTATCAATAACATACCCTTATATAAATTATGCACGTCTTAAAAGCCTATGATAAATCAAAAAGAATGCATACTCAAAAAATCTTCTATTATTTACTCTAGCTATTCTCCTATATTCATTCATACACAACATAATTAATCCTGAACCAAATTGTATTGACATATATAAAACGACCAAATTATCACTTCTATTCATGAGATACCCATATGTAATAAAACTAGATATTTAAGACCATTCATGAATAAACAAACTTCAAATTTAAATAATAATTAAACTTGACACACGTACAAATCAACTTTAGCTAAGGGAATCCAATCTGTTAACAAATAAACAAATTAAGTAAATTTAAGAAATTAGTTAATTTAGACAAAGAAATAAATAACTGAATTTAACACAAGGTGGGCTCCTGAGTGGGTCAGGCTCGCCAGAAAAGAAACAAGTATAATTGAGATCGGGCTTCAGCCCAGCTACTTTGGCCCAATAGAACCCAAATTGGTTTAACCGATAGCCGTATCGGTACCTCTTTTAGAAAATGTTAAGAGCATCATTAAAAGAAGTTTTAGAAACAACTAAAAATATATATAGTGAACTGTACATCAGAAAAACACACGTTTTTTAAAATTTTCAAAAGTCACTTCAATAGAAAAAACTCAAAAACATTATCACATCATCACCATCTTTTTATTTTTAACCATTTATTTTTTTACTCTCTCTTTAATATATCATATATATAGTACATGAGTCCCACATCTACTCATTTTTTTATGTTCTTGGAAAGCACTATTGACTCAAAAACACCCCCACCAATAGTGGCATACTCAATAAATATCCAAGCGGCTATTTTTTAAATATGAAGAACATCTATCGGAGATGCTCTAATAGGTTTCAAAATTCATTTTGTCTTCCAGCAATTGACACAAACCAAACCAGTTTTATAAGAAAAAAAAAAAAAAATCAACATTTGCACCTATAGTTATTTTATTTTCTCTGGTTCACAGTTCTGCCATTATTTTAGCATTCCTTAGAAAGTTTTGTATTTACTAGATAATATTTCTTGATCATTAGCAGCACTAATTTCTGTTTTTAACTCAAAGTAGAGAGTGGATGCTTGAGGTACTAAGGGGTTAACCGCAATACACCATGAGTCATGACTTAAGAGTTGTTTAGTAGTCTTTTACTGGTTAAGAGACTATCTTTTAATAGTTTATAGTCTCTTAATGATTAAAAGATAACTTTAATATGGAATGGTTAAGAGATAACATCTTTATCCGGATCCGAACTCCCGCCCAACTCTGGTTAACAATCCACAAATTCAATCATGCAATTTTTCTTTACACATCAAAATAAAATGTTAGTTTAGTGAACAAGCATACATATATGGCCAATAAAACACAGATTTGAAGGATAAATAACACTTTGATCACCCTTATTCAGGTTTAATATCTGCTTTGAGGATGTTTCCTTCGCCATTCCCATGGCATTTCAGGATTCGATGAAGCCCACAACCCGATTCCCTTAGCCCGGGCATGTTTCTCCCACTGATATCAAAAGAATGAATCAATTTCCAAAACATAGAACGCGTGATTGTTGTTGTCACAATCACATAAATCAAAAGAGGTAATCAGTCACCTTCGCTAACTCTGGGCGTTTATCATAGACAGTGTAATGCCACGCAAGTCCTTTCTTCAACATTCTTTTCTGCAAGTTTTTTTTAGTTTAGTTGCATCACATTACATCTGTGTAAGTACACATATGACAGCAACAGAATCACCTGTACGAAGATGCCATTGCAGTAAACATCTCCAACTAAACGCCCATAGTGATCTTCATCGAAGACTAAAATTTGCAAACACTTGCCATCAACTATCTTCACCAGCTCATCCTTAGCCTCTTTCCCATAAGGCATTTTATTTTCGGGCGCATCTATTCCCCTGTTTCCATCGACATCAACTCACGCATAATACACAAATTGTTCCATTTTAGCACTTTTTGGTACTATCTAGTAACCTAGCTTGTTCCTAGTTCAGTGGTACAAAACTAGAGATCAAAACCAAACATATTGAAATACCTTAGTCTAACCCGGTACTTTCGCGCTAGAATCTCCTCGTTGTTGATATTTAGTACCCTGTGTCAACAAGCAGTGTGATGGTTTCCACTTTCCACCAAAGCTAAAAACTTTAGTATGAATGGACATTAGTAAATACTAAATACCTATAGCCAGCATCTATAATTTGCTTGTGCAGTGCATCAGCCATAGTGTAGTTCCTATGGCCTCGTGCTATGGTGCGCTCAACCGCCGCCATCTGCACCTCTTCGGGCACAAGAGATGACTCCCGAGCATCTGCTGTATTAACATACACATTTACACCATCCCCGTCTGGTACTGTCTTTCCGTCCACCTTTTTCAATCAAGTGATCGAATAATTTGTAAAACTATTGAGAAACCAAATTTGCACAAAGTGTTAGTGTAGCAAAAACTTGTTCTTACAGGAAGTGTATGTAACTCAAACTTGAGACCATCCACATCCGATGGAGCTTCACCGGTCGTGTGTTCGTCTAGTGAATCAAGAACCGGAAGCCCGTAAAATGACAATAAGCCCTTCAATAACAGATACATAATAGCCAAATCACAATCTCCACATGAGATTTTCAATTTATTGTATCCACCAATGGTAAACTAATATGAAGGATGACAAGTTATTATTACACTGTATTACGGATAGGTTTGGTTACAATTTATAAAGAACATAACGTAAACCTTAAAACCTAACTAGACTCGTGGGTTCATACCAGGCAGCCCAGTTAGGTTTTAGGGTTTGTATCATTATTTATAAATTATAACCAAACCTATCAATAATAGCGTCTAATACTTATATCAAAATGATCAATTTTTGTTTCTGAGTGCAGTGTATATGATTTGTGAGGATAAAAGAAGAAACCTCAACATCAGCTGTTTGGTGTCTCTGAAGGGTGAGGATAACAAGTCTGGAAGCCTGTTCAGGTGTCTTAGGTGGAGGTTTTGATTCCCTCCAAGCCTTTGATAGTTTCTTATACCTTCAATTCAGTTAAAGTGGTTGCTAACTTGCTAAGATCATAATAAAGGGTGACCAAAACTGTTGAAAAATTACCAGTTAGACTGAGCTTTTTTGGATGAAGTGACGTGTGCACTGAGACCTTGAGGAACCTGAGAGGTGATTTCGAAGTGGTAGAGGTGTTGGGCAAGGGCGGAGACGCCGACGGTGGAAGAAGAAACGCCGTGGTAGCCGAGTGGTGAGTAACCGGTGGCGGTGGTGGCGGTGGTGGCGGTGGTGGTGGTGGTTTGTGGCGGAGAACAGCATTGGCCGTACAGAAACCGTAGTGCATTTCCCATGCTGCTTTTTCTTTTTGACTCTTGTTTACTGCTATTGGTTTATTGGTAGGAGTAGAGGACGCTTATAGACTTATTGATGATTTAAAAAGAAAAGGATACAAAGAAAGTGACTGTAGAGGCACATTATTAGTTACTGGTTTTCTAAGCTATTATTATGGGGGTCCCATGCCCTAATATTTAGGGATAGATGAACTGATTAAATTAATTTCTAATTTGAATTATTCTTTGTTCCATTGAAGAGTTGAAATTTATAATTATAAGTAATGTTTACAAGACCGGACAATCGGGAGAGATAAATGTAAACATGGACAAAAAAACCGATTCGAGAACCGGTTCAGCTAAAAAAACCGAAACTGGTTTCAAAGACGCTGCTTTCTATACCGGTTTGGTAGCCCCGAACTCAAAACCGGTTTAAAAGTTAAAACCGGTAAGAAAAACCGGTTCGAGTAAAAAAACCGGTCCGAATCGGTTTGATAGGTTCGAGTATTCGGTGAGCCAAACCGGTTTGAACCTATCACAAAAAACCCGGTTCGGTTTTGAACCCGGACCGGTTTGGGTAAAAAAACCGGTTTGAACACCTCTAGATAAATGATTAGAGAGAGTAGAGTGAGAAGAGCACGTTCTTAATCGTCGACTCATTCTGTGTTCAACCAATATATATTATGGTGCTGTTTGTTTGTATCTTAACCATTTAGATATTTGAATGGTTCAACACTTAATGATTCAGAGTGTTTATTTCGTGAGTAGATTTCTAAATGTTTAAACACTTTTGCCTCTAAATGGTTAAGCATTATACTAAGTTTAAATGGTTGTAAGCTTTTATCTAAATTAGTCAGACATTTACCTCTAAATAATTAAACAATATACTATCTTTTAATAATTAAAACTTCTTACTAATTTAACAGTTAATAGTTTAAAATTTTTAATGATTCAATACTTATTCAATTAAAAGTTATCGAACACCACCTTACCCATGTATTCTAGTTGTTAGATCGAAATTGAAGGACTCTGTCTTTTGTTTTAGAGATAATAATGAGATTGAAGGCTAAAGAAATAAATGGCGAAAATGAATGAGCATCAAGTTGGTAAAGTAATCTGCAACTTGCTAATAAAGCTGATGGTGACAGCTGTGTTTTAAGTAATATTTTAGTCTATAAAAATAATTAGTTTATTTCTTTTTGTATATTTATTATATTAAAACTAATTGGGTTATTTAATTTTAATTATCCTAACTTTTATTTATTGGCTAGAATTAATCCAAACTCAAAAAATATTTACAGACACCTTTAACTTTGAGTTTATTTTCCTTCAATGACCTCTTACTAACTGAGAGTTAACATCGTTAGTTTTTCGATAACGTGCACTGTTTATATGGCCAAAACACTAAGGCGAAAGTTAAAATCAACCATCTGGTGTGTCAATCTGTAACTTCTGCACCCTAAAACTAGGGCTGTACAAAAAGTTTGTGGCTCGAAGTTCGCTTGAAAAAAGCTCTGTTCAAAAAAAGCTCGTATCTAATCGAGCCGTCTCGGCTCGGCTCGAATTCTAAAAGAGCCGAACTCGAGCCAGGGTTAGCTCGGTTCGAGCTCGGCTCGTGGCTCGGCTCGTGGCTCGGTTTGTTGGCTCGGCTCGGCTCGGCTCTGCTCTGCTCAGCTCGTGACTCGGTGCATATAATATATATATATATATATATATATATAGTATAATAATAATTATTATTACTACTACTACTATTATTATGATTATAATTTTTATATTAGGATTTTAAAAAGGTTTTCTTAAAATAAAAATGTATTCTTTTTAGAAACATTAAGTATTTTGTTTAAAAAAATATATAACTTGATAGTAAATTGTTTATATTCAAAATAATTACATTTGTTCCCCTAAGTACGGAGTAACCAACAAAACTCAAAAGTCCTAATATATATTTTTTGTGTTTTCATATAAATTAATGTGAAAAATTTAAAAAAAAAAAAATTAAGTCGAGCCCGCTCGAACAAGCCACGAGCTGCACATACCTGCACAATTAATTATTCCGCCACTCAGCTCCTTTACATGTTTATAATAAACGTTTCATGTTTATAAGTCATACAAGATCCAAACATCTGTACATATATACACAATTAGTTTTTGGTCCTAATAATCGTGATTGTGCCTCTCCCATGTGTTTGGATCCTGGTGAGAGCCACCACAACCTTCCCCGATAGGCCTGGTCCGTCCAGTGAAACCAACGGCCGACAAGCAAAGTCTCCCACCGGATGGCGGACTGGCCTAGTCGGCGGCATTAGGATTCTTTCATTGATGTCATTCAAAGTCATATCCCCTTTGAATCCTCCTGGCTTTACCAATGCAAATGGGTACACCACTCTTGTTATCACCTTCTTTTTATCCTCCTTTGTTCCACCTGTATATTATTAGAGGATAATAGTTACTCATTGTGATATGATTCATATAGGAATCATATATACACTTAAATGCGTACCAAGTATAATGAAAATTTTATAGTATAAAAAATGAATTATATAATCATGTTCAGAAAATGATCGATTTTTTACTAACGGGTTAACTCTTGGACCGATTCTCAAAATATTTAGTAATCCCAATGTATGATGGTTAAGTGAATAAACTTAACCACGGTTAGTTTCATATGAGACATTTGTCAACTATGCACAAAAGAAAATATATTATAGAAAAGAAAATGTCATTGTCATGGAATTAATTTAACTGACCAAATCCGTTTACTTTTGCTTCAAATAATTTTCAAATCTTCGCTAAATCATTTTTCTAATTACTTTTTGTTAAATTATTCTTTTATTTCTTTGTAAATAGCTACTTGAAAACAAAATACTGTTAATCCACTTGTTGCAAAGTATAATTACTTATTTGCTAGAAGTAGTGCCTAAATATCTAACTATCAAAACTAATTTTCATTTCTGACTCTAGTTTTGCTTATGTCAGATCTCTTAAAAAAAACGCATTGAATAATAATCTTTTCCTTTTAACTTTTTACCATTACACATTATTTATATCTAAAATAGAAAAAATAACCAGTTTTAGTTTTGTTTTTTTAAACTCTATAGTGATATTCATCACTTTGACACTAAGTACGTATGATTTTGCTAGATTTGGTAATTATTGTTAGTAACTAGAGGACATTGATGCCATTATTTTAGTCCATATATTTAAATATTTTGTCCACTTACTCCATATTATTATGTATATAATTTTGAAACTAACAAAGAAATTCGATGACTTTTGGGTTGATGAAGTCAAACATGAAACGGTCAAACATTTGTGAGTGTTCTGAACATACCAGTGAGATGGTCAGATGAGCTTAGGTTTTCTTTATCAGATATACTGCTTGAACTCTTGCTTTGTGAACATGAACTTAAATTATCTCCACTCACTGCAATAATATATATAATAATATTATAAACAACTCAGTCACTACAAGAAACTAAGCCTATACAGGCGACATCTATAGCGACGACACAAGTCGTCCCTATAGCCTAGGCTATAACGACGACATGTCGCCTCTACAGACCTTTGCCTTTTTTTTTGACGAAATTATTATTATCATGTTGTCACTAGTAAACTTACCAAAATTCTGAAAGTGATGAGTAGCATTGAAATCCCAATAACTCTGTAATTTGAGATCAAGAAAATAACTTAATAAGACAAAAGTTACAAAATTTAAATACTAAACGCTAAAAGTTTGAAAATTATACAGGAAATGGAGGAGGAGGAGTATTCTGATCATCTTGTGTCATCATCAAACGGCGTCGTTTCGATCTGAATTCAAATAGAGCATCCTCTAAATAACCTGATGGTGACTGATCTAACTCCATCAATGGTTGATTGTAGAATGATGAAGTGTTGTTCATCTCCATACCTGCACAATAATTAACCTACTTTAGTTAATTATCACCATGTATACAGTGGCGGAACTACTGGAGGGTCAAGAGGGTCCGTTCACACTTCGGTCGCTATATAATTTGTCAGCATTTTTATACATAAAAGCTGAGTTTACTAAAAAGTTTTGGTTCTGCCACTGACATTCACACATAGAACATATGTATGTACATACATATACGTTTCTTGTGTTTGATCATAGTTTTGATGGTGTTTTTAGATTGATTATGATCCATATATAATGTTAACTTACAGTGAGAGATCTCTGTGTTGAGAAGATGAAGATTATGGATATCCAAGCACAGGGAAGAAGAACTATGGCTATCTATGTGATCACCAAAGTAAGAAATGGAGTGAAGATCATTCATTTGCATGGCGTATGCACGATAACCGTCACCCGAGAACACGGATTCACACATTTTCACGGCGTGTGGACCGCGCCAAAAACAGATTTACCGTGAAAACTCAGACTGGAGTTCACCGATTTCTATGGTGTATGATATGTAAATGATGAATGACATGCAAATGAGTATATATTTAGGGTTTGTCATGCTGTAGAAGTTGTACTTTGTGCATGTTTAGGTGTGCGCCGGTAGCACGAAATTCGAGGGACATAAAGGCAAAGTGAGAGTGGGTAAAGAGAAAGAAATAGAGAATAAAGTGTAGAAGAAATTGTCAGTGGAGTGAGAGAGAATAGAAAAGAGGAAAAGGGAAAAGTTTAGGGGGTTTATTGGGATAATCAAAATGTTGGGGGACTACTTTTGGTATTTTTGGGATGTGTGTGGGAGACTAAATAATTGTAGTGGTTATGAATTATGAATTATGAATTATGATATCATGTTCCAGACAAAATTCAAATTGTCACTTTTTCTTTCAAATAATGACAACTTTTATTGTAAATTGTAATAATTTCGGTTTCTAATTGTAACAATTTCAGTTTCTACGTGTGAGAAATTTGGTTTTACAGATAAAAGATTTAAGAGTTTGACCCGAGCTAAAGAAATATGTTACAAAGATAAATATTTTTTTAGTTGAATAAGTTTAGTTAAGTTATTTTAAGTTCGTCGAGTTAAGTGAATGAACTCGGTGTCAGGAATAATTATAATAATTTTATAGAATAATTAAATAATAATTTTTATTGTAATTTTTTTTTGAAATGTTAAACTTTTATTGTAAGTTCTTATAGTTCCATCTGAGTTGTTTAGTCATCTACTGGTTTTGAAGATGATGGATTTTAGAACTCATCTGAGTTAGAGAAATTTGATTCGACATAAAATTCATTTGAGTAACTAAGTTAGTTTGGTTGAATTATCATAAGCTTGTTGAACTAAGTGATCAAGTTTAAGATGGTTGGTTAGAGTGTTAGAAATCTTAGCATTAATACAAAATTAAATTTATATTTTCTCTATTCTTTCAAATTTTAGAACTTTATTGTAAGATCTAATAGTTTCACCTTCATTTTTAGTCTAGTTGGTTTCAAAGATGAGGGATTTAAGAACTAAAGCTACTTAGAGAAACTTGATTTAGCAAAAAAAAACTATGTTGTGCTTCTGAATCAGATTAGTTGGATCATCATTTAAATAGACCACTAATCATATATTTTTTTACCTCTCATGTGATTGACCTGAGGTAGTTTAACTTGTGTCTATTGGAGTGTTGAAGGTGTGATAGTTTCATAGTTTTATTTGAAAAGTCTCACTCCTTTTTTTAATGTGAAACTTTTACTGTAATTCATAAAATTTCACCTCCAGCGCTAAAAGTCACTTGGTTGGACCATAATTTAGATGCACCACACATTGAGCTTGTACCTCTCATGTGATAGACCTGAAACATTGACATTTGTTTGTCCGAGTGACACCTATCCTAATAATTCAAAATTACAATTACAGGATAAATTTTTGAATTTTAACTCTATGTGAAATTAATTGTAGATTGTAGTAATTTTGCCATCAACTTGTAGTTGAGTTTGTCTTCAAGATGAGCTCATAAGAGTCATAAAAAAACACGATTTATCAAAAAAAAAAAAGTTTTAATTGCTAAATCATTTTGGTTGTATCATTTGAGTGGAGAACTTGTTATGTTTGACTTACCCCTCATGTCCTAAGCAAATTTGACGAATCGTTAAAGAGTCGGAAATCATAATAATATGTATTTGGAGGTGGAAGGATGTGTTTAACGTCAAAGTATATGGAGTAAGAATGTTAAAATTACTTTTAAGGTCAATTATTCGAGTAACAAGTTAAAATTACTTTTAAGGTCAATTATTCGAGTAACAAGTTAGCGCATATGTTGAGTTTGTGTAAATTAATTGTAGTAGGTAGATTAGTAGATAGGAAATCATATATCCATCTAAAAAATTACCTACTATTGTTTAATATCAATCACAATGTAGTTTTTATCTTCATTTATAATCTTTAGAGATTTTTAATATTTTAATATTTTATATCTTAATCTTTATTTTTATCTCTATCTCTAAATTTTATAGATTTATGAATAGTGATTCCTTGAAGATAAAGATTCATTATTTATCCATTTTTATTTTTTCTATGAGTTTATAAGAAAGAAAAATAATAATAAAATAAATGTTTGTGAGTAAGATGGAGTTTGAGATGAAAAATTAAGTGTGCAATGTCAAACAAAGTTTAGAGATATAGTATTTCAAGTAACACCAATTTTACACCACCATCAGCAATCACCAACACTGAAAAAACTCATATTAAAAAAGAAATAAAGACGGAAAAAATAAAACAAACGGAAAGTAGACGTGATAAACCCCGCATTTGAAACGTAAAACATTTAAACGATAACTAAGTCGATCTAACGCGCACTGTGACGGGGCCGTTAAACGGGGGGAAGGAGACGTAAAAACATTGAACCACACGCACACATTGCAGTGTGTTAATTCATAAAATTTAAACCGAAACGTAAAACAAAATTTTGTAATAGATGAAAAGTATATGAAAAAACAGTTGAAATTAAAAAAATTATAGGAGTTAATTGTAAAAAAATATAAAAGTATTAAGATTAAAAAATGAAAACTAAAAATAAAATAAATAAAAAATAGATGTAACCCACTAAAGCTTTGATACAACTTATAAGCACAAATAAGTTGATAATTTATATTATTTATAATATAAAAATAATTAAAAAATCTATGAGTGCTCTAAAGAACATAAATATTAAATGTGCAAGTAAAAAACACAATATTTAGTTTGACTAGTGAATTGCATTGACAAAGTGTACTTTATTTTTACTTATCGTGAATGATTTGACTGAGTGGGGGTTGTACTCTAGTGGAACATTTTGTTCACTCTTTATAGTGTGAATTG
Organism: Flaveria robusta; assembly: GCA_025506415.1. NCBI lineage: Eukaryota > Viridiplantae > Streptophyta > Magnoliopsida > Asterales > Asteraceae > Flaveria > Flaveria robusta. Next base: position 4,204,879 of record CM046471.1, on the reverse strand, counting down.
GTAGTGTGGGCCCATTTTGTGGGGCCAGATTTGTGGGACATATCTTGTGGTGGGCCCAACCCATATGCATGCTGGACTGGACGAGAATATTGGAGACAAAATCAAATATTCAGAGTCTTCGGTTGTTGCATGTGGGCTCCACTGCCTTCTATAATTCAAATTAAATTATTATTCTTAGACAAGTGATCCGTTTTAGACCTTTTATTCAATTTTCAAATTTTAGAAATAAACTTTAAATAAAAAGGATTTGTAATATTTGTAAATAAAATACAACGAGAAATTAGAACCCGTGCGTTGCGCCGGGAGACATATGATTACATTAACGTGGTTGAGCTCACGTTTGCGAAATTCGTTACTCAAGTTGTGATAGTGACACGAACGTGATTAAATACGTAAGAGAAACATACGAAGTTGCGACAGATTTATTTTGAGAATTGATTCATGGGTAGAAGTTGTGTCCTAACAATTATAAAAAGTAATTTAAATAAATATGTATATATATATATATATATATATATGTACATATTTTAAGAAAAAAGTGTAAAAAAGGTTTAAAAAAACAAAAAAAATTCACGGCCGCAGAAATCGAACCTGCAACACCAACCAAGAAACATACAGTTCTAACCATTTCCCCCACCTGCATCCATTTATTGATTCGCGAAAAAAAAATATATTTAATAAAGCCCAGGTTCTCGAAAAAGCCAAAAAAAATACTTTTTTGCACCAATAAAAACTTGACACATGGCAGGCCGGTGGGCAACCAAAACCCGCGCGATGCGGTGAGTCTAAAAACTTCGTTACACGCGCTACATCGATGTTATTAACGTGATCGAAACATACAAAAAGGATAATATTATGACTTGCACGTTGTGTCTCGAACAGAAGTTAACATTAAAACGACAAATTTATTAAAGAAAGTAAAAAAAGGAAAAAAAAACTAATATTAATAAGTAATTTAGAAAAAAATAATAATATAAGAAAAGAAAATTTAAGGAAAAAAAAAAAAGAAAACATGGACCCATAGAATCAAAATCGTGTCAATTGAGTTTAAGCTTGCTAATGGATCAATGGCCAAGTTATATTTTTTTTATTTGTATTTGACAAATGCAGAAAAAGAAAGTTGAGCAAGAAAATGTTGCTCACCGGATTCGAACGTGAGCCTTGGGTTAAAAGGAAGTAACAACAAACCACTGGACTAAAAACCAAGTGTTGATCTAGTATTAGACTCGCGCGTTGCGGCTGTGGCGGCGGCGGCATTGTACCAAAAAAAAAAGTTTTGACGTCAAAACGTTAATAGAAATAAGTATGCCAATTCTTCATGTGTTACAACTTGCTTTACACATCACGTCATAAGTATGACTTAGTTCTCGCGTGTTATCGTGTAAATATAACTCGGTATGGTTAAAGTAAAACAACATGCATTGTCATGAATTTACGTTAATAAAATTAAAATTGAGACATCAGAAAAAATTGAAACCGTAAACAAATCCAACACTGAAAAGATTTTTTAAAGTTGATAAAATTTATATTTAAAATAAAAAAAATGTTAAAAAACGACATTGAAACAGCAAATTCGTTAAAGAAATCAGTAACAAATAATATATAATAATTTATAGAAAAAAGTTATTAAAAATAAAGGCAAAAACAATGAAAAAACAAAAAAGAAAACTCACGGGATTTGAACCCGGTTTAGTACCTTAAGGGATAAAAACCTAACCACAACACCAAAGTTAGTTAACGGTGTTGAAATCACTCACTTAATATACATGTATGAAGCAAGGTCGTGTGTCATAATGTCATTGGCCACCGACCTTGCTTTTTAAGATATAGTAATTTATAAATACAAGAATGTTATTTCTATTCTTTATCTTTTTTTTCTTCTTTGTTTTTATGTTAAATTTTGTGTCAAAACTAGTTTTATGTGAGTAAAACTATTAAATAATGAAAAAGTTATTCAACGATAAAAAGAAACCACACAATGAAGGAGAGGTGTACAAGCCTTATAATTAGTTTGACACATTTCTATATACATATACAAAAGAACTCGTTACAATAGAAAATAAAACATGTAAAGTTGGATTCAGCCTCACAATAGTTAGATGCGATGTTATATGCGTTTACATCTAAACCAATAAAAGCATTGAATTCAACCTGATAATATGAACTTATCGTTGGAATATGTTAGATGTACCATAAGATGCATCATTGTAGTAGATTGGACGCATTGTTATAACTTTAGGTGCGTAAAATACTCTACATGTTTATCTTTTTAAAAGTTTTAGGACGCATTGTTGAATGTTTTTGGTGTACTTTTACAAACATGAGCATTACAAACTTATCTATAATCTATAGTAAATAAAAAATTTGATGGTCACGTGTCACTTTCAAATGTCTTCTCATCATTATTTTTCCACCTCTCTACCTATTAAATGACACGACACGTGCCACTCTTCGATAACTCATCACATTAAATTTTTTCGTTCTCTCTCTTAAATAACTAGCTTGATGAGCCGTGTGTTACACACATGAATTGAAAAATTAAATGTAAAACATATTACTTAATAATTTATAATATTAATATGTTTGAAATTATTGTTTTTATATTCACAAACTTTTCGGATTTAAATTATAAACTGAAATACTACAAGTATCATAAGCCTATTATTAGAGGTGTACAAACCGGTTTTGTTTTAAAAACCGGTTAGGGTTGGAACCGAACCGGTTTGGTCAACTGAAGTTAAAACCGGTTCGGGGACAAATCGATTCACGTTCGATACCGGTTTCGAGGAGGAAAATCCGAACCCTATACAAACCGATTTTATTTTTTTATTTTGGCTGTATAAAAAAGTTCCTAAGTATTTATTTAATACTTAGAAACCTGAAACACATAAACAAAATTAGAATTCCTAACATTAATTTATTTTTTCAAGTATTTTATTGTTTATTTCTTGAAACACATAAAAAAATTACTAAGTCCTAAAACTAATTGAGTGTTTTTTAGTTGTTTGTGATTCAACCGAAACATCCACTACAAATTTACACTAGCTTAAGAGGGGTAAAATGATTTTAAAAAAATCAAAAATTTGAAAAAAAAAATATTACCGTTAACCAAGCAATATAATAAAACCTAGATTTGAAACCGGTTTGGGAACATGATCGGGTTGAAACCAATTTCAATGTGCGGCGGGTTGGGTCAGTTTAATACCGGTTTGGGCCAACCGGTTTTTTTTTTTTTCCTATACTGGGTCAGGTTTTGAACTAGTTTGGAAATGTAAACCGGTTTTTTCGTACACAACTACCTATTATTTTGCTTTCCAAAATCCAAACTATTTATGATGAAATCTAAGACTTTAAATTACATTGTTTTCAAGTTGACTTTTTTTCTGATTAGAATAGCCATAGAATTAAATCAAAATTTAAAAATAAAAAAGACTGATAATAAATGTTTAAAATCTGACACGCTTTAAATTATGATTTAATATGTTGATAAGTAGTCAATATCTTTATTTTATATAGAAGCAGATTTTTAAAAATAGTAATTTGTAGATATTTACATTATCAATTAAATTGTTGAACTGTTTTATAATATACAAATTATCATTACTAATACTATTTATTTTTTTATTTAACCCATTTAATAAATGTGTTTTTCAACTACTTACGGTAATATGTCAAACCTGAAAAGGATGACCATTGCTTTAAATTTCTTCACGTTCATTACAAAGTTGCGCACGCAAACTATCGAAGAAGGCGCAACACCCTTGACATCTTCTTTTCATTTAGTCCATGTGTTTTCTACTAATGGTCAATGGTCAGTGTTTTAGAACTCTCTACGTGTTAGTCGAACAGTCTGATACCAATTAGAAATTAATCGGGATTACTTAAAATTAATCAAATCGGACTTTTGTGTATGATTTTACAATTATATATATATGACATAAATTTTATCCATGTTATGTATTAATTTGCAAGTTTGGGGGATAAATTATAAGTTGATGAATATTGAGTGGTTAAATGTTAAAATAGCTAAACTTTATTAAATCATCTAAAACAAAAGTTCAATCCCATAGTTTCGTTTCCTCGTTCCAGCCACCGGGATCGTTTTCATCGCCGGAATCAGCAAATCTAGTGCTGGAATCGGCAAATCCGTCGCCGGAACACCTCCCGTTAGGACGATTTGGTCTGCCTAGGTCCGACATTGACCAGTTTTTGATTAGTGCCAAAGACCTCCGGTTTGGTGAAATCAAAGCGGGCAACTTCTGGTTAGTGATTAATCGCTGACTAATCAAAGGCTAGTCGCGATTTGATGATTTATACAACACTGCTAATAGTTCATCAGGTCATATTAGATATATGATATATCATGTTTTAAATAATATAAAATGACAAATAAACATCTATGTCTGGCAGAATGCTTTCTTCAAAAAAAAGAAAAAGGAAAGAAAGGAAAAACTCATGATTAGTGCACCTGCTACCCAATGGGCAATGAGTAAGCGAATAATCGATAAGTACGAGACAGAGTTTTACAATATGTATGAGACTAATATTATCAATACTCGTCTTAAATGTGTCTCATAATTATCCATAACAAAACCGTGACCACATATAGAAATTTGTTCTTGCCTCTTTTATGAAAACTCCCCTATAAAAAAATAACTTAATGGGTGACGCGTTAGGATATGGTTCATGATATATAGTTCATGACGATCTACAGTAGAGTTCACGCTAGAAGTGAGTTGACTCAAACATATCAACGAGAAATATTCACTCAAAACATATCAACGAGAAATAGATCTTTCAAACAATTACATATCTATAGTTCAATAGTACTATGTAGTCATTTACTGCTTTGTACCATTCTAGTTGCAAAATTAATAACACATTGTAAATATTGAGCCATAATTGTTAGTTTTTTTTCTAAAGTAGCTAACTCACACATCTAAAGTAGCTAGTAAATCTATAGCTTTGAGACATTATCCACTTGAGCTTCTTTTTCATACACCTTGATACCATTAGAGCAAAAGCTCTAACTGATAAAAAAATTAGACACGACAATAACATAGCTGCCACATCAACCATTTCACGCATCTAAAAAATCGTTTCACACGTCTGAAACACATAAAGTAGTCAACAACATTAATCGTTTCACATCTAAAACATAAACTAGTCAATTGACATCGATCGTTTCACGCATTTAAAAAATAAATCATCCTTCAACAACGGATATGAAGACCAAAGGTAAAACATAAACAAACAAACACGAGAAAAAACAATGAAACGGCACGAAAGGCGGCTTTAGATTCACACACAAACTCATTCCCTCTTCGATGCCATTTCGGCTTCAAATGAAGAACATGGAGTCTTTGAGGTAGTCCTCAAGATCATAGAAGAACCGATCAAACGAAGAAGATGCAGCACCAGCATGTTCCATTTCCATCACCACCTCTTGAAACATCCGACCCCTGTACGCAACAAGATCTGCATAGTACACCGGTGGGACCAGGGACACAGGTTTCGTGCAACGTGCGAAGATATAACACATGTGGTAAATCAGCTTCTGCATCTCATCAGATGAAAACCCATTCTCATCCCAAATAACGGAATAGTGTGTTGGCTTACTTGTTCCAATACCTCCAAAGTGGCTACAAAGGTAGAAGTCAAACTCAAAAGGATGGACAATCTTCGTATCCACAACCGTTCCTGGAGGCACGTTTCCCGAGTCTCTTTCGTTCAGAAATAAGCGAGTCGTGTGACGCTTCTGAGCCACAACAAAAGTGACCAATGGGCGATAGTGTTGAGTATAAATAGCTTTCTTCATTTCAACCATTTCTTTATTGAGAACCATTTCAAACTGCGCATCACTCACACCATCACGAAACACGACAATCTTGTTTGGTTTGACTCCGTTCACCTTAGCATAAGTGTTGACAAGATCAAAACACAAGCTCCCAAAATTAACAATCTCTTCTTTGCGGTGGGTTTGTGGGGAGACACGAGCAGCATAGCGAGTTGCAACGGGCCAGTTCACCGAGCCAACAACGGCTGCAACGGATGGAGATAATGTGTTTGACGCAGCGGGGTGATTGACATCGGCTCCTATGAACATAAAATGGTCATCTGGACTGAAGTGTGGGAACCGCTCAATGAGTTCCACATTGCTACCTCCTAATTTAGCATTGATCTTCATACCTAAGTTGGCAAGAAACTGATCGTTGTTCGGTTTGTTGGCGTTTTGAGACAAGCAGCACTGAGTGATCACACCAACTTCAGTCTCCGAAACCCATTTCAGATACTTGTAGCCATCATTTTTCTCCGGCATCACACATACAATCATTTGCAAACGACCCTTATCGATCTTTTTACACTCTTCCACAAACCATTTAAGAAGACCACCAAGTCTATTGACACTAGAAAACTCATTCATGTTAGTACGATGCACCAAAATAGGTTTTTCCATTCGTATCCCTATGGTTTTGCAACGCTTAATCAATTTTGTAATGAAATTGTCGACATCTAGCCAATTTCGATGCTGGCTACTAAAATCTATTAGTGCCCACCTCTCAGCTGCTTTTCCATTGACTAAAGTTTTCCCTTGAAGAAGATTGTAGTGACATTTCTGTTTGTCAACTGTTATGGTGTTCATTTTACCACTTGAACTACCAAGCTTCAGATAAGGTGGTTCCATCACACGTCCATCAACTTCTGTCATGTTCATATCAACCGCGACTTTAAATTTTTGAATAGCCTCTGCACTGCAAATGTAAACATGACAATATTAGGAACTCATAATGAAATTTTCGACCCAGTGGATTTGCAAGGTCTATTTTTTTTTTAAATTCTAAGGGGTCAAAACAGGAGAACAAAAAAGAATTAGCATTAAAGAAAAAATGGGATAAATGAGAAGAAAGTTGCCCAAAGAATATATTTAGTCGGTAAAACCTCTTAACTCATTTTACCATATATATTCATAATCATATTTGGCAAATCAATTATTCATGGAATATATAAAACTTTGAACAAAAAGCGTTACGCGTCACAACCCAATCTGCCCCATGAAAAAGTTAGGAGTGTTTAACCAAACCCACTCGACCCACCCATTTTGACATCCCTTAAAGAGCTGCCAGCAAACAAACGCAAATGCATAACAGACAACACAACTCCTACGTCAATTTAGCATAAGCAAATCTAAACTATCTTATGAGTTGAAAACAGAATGTATAAACGATGCATCATGAAAGGAATTTAACATTAATGAATTCAAAAGAAAAGCAAGATACCCGTTACAGCCAGTTGCGTACTCTTTACGAACCATGTTGCATATCTCATTCATCCTGTTATTTGGTGCAAGAAGAGACAATTCTTTTAGTTTCCTAGCAGCTTCCTTACCAAGAAGCTCCTTTGGAAACCTTCTATCTTCAGCCAAGAAACAGAATTCTGCAGGAACATAGTTCGGCTTTTTACTATTTCCCAACTTTAAACATGGAATACCTTTGTGCATTATCTCTTTGCCCCACTTTTCTCGAAAATAATCTGTAAGCATTACAACTTCTGGCCCTTTCTTCCCTTCAAGATCTTCTAGTTCAAAAGAAATATCCTTTGTCAGCTTTTCAGTCAATCCAGACACAATGTACTTCTGGTTTGTACGACGATGAGTCACACTCACCCTCAATCCATTCAACGCCAGCATAACTTCTTTTCTAAACCTCGGGATATCATTAACTGACTTAATCTGCCAAACATACTCTATAAGGAAGTCAATGACAGGCATTCTCTTACGAAATGGTATCACCGAGTAGTCTGTGCACATCACCAACCCATTAGAAGTGACCTTCAGGCTCTGCTGAGAGCCTCTATATGCAGCAACACCACAATGAAGGTCATCGTCCTTCCCATACACACGCGGGTACATGCCTCTACCAACTGAAACCTTTTCCCTAAAAAGATTCGCCTTCATTACCACATCCAATGCCTGCAGAACATCACGAGGGACATGCATAGCATTCCCATTCAAGAAATCTTGTAGCTTTGAAAGGTTTAGCTCGTTTCCATACTTGACTGCACACGAGTAAGACCGCCCAAATAACTCAACAGTGTAAATCCCCGGTTGCAACGACACTGCACTGTATATATTCTTTTCACCATCATAAGCTGTCTGAAGCAACGGGAACTGATCAGGATAATCAGCACATAACTTCTCTTGGATCAATCGCAGGTCTGATTTCGATACTGCTTTTTTCACAGACCGACTAGAAGATGACGCCTCTTGTTTAACACCAACATCAATGTCATAGCGCAATATAGTGTTTGAAAGATCAAACTTCACAGGAAAGTGATTAACAAGAAGCTTAACTGATCTTAACGCGAGTGTACCACAGTCAGGACGCTTAATTGGTACATAAACACTTTTCATATCATCATTAACAGACGATGTAGATCGTACCTCTGAATGTGAAACATCCTGAGGCTTAAGATCTAAACACACAAAACAACACAATCTTAAAATCAGGCTAAAACAATTGCAAATAACATGATTCTAAACCCTAAATCAATCGATTAAGTTTTTAACAGTATGCAATATGAAATGAATCTCTCAACTCAAAACTCACAGATCAAACATACAATACCTGCAGATCGATCAGCTACGGGATCTACATTCTGCCTTGGGTAAACCGGAGTCCACGCGGTCCGTTGACCACGACCACCGCCGGATCCACTGGATCCTCCCCCTCCACCGCCTCTACCACCACCGTAGTGCTCATGATACTGCGGTTGATGTTGATTATAATTATTACCGTACTGCTGCGGATAACTTCTGTTTCTACCACCACGGTGATTATAACCATCACTGTTTCCACGTCCATAACCGCCTCTACCACCGTCGTCTGTGCTACCGTAACTCCGACCATCATTTCTCCGGCCACCGCGGTAACCATCACCGTTTCCACGACCATAATCGCCTCTACCACCACCGTCGTCAGTGCCGCCGTAACTCCGACCACCACTGCTCCGCCCGCCGCGGTAACCGCCACCACCGTCGTCGTTGCCGCCGTAACTCCGACCACCACTGCTCCGGCCGCCGCGGTAACCGCCACCACGCCTGTAGTTGCTCCGCTCCATTGAAGTGATCGTGTGAATGAGGGTTTGATTGTGGAAAATATATGGGGATATTTATGTGGGAAACTTCTAACTTATTTTTTTGAAATTATTATTAGCATTTGTTTTTTACTAAGTTAAATTATTATTATTTTTTTTAGATTGTTTTTATATAACGAACATATATTATTTTTAAGATTAAACGTACAGTCATTTAAAATATTGGACTTATATTATTAAGTTTTGTCAGATCTAAATAAAACGATGATTATGAAGAACCGACCGCAATATATGACGGATACAACAAGAAACCATGATTTAGTAGTACAAAAGGTAACTATCAAATAAATCTTTGTTAATAATAATGATAATTAAAATATATAATTATAATTAACAATAATAATAAAAAGTAATAATAATAATAACATTAATAATAATAATAATAATAATAATAATAATAATAATAATAATAATAATAATTGTATCACGAGATTATCAACTTTATCATGGGAAAAGAGAATGATCTCATTTTTGGGGCGGTCGAAAACCCGTTACGAATGGGTTATATAATATAGACTATCATCTCTATTTGTCATCTCATTTATATCGTGATTTAATTTCACTTGATTATGGTTGTGTAATTAAGTGATTTTGTTTTGTAGTTTAAATGATAACTTTGTTCATACAACAACATCCGTCTACCAACAAAAAATCCTTCAAACATATTCTATTCTACTTTTTGGACAATGTTCCAAATCTAAAAAGATATTGGATAATGATCAATACATGTATGCATTCATAATTAACTAAGCACGTATCCCTTGGTTATAAACAAAGGGTTAGGAATGCTTACTTGTATATTGTTACGTGCAATTAATCTTGATTCTTTGATCTTTTTTTTAGTATCCTCGTGTTATTTTTACATTTGTCTTTAGTCCTTGATTCATTCTAACATTTCATTTAACACATCAGCAGGTCAATATAAATCTCAACACCACCACATTTGAACATCTTCACATGCAAATTCATTTATTTCACAAGTCATAAAATATCATACACTAATACTTTAACCAATTCCATTCATTTGAACACAATCAACTAAATTTATGCTGAACGCATGAACATATTCAATTCATCTAAATAGTTAACAAATACTCACAACTACTAACTTTCATAACTTTTATTATACCATTTGATTTGTACGCAACAACCTTTGTCGCTATTTTATTTCAACATGATCATCCGTCTAGCTTTGTATAACATTATCAATTACATTATAAGTTGAATCAACCTTGTGTCATTAAACAAACAATTCCACGTTAGATCTCCAATTCATGACTTTAAATTGATTATGACATATCTACAAACACTTGGCGTGCATGCATTTTAAACCCTAATCATTATATTCTAAATACATCCCCTTTTTATTATTATCACATTCCAAACAATGAAAACAACTAGTAACAACCAAGTAATCATTACGACTTGTTATCTCATACATTATACATGTAATTTACTAACATAATTTGGGGTTTGACCTCATCCCCTTTTCAAACTTGAAATAGCACTAACATTGAGGTCTAAACAAGAGTTTAACAATTTATGGCATGCTACAAATTATTAATAAAAAAAAAAAAAAAAAAAACTTAAACGTCCATTTGAGTTGAAAACAGTATTACCGGTTAATGAATAGTAGAGATTGTGAATGTAATTTTAAAAAGTCATGACCATATAGGTGCAAACAACACATACCATAAAAGTCATCCATGTAATTAACTCAATATATATTCTATTTATGTTAAAGTTAGCTTGATATCTTAATCTTTTTTTCATTCTCAAAAAATCCTCTATGTTTGATTTAAGAAATTTTTATCTGAAATGAGAAGTAAATAAATTTCTTCCTAAATTCATGTAATCTGATTGTAGGCGAACAAGCGTCTGTTAATATTCCAAAATGGTTTGACAATTTTCAAATCTCACACATAACCATAATCATTGAAGAGGTATAGAAAAGATGAGCTGTAGGCAAACCTTACCTCTACCGTAATGAATAAAAAGTCTGCTTCCAAAATAACCCCGACTTTAAAGTAATCAAAGAAGAATGAAATATAGATCATTCAATGTACACGCACTATCTAGTAGATCATCACAAGCAGATCATATACCACAATATATACAACTAGCTTTAGTAAACCCGTGTATTACACGGGGTTGATTAAATAATATATTTAATAGAATAAAAATTTATTAATTATAAAATTATATTCTAATATAATATCTGATATATGATTAATGACTATAAGTAATTAAAAATTATATTAACTTTTTAAACTTTTATTTTAAAACTTTTCTTTGTTTTTACCCAAAAATAAATTAGACATTTCGTTTCAAAACAAACTATTATAAAAAAATATATTTAAAAAAGTTTGATGTTGTTGAAAAGTTTCTTATATTATAAAAGTTGTTTATTTAGAAATAACACTAATAAAAAGATTTCTTTCTTAAATTACTTACAAAACTATTTTAGATCTAAAAATAATTAAATAATATTATTAGTAATTAATGTAGATATTTAATAGTAGAGAGAAGCGGGAAAATTTTGATTAGAATTAATGTGGTGCTGCCACGTGTACTCATAGATAACTTTTTATTAGAACAAAAAAATGAGCAGATGATGATCATAAGCAAACATTCAACATATCGTGCGTGCACAATATAAATTAGGTGACAGGATATACATAGCGGACAGTGATACACGCGAAAATCATATACCATTTATACTCAAATACACCTTAAGAAGTACATATCATAATAGTTGGCTTACAACCATTGGCCATTTGATGCACTGATATCTCGGTGGTTTATCTTAGAATAGGTTGTAAGTTCGAGTCTCGATTGTAGTAAAATTGTTCTAGGTTGTGCTAAGAATTTTTTTTTAGTTTTAAGTGTTCTTTGAGAGTTTTGGGGTGCAGCCCCAACTGAAAGACATATAAACAAGTTCGATTAAAATAACATTTATATTATGAAACACGGTAGTGAAGTTTACTTAAAAACAAAAAAACTGGTTGGCTTCGGGGCTGTTTGGCAACTTCTAAATTGGTAAGTGTTTAATTATTAAGAGTTCTGAATCATTAAGTGTTGAACCAGTAAGGGCTGTTTGGAAATTTCTGAATGAGTAAGTGCTGAACTATTAAGAAGTCTGAATCATTAAGTGTTGAACTAGTAAAATGTTTGAATAATTAAAAGCTAGTATATTGCATAACTATTCAGAGGTAAATATGTGACCAATTCAGATAAGAGCTCTTAACCATTCAGACTCGGTATAATACTTAACCATTCAGAGGTAAAAGTACTTGACCATTCAGATATCTGCTCACGAAACAAACACTCTGACCATTAAGTGCTAAAACATTTAGACATATAAACAATTAAAAGGCTGAAACAAACAGATAGATCTGAATCATTAAGAGCTAGTATATTGTTTAACTATTCAGAGACAAATGTTTTACTAATTCAGATAAGAGGTCTTAACCATTCAGACTCGGTATAATACTTAACTATTCAAAAGCAAAAATCCTGAACCGTTCAGACATCTTCTCACGAAACAAACACTTTAAAACATTAAATGCTGAACTATTCATATGAAGTATTAGAGCATTCACAACCCATTTCTTATAATTATGTGAGTGTGTTTCTTATATTATATGTTATGGTTATAAGTGGTTGTGAGTGAAGAATATGAGAAATTTACTGTTCAATCGGTATTTTTTGGAAACATTGTTCAAAACATTATAATGTTTTTAATATATTTTAAGTGGTTGTTAGTGGAGAAGAGAAACAAATTAATGATAAAGTTGAAAAGAAGAGAAAAATAATATTATTTTTTGATTTAATTATATAGATAAAAATGAGAAATGTGTTGTGAATACTCTTATTTCAATGACATAACAAACAGCCCTTACAATTGTGAAAATACTCAACATTGGGTTTCTTTTCCTTCTATTCCTTTTATAAATCTACCAAATACATCCAAATCCATGGTAAATCTTGGGATCGAATAACCTCTGTTTCGATTATCTGCAATCACCACATGCTCTCCCCCAATTCTCCACTTCTTAAAAACAAAATCCCATCAATCGTACCTTAATTCTAATCGAATCTCGTATCGGGGTTTCGGTAGTACCGCTGATTTGGGCTCGTTGATTCATTGCTGAACGAAGAACAACAATCGAAGATGGATGGTGGTGGGGTTGTATCTGCGACCGATCAGCAGAGTATGGTCTCGTCGTTTCTTGAAATTGCCGTTGGTCAGACCGCTGATACTGCAAGACAGTTCTTACAGGTCCCAATTCGTTATATGTTTAGTTGCTGTTGTTTATTGATCGATTAGGGTTCATGATTATGTTATTTGTTTTGCGGGTATTTTTACTTAATCTAGCATGTTTCTTAGTGTAGTTTTGATCATATTGTTATGATATTAGGGCTGAAGGTGTATGCTTATTTAAGATGAGGGCTTTGCATTGTGCATTATCCCTCTCTCCCCCACAAATACAATTGTTTGTTCCATATCAATTAGAAAAATACTGACATTTGAGTAGATGAAATTAAAATTTACCACAACCTTCAAGGGGTGGCGCAGTCGTAAGTGCATTAGTCTAGGTCTAAGGTTTGAATCCGGCTTTCATTGGTTTTCTGCCTTTAACCCTCTTAAAGGTCACTTGCCTTATTGCAAGGGTATTGGTGAGTCCCGTGAGTTTCTGCTACCAGGTCCTTATGGTCGTCAAAAAGAAATCAAAACTTACGTCTTTCAAAGAAAGAAAGAAAGAACGAACAAACAACAAACACACCCAGGAAAATCCCGTGCAGTAGTAGGGTTTGAGGAGGGTGAGATAAAGGCAAAAGCTTTATTCTGTTGGGTTGTGGAGGCTTCGGCCAAAAGAAAGAGGACAGCCGGCCTGGTGGAGTAACTAGGCAGCTAAATTACGTTTTCTTGTTTGCAGAACTATTAATCTAAATTTTTTCTATTATAAAAAGATGGTTAGACACCTTGTAGTTTCTTGAGCACCTGAATGATAAAATATTAGTTGCAGACTTGTAAGCAAAGTGGATGTGGATCACACTGACCTAAGTTACCTAACCACTATAAATCTACTGTTATGTGTTCTTTTTGTTTTGTAATAGTGTGTGTGCGAGTTTCCTAACATCCTCCACCCTAGGAGGTACAGAGGATGCACTCAGTGAGACCCTCGGCTTAAAAAGAAACCCCTTTTTTACACATGACCTTGTTCAAAGAACATAGGCAGTTAATAACTTAATACCAACATACTATGGATTGTGCCATTTTAACTATTTCTTGATAATTAATTAATTATATTCTTCATCTCTTGTGAATAAAATTCTTATTATTTTCATGCATTCAGGCTACAAGCTGGAAGCTTGAGGAAGCCATTCAACTTTTTTATGTAGGAAATGATGGTGGAGCAGCAGCAGCTGCATCGTCTCCTTATGTTCCACCGCTAGAAAATGATTTACCCGACCAAATCACAGGGTGGGTGGAAGTTAAATGGTTAATAAGTTCATTTTCTATATGATCATTGGCTTTCATATATCCGTATTGATTTTGAATTGTTTTCTCAGAGGCTTAGAGAATCAAGCAGGAGCTGAAAATGTTAGAGAAAACGATAGCAGTGAGGTTCGTGCACCTTTACCAGTGAAAAGGGATGTTCTTTATGATGCTCCGACACTCTATGGGTATGCTAAGCTTTTAATATTTAGAAGCTTATACACAAATACGAATAGTGTGCCTATTTTATGTTGTTTTTTTATGATTAAAGAGGATTAAGACGGGGGTACAATCCACGTGAAGCACATACAGTGGATCCCTTTCGGAACTTCGATGAAGAATTAAAACACCCTGGATTATGGGAAACAAATCAAGATGCTCCATCAACGGCTGATACTTCTCGAGATAATCTTGCTACGCTATATCGCCCTCCTTTTGCTTTGATGTTTCATGGCCCATTTGAGAAGGTAAGTTTTGATCTCTCTTGGTGACTTCATTTTTCTTTGATACCCTTCTCCCCCGAAACAAATAATAACGCCTTTTAGTCAATGTATAAGCATTGGTTATGAGCATTATGCTAGGAAAACTAGATAAATATGCCACGGTACTACATTTTTGTACTACATTTTTTTTCAGCTACGTACTCGAACAAAAAGATTACTCCATCACATATTTACAGTCTATCATAACCATAGAGATTACATAATTTCTCCATTTCAGTCAAGTTAATATAAATCAGTCAAGTTAATATAAATCATCCATGTTAATTTTCTATCTCTCAAATTTCTTTCTGTTGTCCACTTTGAACTGCCTTTAAATGTTAGCTAACAAGTTACTTCGATTAATTCGGTCAAAATGATTACTTGATATGAGTGTAAATATACAGTGTGACTAAAGAATCTTTTTGCTTAAGTAATACATAACATAATTTATTTAATCTGCCTAATATATCATGCTTAGGCATCTAAAATTAGTTTTGCAGCTAAACACTTCAAAATATTCATTTGAGTGTATTTTGCAGAGCATGCGTGAAAAAAATACATTATTCTAACAAATTTGTACCATTATAACATTTCCAGTAAGAATGTTGCTAAGGATATATGACATGGATCATATATATTTGGGTGTTTGTTAAGGGTCTAAACAAATGAAAAAACTACAGAAGTAGCATGTATCCGTGACTCAAAAATCTAATCACTTCATAATTTTGATTTAATCTGGCATGAAATTGGTATATATCCGTTTAACTACAATTTTTGAAAATGCGACCCAAGTAATTTGCATTTCGTATGATTACTATTGTGACCTATAAGTTCACGTTCTGGAGTCTAAAATACAGCCACATAATTAATTACATATTCATGGTTTGTTTCTATTTTATTTGTTAAAATATTAGGCAAAAGAAGCTGCTAAAAACCAAGATCAATGGCTCCTAGTGAACTTGCAATCTACCAGGGAATTTAGTTCACACATGGTACGTCATCAGCTAATTGCCTCCTTCATACACACCCAAACATACTATGTAACACAGTTCGGTGTTCACTTGGATGTTGTAAACTTATATCCAGATGTTGTTTTGTTTTATACTTTTTATGCAGCTTAACCGAGATACCTGGGCCAATGAAGCTGTTGCTCAAACAATTACCTCCAATTTTATATTTTGGCAGGTTATTTTTTCTTAGTTATATCTTATATAATATTTTAGTTGATATTGTGCTCACAAAGTATTTGAGTTATTTAGTTTAAATTGTAACTTTGTTTCTGAAACTCGTATTATCACATAGATTTCAATATTAAGTCCACAACTTGAAAATTTAATGCATTAGAGTTTAGTGTTAATTCATTTAAAACTGGGAGGTTTCATTTCAGAAGTGTGACATTGAACACACCTTAAAACTATTTTCTCTGGTAAAGCCAATGAAATTTTTATTGGACATGTATATATTTTACCATGGACAATTATAAATTGGACTTGTGCCACGATTAAAAAAGTAGAAGAAAGCCCAAATTCATTATGAATCAGGAAATATTGTAGTGAGTTTGTGAATTCGGGAACGTAAGGGGTTTTTTAATTGTAGGGAATTCCTTCCCTTTTCTGAAAAGTTTCCAAGAAGAAACCGAAATGTGTTCAAATTTTGTTAATTCGAATTTTTTTCCAAGAAAATTAAAAAACCATGCTTTCCATTTTAAGATTAGAAATTAGAAAACAATAAGTCGTAATTCTCTACTTTTTCGTGACAAAAAAACCCTGTTTCTCTGAACTTTTTCCAAATGCTTCCTTTTTAGACTTCTTTTATATCTAACCCATTTTTATATCTAACCTGTTTGACCCATTTTATTTTCATACTTCTCTTATATTTTTAGCCCCTTGACTTGTTGGCCCGTTTCATTATTATACTTTATTTTTAACCCATTTTTATTTTTGTACTTCTTTTAGTAGAGATTGGATGGGATTCTTGAGGTGAACATATTGATTGAATCTGATCTATTGACGAAAAATGTTGTATTTTATAGTTTTATAACGCTTTGTATAAATTTATAAACTTATCTGGAGATACAAATCCTCTAGTTTCTAGAAAGTTAGAGATTAAAAAATGGAGAAAATTCTCCACGACTAATGCACCCTGAATTCCTGACTTTTTGTTTTAGTTCTTTTTTATGTTCAATTTGATTTACTTCTAATTATTTTCTGATATTGAATTTTCTTTTATGGAACTATGCCTAATGATAGGATCCAGAATCACGAACACAATAAACTACAGGAGGCAATTTTGATATTAACAGTACACTTGTGTTTACTGTTACCTGTAACGACCCGTTCATTTTGCCACCTCAACTAAGATGGACACGCGTTAATTTGAATCCTGTATTTGCCACTGATTTCCAGTTTATTGCTTGCAAGAAAATGAATTTGACTTTTTTGGTCACTTCCATCTCAGATTAGTTTTAAATCCAGTATTCTTGCTTTCTTCGAACCGTTTATCATGCTTTTAACGCGTAGATTCCTTTTTTTCTCTTTTCATTTTGATGGCGCATTTAGGTATGCGATGATACAGAAGAGGGCAGCAAGATAAAAACATACTACAAATTGGACTCTGTTCCTGTAACTCTTGTCATTGACCCTGTCACAGGTCAAAGAATGCGCTCATGGCGTGGTATGATTCAACCAGAAAGTTTCTTGGAGGTACTTTGTTAGTGTAATTGATGTTGTGTTGGAAATATTAACAGGTCAATATTAAAAACCTGATCTTTAAATTGGAATATTATATATATATTTTTTTGATAGGATTTGCTGCAATTTATGGATGGTAGCCCTAAGAATCATCATTTCACCTTGTCCCGCAAACGTCCACGAGAATATGCTGAGGGTCCACCTCCCAAAATCGAAGCTAAGCCAGGTTTTTTAGCCCGTTCCATATGGTTTTTTTATTGGTGTACGAATTTTGTTATATATAAAGGAATGAGTGTGAATGAGCCATGCGATTGTTTGTGCTAATAAAACTTTTTGCTTTCGACTCCCATGCGCATATTTGCGGATCCTGAAACTGACTTAAAAGCTTCTGATTTTAATTCTTAAAATGGTTCTAAATTGTTTTTATTTTTTTTGTTTTTGTTTTTGTTCTTTATAACTATGTAGTATCTATACAATTGATTTAGGGGTAGAAGTTTTGACCCATTTACTTACAGTCGATTAGAAAAAAAAGTCGATTAGAAAAAAAAAAAGGTATCTATGAAGCACATCTCATATCATTTTATTTGATTATTATAATTCATCTAATCGTTTCCCGACTTACTATTGTAAAAAGATTAGGACAAATAGTGTTTCACTGTTTCGGGTCAACCAAACTCGAACCAACCTGGTTTAACCTGTACAACAAATAACTCGTTTGACACAATCCCGTTTGACCTGTTACTCAAGCTGACCCATTTTGCCACCATTACTGAGTTTTGATTATGCAGTTGCAGATGGAACAAGCGGAGAAGATGAAAACACGTGGTTGGCAAAGGCATCATGTACGGAAACAACAAAGAAAGATAGCATTAGAGAACCCTTAAAAGATTCAGATGCTATAAACACGAAAAAAGAAATCCAAACATCGGAAAAACATGATTATCCACCATTGCCTGAAGAACCCAAGGGCGACAGGAGCTTGCTTTGCAGAGTTGGAATCCGTCTTCCAGATGGACGCAGACTTCAGAGGAACTTTTTACTCTCTGATCCCATACAAGTAACACTCGTCGATCTTTGACTTTGAATTTGACCTTTGACCCTTTATATTGGCTTTTTTTATTGGATTTTGAAGATGATTTCCACTTTGCATTTGTTGTGAACTTCAGTTGTTGTGGTCATTCTGCTATGCCAATCTGGAGGGTAGTGATGGAAAGCGGTTTCGACTGACTCATGCAATCCCGGGTGCGGTAAAGGCTTTGGACTACAAGAGTGAGTCAACGTTTGGCCAGTCGGGTCTGGCCAATTCTATGATTTCGGTTACGTGGGAATGAAAATGATATGATCATTGGATTCAATAGTTTTGGATTCAACTTCTAGGTTCTCCTTTGATATTTTTAGTCGCCTCAATGGAGTCTGTCTTATTCATTGTTTTATGACATTATCTATATTCTGCTGTTTATGTATATATGAACTACAACAATGGTTCTTTTTGGTCTAATGTCATTTTTAACAATATATTGGGTAAACATTTGCAAGTAGCTATAATAAATTGATATAAATATAGTTATCTGTCATTTATTTATGAATCTTGAACTCTATCAAATATAACATATGGAGTGGGCTTAGGAAATTAGAAGTAATCACATTTATAATATCTTTTGAAAACTAGAGAGTAAGGTGGTGTTTGTTTTTGAAGAGGTAAAATGTCTGCAGTCTGCGAATCAGATCTGCAAACATCTGTAGCAAAAGAGGTGGACTAAACCTCTGTAGTGGTGGTGTACGGATGGTGGTGGACGGCGGCGCTAGATGGTGGTGGTGGGTGGTGGCGGTCGGTGGCTGGTAGTGGCGGCGGACGGTGGTGGTGGCGGCGGACGGTGGCTGGGGGCGGAGGTGGACAGGGGTGGCGGCGGACGATGGTGGTGGCGGACGGTGGCTGGTGGCGGAGGTGGACGGTGGTGGCGGCGGCCGGTGGTGGTGGTGGTGGGTGTTGGTTGGTGTTAGTGTTTAAGAAAAGTTCTGCAGACCTTAGAAGTGGCTGTATCAAGTCTGCACCAAAAAAAGGTCGCGCAGACTTTTTTTAATGAAATGTCTTTGAAAAAACAAACAGTCTGCAGATGGCAATTTCTGCGCGTGGTCTGAGCGGTGCAGACAAAAGAGCCTGCGTAGACATTTTTCAGAAAAACAAACACCCTCTAATTGAAAAGGTTGTCTTATTGGTTAGGTATACCGATAAGAATAGTTTCGTTGTTCTAAACTTTAAGGTACCGTTTGATACGCAGAAATGAGTGGCGGAATGGAATGAACCATTAGGTTGAATGAAAAAATACATGTTTGGCTTGTGAAAGTAATGAAATGAATCATTGTATAGTTGATTTTATTCCCTTAAATTCATTTCATCCACTCCCCCACCTTTTTTTTTTCATTACTTTCCTTATTCCATCATTAGTTACCAATACCACCCACTCACTTACCACAACAACCACCACCCGCCACCAAAATCGATCGTTACCGGCTACCGCCGCCGCCGCCGCCGCCGCCACCCACCGGCCCACGCCGCCGCCGTCAATCGCCGGCCACCGGCGGCATCGCTTCCGCCAACCACCAGCAACTGCCGCCAACCACCGGCCACCCGTGCCGCCGCCAACCAACAGCCAGCCGTGACGCCGCCAACCACCGGCCACCCGTGCGCCAACCACCAGCCCCTGCCTCCGCCGCCATCAACCACTGGCACTGCCTCGTAGTCGTTGCCGCCAAGCACCGGCCACCGCCGCCAAGCACCGGCCACCCGCGCTGCTACCAACCACCGGCCGCCACCGTCAACAACAATAACAACCGCCACCGAGAACCATCACTACCATAATCACTTTTACATTTCATTTTTTTGTTTTTCCCTACCTAGCAAACTACACAAACTAATTATTTATTTTATTCGTAAATGGTAACCAAACACGACAATGAAATGTAATGATTTATTTCATTCTCTCATACATTCAATTTCTTTATTCATTCCATTACTTCGTCCATTCCATTACCCCATACCAAACAGACCTTAAACCTTGAATTTGATGGTGAGGTTTACTTAGACCCAAACCTTAAATCTGATTGCCAAGTTTATTGTTCTTTTAAAAACCGAACGATGTTATAAATGATTAGTGTATATGTATATAATTTAAAATATGAATAATCTTTTGTGGATTTGCAAAAGAACAAATATAATGCCTAAAATAAACATGATATGAAACCTAAAGTAGTATATGCGATATTGTTTTCTTGAACGTCTGGTCCACCATTTCTTTGTAGATCCAATCGGTCCGCCCAAAAGCGTCCTATTCAAATGGAGATGTTTTGAGAGTACTTAATCGGACTGGTTACGTACCCGACTAGTCTAGTCTAAGAATAATATAGTAGAGTATTATTATATCCTCTAAATTTATATCTACAAACAATAGTAGATATATATATTTCTTCATTATAGTTGAAACAGAACCGTAAAACCAAACACTTGAACTTATCTGGGGTGTTTGTTTTTTCCAAAAAGGTCTGCGTGACCTCTTATGTCTGTGTCGCGCAGACCACGCGCAGACATAAGGCTCTGCAGTGCGTTTGTTTTTCCGAAGACGTTTCATTAAAAAACGTCTGCGCGAGGTCTTCTTGATGCAGACATGGTCTTCTCACTTCTACAATCTTCAAACCTCTTCTCTTCAAACCACCACCGCCCTACACCACTACCGCCACCCCACTACCGCCGCCCTACACCACTACCGCCGCCCCAGTACCACCGCCCTACACCACTACCGCCGGCCCAGTACCACCGCCCTTCACCACTACCACCGCCCTACACCACTACCACCGACACACCACCACCGCCCTACACCACTACGCCGGCACACAACCACCGGCCTACACCACCACCGCCCCACACCTCCACAACCACATCGACATCTTCAACTGAGGATGGTTCGACACCGCCCAGTACCACTGGTCTAGTGTACCTCCGCCACCGTCATAATCATCACCATCACCATCGACATCTTCAACTGATTCGCCGCCGTTCTAACCAAAGAGTGGTGGTGCGGTGGTGGTGGAGATTGGGAAAGTGGAGATTGGTAAGGGTGGGGTTTGGTTAAAAAACAAACAGTGTTTTTCTTGCAGACTGCAGACATTTGATCCACCTCTTCTCCTGCAGATATCTGCAGATGTGGTCTACAGACTGCAGACATTTTAGCTCTTCAAAAACAAACAGCACCATCGTAAAATTGCACCAGAATAATAGTTTAAGTTCATTAGTTTGAAAGTTCTATTTTTAACCTCTACTGTAGCACTTTCACTTAAAGCCGTGACACCAAATGAATAGATCACACATTTATTCAAATAAATACAAAATAAGAAATCATTATATAAATAAAAACAATTGCAAAAGAAGTTTTACATTCACTCTCTATAATCTTTCTACTCTATTTCTACTCACGAGCCCGGAATAAAAACCCATATTCTATGGTGAGTTTTGTTTTTCTCTACAACTTTTAAATTTGGAAATTAAGATAAGAAAACCCTAGTTACCACTTTTATATTTGACTCTTTAAGGTCCTACCGACACATTTACTTCGTTACAGGCATTGAAGATGTCCTCCCCAAATCATCCGCCGCTGGTTTGCCTTTCTACTCATATGCTTTTACTCACAGGCGTTGAAGTTGTAGAAGTATTTGCCAATGTGGGTGTGCAAAAATATCCGTATCCGAATATGCTAATGAAAAATCCAAAATTCCAAACCCGAGTTATTCGAAAATTCGGATCCTAAATTTTCACATTCGGATAGTTATTTTAATAAATTCAGATAGTTCGGATATTCGAATTATCCAAAATTTTATATATTTATATTTTTTATTGTTTTTATTATTTAAATATAAGAAAACCTGAAATGAAGTATGAAATATTATATTTATATATTTATATATATGTTTTTTATTGCTTGTACAACTTAAAATATCATATCTATATATTTTTTATTTTTTAATTGTTTCGGATATCCTTTTAATAGTCCGAATTTGTATCCAAAATTTAAGATATCCTAAATATTAGAAATAGATTTAGATAGTGAAATCAATTATCTGAAAATTTCAGACATCTGAATTCCTGGTTTTCCAAATTTCGGAAATCTTTGTTGTTAGTATACTTGTTTTGCTTTTAGATTTATGTGATTTTATGTAATTATATATATTATTACACCATGTCGGTTTCTCTTGGAAACCTTTAAAACTTTTAATTTTGACCACAGCACAACTTAGTATACTCACATATATGCATATACAATAACATTCACCTAGTATATTAATTTAGAGTTAAATTTTATAATACACAACTAAAATAACATAAAATTTTAATAGGTTTGTTTAAATAACATTCTCTTTAAGTTCTTTTTGGAATTAAACTACTATATACTTTATGAAAGTTGATACATATGTTTTTTATAACCGTTGGTTGGTCTATCACGTAATTTATGTATATATCTAGTCAAACCATATTTTTGTATAATCGTTGGTTGATATATAACATTGATGTGCTCTTATATTTAAAACAGTTATAACAATTCGACATAAAAAACATGTTAATAACTCTTTACTCTTTTGTGTTAATATGGTTTTCATGTCGCCACAAAAAGATACACGCGGCAACGCGCGGGGTTTTCAATCCTAGTTGTTAGCAATTGCCAATATTAGTGGTAGTGCCTTTATATGAGCATTTGGCTACTTTCTTTGTTTATAATTATCAAAAGTGATAGTTGTTAGAAAAAAAGTACTATTTTTTCTTAAAGGAAATCATATATCTTTTATATGTGATTTATAATCACAGACAGAACTTTGATGGTGCTCATATTATAATGGTAATTTGTAAGATTTATATGTTACGGTTTAATTAAAAGTATCATCTGTTGTATTATCAATGAGTCTTTAATTTTTACATTGATGTAACACCTTCCTACGTTAATGTAATATTGTCTCATCAATGTAATACTTCTACATTAGTGTAATATACCCATGTTACAACATTGAAATGCTTTATAACATTAATGTAATACCCTAAACAACTCAATGTTACTACTCGTTAGAGGTTCAAAAGCTAAATGATTTTTAAGTTCAAAGTAATCATGGTAGTTAAATACATATATCTTGGTAGCGTAAGTAATAGTTGATTTGTTTCTTTCAACTTCTTTAATTGTTTATATTTGTATAATTTCATATATTGGTTGTTAGATTGTTTTAATAATGTATACAATCATACCCGTGCTCTTATGTTATTGTAATAACATGTTCAAGGAATGTGTATGCCAGTACTTATCTAAAATATTACTCTTTATATTTGATTGTATACACATGTTATATTTACAATTTTAATATGCAAGAACATAATGTAAATTCTCACATTATGTAAGGCGACATCACATGTATGTAATACTACACTTATCTACAATATCACTTTAGTTATTATTATCATATACACTTGTTATATTTACAATATACACATGTTATATCAGATTTATGTAGTACTACACTTATGTGACATAATATTACACAAATGTAATGTAATATTACACAATTTGTAATGTGATATAACATACATGTAATATCACATTATATACGTGTAATGTTGTATTACATTTGTAAGATTACACAGGATTATAAAGAATCGCATACAATTATAAATATTTTCAACATGTAATTCTTCATATAACATAACAAGTGATAAGATATTGCATATTACTCAAATTGGATGCCTATCATTACATGTTACTCTGAACCTTTCTCCGTATGTGTATATTTCTCTATGTTGTGGTTTCTTGATGTTTTTTTTTATCTATAAATATGTGTTCATGATAGCCTTACTATAATTTATTTTAAAATATTAATTTAAGAAAAAGTTTATTTGTTGTGAGTATAACTTGCATGATCATTATTCTACACAATTATAAATATAACTTAGTTAATTATAAAAGTAACTTACGTAATTATAATATAACTTGCGTAATTATTTTTTATATCTAAAGTAATTATTATTGCGTGTAAGCATAAACATAAGTTGCTTAATTATAAACATGACTTGCGTAATTTCAAACATAATTTGCATAATTATAGAAATAATTTGCGAAATTTTCATATAATTTACGTAATTATTTATTATATCTTGAGTAATTATTATTGTGTTTAAACACATGTTGCGTAATTATAAACATAACTTATGTAATTATAAATATAACTTAATTAATTATTATATAACCAACGTAGTTATTTTTATGTACATGATGAATATGCTATGTAGGGTATCCGCATGGTTTGCCTAGTCACTTGGGCAAGCATTGGATTTCTTTGCCTCATGCAGTCATGATCACTAGAGTCTTACCTCGTGCACGCATGTAATTAGAGTCTTGCTTTGTGCACAACCACGGATGAACACTAGTTCTTTAATAAAGAATGGCTTGTTTTTCTCATTTACCCAAACCCATTTATCTTTTTAATTTGATGGTCCTACATTAATCCACGCTGAGTTTGATATGACTATATTTCTCATTTTACAACACTATAAATGGCTAGAAATTTAGTTTGAGAGGACCATATAAATAGTAAAATGATAGTATTAACTATTATGTATGTCCGGTTTGTTGATCGGAAGAGAAGGAGCATGAAGGATGATAAAGAGGTTGTAATGGTGTAGATAAGTGATAATTAGTGGGAGTACGTATATATATAGTTTCACAGGACACGAAATTATTTAGTGTATGAAAATGAATAGTACATTATGTGATGTTTTTGGATTACCTTGCCTCACGCAAGTACAATCACTAGAGTCTTGCCTCGTTCAAGCATATCACCATAGTCTTGCTCCGTGCATGCATTAGATTGCTTTGCCTTGTGAAAGCATGATCATCAGAGTCGTACCTCGCGCAAGCACGGTTACTAGAGTTTTTTTCTTCTGTAAGCATGCCCTAGAGTCTTATACTGGTACAAACATGTAGCCTAGATGCTAACTCATCTGTTATTCTGCTTACATTATAATATAAATAATATGTCACTAATTGTATCACTGATATCACTGTTCGTGTAAAGTATGATTAAGTAAATTAAAAAAAAAATATGCATGCCAGGTACATGAAAGGTGGGCTTAGAGATGCACAATATTAACCGGGTATGGTATGGACCTGATTCGTGAGGTACTACTCGAACCGGTTCCGGTTCCTACCCGATGGTACTATACCCGGTCCCTACTCATTTGTAACTGTTGGTTCCTTCCCGACCCTACCCGGGTATGTACCCGGGTATGTACCCAAACCCGACCTAGATCGGTTCCAACCTAGTTCAGACCCAAAAAATGATTTTTACTTTTAAACATTGCCTTGATTAGTTGCTTTTTCTCATACAAGAAGCCAAGAAGGAATGACCTTTAAAAAATCAAGTTAGTTAACGATAAAATTAGAAAATGTATGTTAAGATAATGGTAGTAGTAAAACTTGAAAATGTATAAAAGACTTTTATGCATCTTCTTAACTATGAAACTACAGGAGATCATAGTTAGTTAACAAGTATTGTCAGTTTTTTTTTTATATGTTAATAGAAGTATATAATATATTTTTTTTATGTTAATCATGTATAACAAACAAACAAACCTAGTAAAAATCCTATCCATGCTGTCACGTTGTAGGTGCATGTAAATCATGTATTAGCTAGTCGTAATTTATTATATAATTTAAGGACCGTCAAAGCCAATCAAATATTAGAGTTTGAATCTATTAACGTAGAAGCATATATGCTTATAAAAAAAAGAGTTGCCTATTTAACTATAAGTAATGGGTAAGCGACATAAGTAGCCATATTTTATTTACATCTAAGTTCAAAATAAACCACAAGCAAACTAATTCAGTAAAAGATGCCAGAAAGGTACACTTTTGAAACAAAGTGTTGTTGAGTTGCGTCTATGCTAAACAATTAAAAAAGAAAAAAACCTTATTTTCCTTTTATCCTGGCCCATTTGTTTCCAAGGTAAACCAAAAGCGAATAAAATTTTGTTCGAGGGTCGAAGTGTTGCGGGTTGCAAAGTTTGGCCGAAACGTATGCAAATTTTCAAAAAAAAAAAAAAAAAAAAATCCACAATACCGATTGTACCCGTTTTCATACCCAACCAAGACCCGACCTACCCTAACTGATTACACCGGGTAGGGTATAGGGGTACCCATACCCGGGTCCGGTTCCTACCCGGTTCTTGGGCGTACTCAGGTCCAAAAAAACTGGTGGGTCAATACCCGAACCTATCCGGTTTTAAGTATGACCCAATATCCGATTGTGCATCTCTTGGTGGGCTGAGCTTAGGGTTCTAAATGGCATATATTGGAGTCTTACTGACTAAACAAAGTACCGACATTTCGTTTAAGGCTTATGTTTGTTTTAAGACGATGATTACACTTATGTAATAGACTAATGTAAGTCTTTATGATCACTGCTGAATGTTTTAAATGTTTTTTGCTCCAATATATGTTAATGAAATCTTTGGTTTAATAATTATGCTATGACGTGTAACCAAGTATGAGAACTCGTACTCAGAAATAAAGCCTTACACTTTTAAACAAATGCAACTTGTGGTTCGATAAATTTTATACGTACTAAGATGACTTGTCATCACAAAGAGTGTTCCATTTTTTAAGGTTTACAAACCCTGTTCCGATGACACGTCTTCACTACATCTTAGGCGGAATCTGTGAGAAATTAACCTCCATTTGGAAAAATTATTCCAATGACAAGTCGTTGTCATAGGTAGTGTTAGATATTGTGCTCAGTTTATCAATGTAATAAAGTTCAGGGGCTAGTTCTGTCAATGTTTAGTTGATAGGGTGTTAAGTGTAAGTAGTGGTTAATGGTTGTTAATAGGTAATTATAATCTCTTTCTTGGAGAGTGATTAGACACACACACGATATTGAGTTCTGTAATCATTCATTTGTGAACGAATTGAATATACGAGTTCTTCTTGATTGATAATCTTTGATATTCGATTGCAAAATTGTTCTACAATTGGTATAAGAGCTACGGCTCAACGATTGATCAGAAAAAGATTAGGGTTAACAGTAGTTGAAAGAAGAATCGGAAAGATGACTTCAACAAGATTCGATTTGGAGAAGTTCGACGGAAAGAATGACTTCAGTCTATGGAGACTGAAGATGAGAGCTCTATTGGTACATAGTGGGGTGGTTGATGCCCTGAAGGGGGAAGCAGGGTTACCAGCAACAATGGCTGAAAAAGAGAAGAAAGAGATGATGGAGAAAGCACATAGTGCTATCATCTTGAGCCTAGGTGACAGGGTACTCAGGGAAGTCTCGAAAGAAACTACTGCCGCTGGTGTGTGGTCAAATCTTGAAGGATTGTATATGACCAAGTCGCTGGCGAATAGGTTGTATTTGAAGAAGCGCCTATATACGTTCCAAATGAACGTAGGGAGGTCATTGGATGATCATGTGGATGAGTTTAACAAGCTTGTCCTGGATTTAGAGAACATCGAGGTAACGATTGAAGATGAAGACAGAGCTATTATCTTCTTGGCATCACTACCTCAAGTGTATGAACATTTTGTTGATACACTGATGTTTGGTAGAGACACATTGTCCATGGACGAAGTGTTAGCTGCAATGAATTCGAAAGAACTGCAGAAAAGATCTGAAGCCAAGGATGATAAGTCTGAAGGTCTTATCATAAGGGGAAGATCGGATAGTAGAGCTGTAAAACCCAAGAATGGATCAAGGTCGAAGTCTAGGGTGAAAAGAAGGTGCTACTTGTGTAACTCTGAACGACATCTCAAGAGGGATTGTCCGGAGAGGGGCAAGAAAAAGAAACCAGAATCTGGTTACTCAAAGAATTCTAGAACTCAATCCCCTGATGTAAACTCTGAAGATTATGATAGTGCAGATGTGTTGGTTGCTGCAAACACAAGTTTTGCGAATGAGTGGATAATGGATTCAGGTTGCTCATATCATATGACATCTAGAAAGGAGTTCTTTAAAGAACTAAAGATGGGAAATCATGGGGTGGTTCAGCTAGGTGATGATAGACCGTGTGAGATCCAGGGTATAGGAGCCATTGAGTTTAAGTTGGACAATGTCACTGAAGTCACTCTTGAAGATGTTCGGTACGTGCCAAGCCTGAGAAGGAATCTAATATCGCTGGGTGCATTTGAAAGTCATGAGTATCATGTTAGTCTCAGAAATGGGAAAGCCAAAGTCATAAAGGGGTCCTTGACAGTCCTTTCTGGCATAAGGAAGAGGAACAACACCTATTTCTTGGATGGAAAAGTGTGTCTTGGGTCTGCTTGTAGTGTCAAAGAAAAAGAAGATATTAAAGCCATGATGTGGCATAAAAGATTGGGACACATTAGCACACAAGGGTTACTAGAGCTGCAAAAGCAGGAGTTAGTCAAAGATGTGCAGCATTGTGACATTGGTTTTTATGAGAATTGCATAATGGGAAAGGCTCACAAAGTAAGGTTTAGCAGAGGTGTGCATTGCACTAAAGGGGTACTTGATTACATACATGCCGACCTGTGGGGTCCATCAAAAACATTGTCATTAGGTGGAGCAAGGTACTTTCTGTCTATAGTTGATGACTACTCAAGGCGTGTATGGGTATTTGTGTTAAAGCACAAAGATGAAACCTTCATGAAATTTAAAGAATGGAAGGTGCTGGTAGAAACACAGACAGGAAAGAAAGTCAAAAAGCTGCGTACTGACAATGGCTTAGAGTTTTGCAATAAAGATTTTGATCATTATTGTAAAATAAATGGAATAGGCAGACATTTAACTGTGGTGGGTAACCCACAACAGAATGGGCTTGCAGAGAGAATGAATCGTACATTACTCAATAAAGTAAGGTGCCTTCTATTTGATGCTGGAATGCCAAAGAAGTTTTGGGCAGAAGCCTTATCAACTGCAGCTCACCTAGTGAATCTCTCACCTTCATCTGCAATAGAGTTAAAAACACCAATGGAGATGTGGTCTGGGGTAGCTGGTGATTATGATAAGTTGAGAGTCTTTGGATCTGTAGCATATGCTCATGTAAGTACTGGGAAGCTTGAGCCAAGAGCAATTAAGTGTGTGATGTTAGGGTATCCAGAAGGGATAAAAGGTTACAGGTTGTGGAGAATGGATGAAGGTAATCCAAAGATACTAATTAGTAGGGATGTTGTGTTTAGAGAAGATGTCTTGTACAAGGATGTGATGGGTGAATCAGATAACAGATTAGTTGATATTCCTAGTAAAGGAAAGGGTGTTCAAATTGAGGTGGAGCAGGGATCATGTGAATCTCAAAGTAGTTCTGAAGCCAGTAGTTGTGGCAACTCAGGAGGGAGCTCAAGGGTGGACACTAGTTCTCAAAGTCTGGCAAAAGAAAGGCCTAGGAGGCAGATTATACCTCCTGCCTGGTATAGAACCAATGATGATATATCTGCTTATGTATTCAATGTTGCTGAGTGTGAAGGCATATGTGAACCTCTCACTTATCATGAGGCTATTACCTGTGATGATAAGGATAAGTGGATAAAAGCAATGAGTGAAGAAATGGACTCTTTACATAAGAATGAAACTTGGGTGCTTGTAGAACCTGCCAAGGGGCAGAAATTGGTGAGTTGCAAGTGGATGTTCAAATTAAAAAAGGGAATCAAGGGTGTTGAAGCACCTAGATATAAAGCAAGGTTAGTTGCTAAAGGATTCACTCAAAGGGCAGGAGTTGACTACAATGAGATATTTTCTCCTATGGTAAAGCATTCTTCCATTAGAGTTATGTTAGCTTTAACAGCTGTGCAAGACTTAGAGTTAGAGCAATTGGATGTAAAGACAGCATTTCTCCATGGTAATCTTGATGAGGTGATCTATATGAAGCAGTCGATTGGTTTTGTATCTAAAGGGGATGAGAACAAAGTCTGTCAGCTTAAGAGATCTCTTTATGGTCTTAAGCAGTCACCAAGACAATGGTACAAGCGTTTTGATGATTACATGATTTCTCAGTTGTTTCAAAGAAGTCCTTATGATAGCTGTGTCTATTATAAGAAGTGCATTAGTGGTGACTATGTATATTTGTTATTGTATGTGGATGATATGTTAGTTGCTAGTAAAAGCAAGGCTGAAATTCAAGCAACTAAAGATATGCTGATGAGAGAGTTTGAGATGAAAGAGTTGGGTGAAGCAAAGAAAATTTTGGGAATGGAGATTTCTCGAGATAGAAAGCTTGGTCTGTTGAGACTTACTCAATCTGCTTATATTCTGAAAGTACTATCTAACTATAATATGGATCAGAGTAAACCTGTTGCTACTCCTTTAGCCCAACATTTTAAGTTGTCAAGTTGTGACAGTCCAGTTGATGAAAATGATGTTAAGGTTATGCAACACATTCCTTATGCTAGTGCTGTTGGGAGTTTAATGTATCTTATGGTCTGTACTAGACCTGATCTTGGATATAGTGTTGGTCTTGTGAGTAGATATTTGAGCAATCCAGGGAAGAATCATTGGGAGGCAGTTAAGTGGATTCTAAGGTACCTTAATGGTACTAGAAATGTTGGGTTAGTTTTTGGAAAAGGAGCAGACACAGGTCATGAAATATCTGGATTTGTTGATGCAGATTTTGCTAAGGATTTAGACAAGGGAAGATCTATTACTGGTTATGGATTTATTGTATATGGGTGCTTGGTTAGTTGGAATTCTACATTACAGCGTGTAGTAGCCTTGTCAACCACATAAGCTGAGTATGTTGCTTTGACAAAAGCTGTAAAGGAAGCTTTGTGGTTGAAAGGTTTTGTATCTCAGCTTGGTATTGAAGTTGGTAATCCAATTGTTTGGTGTGACAATCAAGGAGCTTTACAATTGTCTAAGAATCTAATGTTTCATGAGCGTACCAAGCACATAAATGTAAAGTTACATTTTATTAGAGAAGTGGTGAATTCCAAGCAGGTTAAAGTGGAGTATGTGGATACTCTTGATAATGGAGCAGATATGTTTACTAAGGCACTGGGTGGCTCTAAGTTTCAACGTTGTTTGGAGCTGCTTGGAGTGTCTTAATTGTTTTTGTTTTTCCATTGTGTTCTTGTTAAACTTTGCACAAGGTGGAGATTGTTAGATATTGTGCTCAGTTTATCAATGTAATAAAGTTTAGGGGCTAGTTCTGTCAATGTTTAGTTGATAGGGTGTTAAGTGTAAGTAGTGGTTAATGGTTGTTAACAGGTAGTTATAATATCTTTCTTGGAGAGTGATTAGACACACACACGATATTGAGTTCTGTAATCATTCATTTGTGAACGAATTGAATATACGAGTTCTTCTTGATTGATAATCTTTGATATTTGATTGTAAAATTGTTCTACAGGTAGGAATTTTTTCAACTTTTCTTTTCTTGTGAATTAATATATACAAATAAAATAAAATAAGTACCATAGGTTATAATTGTTTTTATATATTTTTCTTATATTATGAAGTAAATGAGACCATGAAATGATGACGTTGGGTTGGACCTATGACGACACTTTATGTCGACCTAAATCACAGAACACAACCCCTTCCTCTCATTCTACTATCTCCTCTCTCTATATCATCATGCTGTTGCCCAACCACCAAAAATCAAGTCTATTTGTTCGATCGAAGTTCAAGCCACCAGAAGTCGAGTCATATTTGAGTTAGTAAGTTCTAAACCTTTTACACTTGTTCATTATATTATTCTTTTTGCGGGTTTAATATGGAATGAATTGGTGTGTATATGTATGTGTATGTCTGTTTGTATGTGTATGTATGTGTGTGTTTGTATTTATGTATGTGTATGTGTATGTGTGTATGTATGTATGTATATATATGTGTATGTGTGTTTAGATCAACACATAAGCTAAGAAAATCCATAATAGCAGGTGACGAGTTCAAGTTCTAGGAGATTCAAGTGCCGTTTATGATCATCTAGCATTATATAATCGACATCCAAGGTTGACAGTGTAAGATTATAAAGTAAACTCATTTGTTTAAGCCTCTAACCATCAAACTCATCATGAACTATTCTATGATTTTTAGATGTTATTGGGACTTTGGACAGAAGGTAGTTGACTCATATTTAAGTGTGGAACAAAGATTTGTATTGATCTAAGTGAAAGTTTATGTAAGAAATGCATTTGAACAAATTTATAAACATTTAAAATATTTAAATATGTTATGGATATTTGTATTAGAATCGAATTGAGCTTGCATGAATTGAACTTTTATAGTTTTGTTATTTAAATTGGTAGTTTGGAAAATCTAGAAAAATAGAGAAAATTTTATAAGTGATCCCTGTGGTTTGACAATTGCATGATTGTTCCTCAAACCTTAAAACTTTCAAAATTAGTCTAAACTTTTGTGTAGTAATCGCAAATTTAGTCCCCAAATTTTATAAAAGTGCAAAGTTAGTCCAAACTTTTATGTGAGCGTTACACTATTGAACCCTAAAATTAAATTTAAAAGTTAGAGTAAAATGTCATTTTTCGTCCCCAACGTTTAGTTGAATTTGCCATTTCAATCCAAAAATGTTTTTTTTGTCATTTCAGTCACTGTAGTTTACTAAATGTTGTCATTTTCATCCACTTCACTAACACCGTTAAAACTCTGTTGAAACTCCGTTAAATGTGAGGGTCTTTAGTCTTTTTCAACACCCTAATTATCCAATTAAAACAAACTAATCAATTAATATTCAATTAAAACTAAAAAACACGTGAAGCGACTCGTGAGACCGGTCGCTTCAATTAATTCTAACACATGTTGTTCGATTAATATCTTCTGTGAGATTTCAATTAATCTTCATGTTTTGTGTGAATGTGTACTGTTGTTCGATTGAGCTCTACTGTTGTCACGTTTTGTTCTATTGAGGTTTGAATTGTCACGTTCAATGACATCAATTAAAGACCTCAATCAGATAAAGTATGTGAACAACAAACATCAATCCCACAACAGAACGGTAACGGACCGAAAGGCTCCGCGTTCTCCAAGTGGTTGATCGCCTAAAGGGCTATCTGATCTAATCATGGGGGGATAGCCCCCGATCCCTATAGAGCGAAAGAGCTGCCTGGTGAGTGAGCCGTAGATCATAAATGATGAGCGTAGCTTAGCTAGCGTTCCTTCTGAGCCAAGATCATTCATTCTAAAAAAAGAATGAAATTAGTGCTAATTAAGGACCAAACATGCAATTATTACATAAAAGTTTGGACTATCTTTATAATTTTTGAAGTTTGATGATCAAACATACAATTTGATTCAATCACAAGGACCACTTATGTAATTTTCTCTAAAAAATATTAAAAATTACAAACGCTAAAAGTGGAAATAAAGTAAATAAAATTAAAAGTCATCTACCCGATGACATGTCATTGCTAAAGAGTGAAAATTATTTAAATAAAGATATTTTTTAGTTTTAGAATATATATTTGCTACTAGCCTTTAGTGATGATCTGTTATCGGTACATGTAGCCTATAGTGATGACGTCTACACCGACAATAATTTTGGCATGTTGTGAGTCATCATAGGTGATGACATGTCATCGTCATAACCTATACCGGCGACAAGAGGATCTATAGCAACGGCATTTTGTCGTCTTACTCATAGTCGATATTCTTGTTGTGTTAATAGTTTAGGACTTCAATCCTTTTATCATAATATATATATCATAAGTGTCATCTCATACTTTTGTTAGCTAGCCTACCACAAACTCAAGTTTGTCTTATGCTTAGTTTGCAGTTGACAGGAATATTTGTCCTTCGGTTCCTTGTACATATTTATCTACACTAGTATTAAGGTTTTCATAGATATATGATAGCTTAGTATCTGTTAAACGATTTATGTGCTCAATATACACCATTATACACCTTTTCATGGCAATGCATGCTAATTTGATATAAATTGTTCCTTTGTATAAAGTTCTCATCAAAGCTTTATGCTACTAAAACAATTAGTGCATAGAGAACAAAGAAGAAGTGACGTAAATTAGAAAACATGAGTATCGCGTCATTAGATATTTTTTCAAATAATCATTAGATTCACACACTTACGTGAAATAGTAATGACGTAACGCGTGACATTATGTTAGCACCAAACAACACGTCTTGTCGTTATAAACACTTTCGTGAAATATTAATGACGTAATGTGTGACATTATGTTGGCACCAAACAACACGTCTTGTAGTTATCTAAAAATTTAATGTACATGTCGACATCCGTATGTGTTCCTAGTAACTTTCAAACCCTGGTCTTGCCCCTCCTTATACATAGAGCACCACTTGGATAAACATAACACGACTCAACGGTTTAAAAACTTTAACAAGTTATAGAACCATTTCCCATCCCTTCTCTAAGCAACATCTATAGATTATAATAAAATAAGGTTTTTTTTATCACTTGCCATTCTCTAAAATAATCTTTATGACACTTGTCATTTTTTTAAGCATTCTCACTTCATTTTCTCTCCAAAATGGTATTATAGTAACTTAAACACTCATACTAATTTTTCTCTCTTAATAAGAATCAATTTTATTAATTGATACATTTCTCTTTCATTTATATTTTTTAAAATCAAGCTATGTTTTTAAATAAACTTAATTAAGAAAATTAAAAATCATATCTTATTATTAAAATAGAAATAATAAAAAACAAAATTTTTTATAATATAAAATTTTCTAAAACATCAAAACTTTTTGAAACATAATATTTTAAATCAGTCATTTTTTTAAAAAAGTATAAAAAATATGAAATTTTCTTAAAACAATTTTATTAAAACAATCAGAATAATTAGATAACCAAGTTTTTAATAAATAAGGTTTTTATAAACAATAATTTTTTTATAAAAAATCTTAAAACAAATGGTTAAAAATAAAACTATTTACATAAGAGAGTTAAAAATAGTATAATTGTTTTATTTATTGAACTTTTACGTATATATAATTTTAATCATATCTTATATTAAAATATCTTACTATAACCGTTTGTATTTATTACTAACTATAATACATTTAATAAATGAGTTTATAACTTATCTATTTATCTATATATAACAAAAAATCTAAAATAAGACCGGATACAATTGTACGTTTTATCATACTAACTTTCTTATTTTTTTTTTATTATTAATAATATTGAATACTAATGATATTAATCATACCATTTTCATATTACAAATTATATAATTTAATAAACTAAAACGTATTTTTTTAATTAAAAATACACTTTTTAAAAATAAAAGTTTTATAAAATACAGAATACAACAATTTTTTTTTAAATAAATTTATTTTTCTTAAAACAAAATATTTAACACTCACATTTTTTTATAAAATAAAAGTTTAAGAAAAATATATTATTATTTATTTACTTAAAGTAGCTATTTATATATATATATATGCAATTATAATCATACTTTATTTTCAAACATACTTTTATAATTCGTAAATTTTTGTTTCTAATTATTTAGTATTTTATTTATTCAACTCGTGTATTACACGAGCTACTAACCTAGTTCACTATATACATCTGCTCATGATCCAGTAGATTAAATGGGGATAATAACTTAAAAGTTTAAAAACTTTAACACAGTATATAAGCCTTTCCTTCCCCTTTATTGCGATAACAATGTTAACTTAATCAAGATTAAATAAAATCATTAATTTTTTTATTGGAATAGCATCATTATACATATACGATGTTATGTTTTTTTATGTATATGTGTAAATTTCCAAGTGTAAAAAAGTTATAATAGGTGTAAGTTACACTTACACTTCTAAATATTTGTTAGGTATAATTATCGCAATAAATTAAATAAAGGTTAATATTCGTTCCGCATTCTAGCAACTTATAACGCACATTATATAACATTTTTCTCGATAGAGGAGGCAACTGGTTGGAAAAACTAAAAATAAGTACGTTACTAGAGATCTAGTCATTGGTATAAACAAGTATATTGCTTAATTGTTATCGTTTTCATGATTCGTCATCACACGTCTCGAGAAATGCAATACGACGAGCAATTCTGTTATGTAAGAGTTATCTTACGTTGTTAACATAGGACACTAACCGAGTAGGTCATGAGACATTCTAAACTTATTGTATAATTAACGATGACGTGTGACCATCAACAACATTTGTAACGTAATACTGTTTGTATATTTCAATCTTTGACAAAGTTTAATTTACAATAAGGAAATACTAAGAATATATATAATGGTTTATTAGTTAAAATGCCAGCTAGACAAATATATAAATTTATTAAAGCATCATTTAAAACAAGTGTAGTGAAGTTATCAAAAATGAGAAAAAAATAAACCCACGCAACTCTTTTAACGTACGTTAATGACGTTTCTAAAAATAAGTTTGAAGCCTTTTTTAAATAGAATATAGTGGTTTTTAAAGAATCATTTTTGTCTAACTCAGCAAATTTAAAAGTCCGTAAGGGCACCACTACATCCGGTCTAAGCCTTACGATGAGAAAAAGATTTTATTTTCATTTTTTTATAATAATCATAAAGAACGATGATATCATTGAACAATGAATACAAAATTAAAGTAGCATTAAATCATTGGAATGTTTTTATTGTTAGTGGAGGAAGAAAACTATATATGATTAATTTTTCAATGATCGATGTCATCCTCATTTAATTGGTGATGGTAGAGACACTACAACAATTTAATTTACGCCGACCACTCTTACATCGACGACATAAGTTGCTGGTATAGGGCGACGACTCGTAGTTGGTACATAATGCTTCCCTCTTTTGACTAGTCGAAGTTTATACCGATGACTTGTCGTCAGTATAAATTTGGGGGGATGATCGAAAAAAATGAAAGGGTTTATTGAAACATTTCCCGATGATCGGTTGTGAGTACAGATAAATTATTATAGATAAACATTTCCTGAGGAATGTGTCCCTACCTTGTGCCGACAACATGTCATCGATATAGAGTATTCACATTTCCTCATTTTTTTTGTTTTTTTTAAAACTACAAAAAATTACCTTTACCGACAATGTGTCATCAAGACAGGCATTTTTTTTAATTAAATGACTCGTTTTTTCAAACCCTATAGCAATGACATTTTAGTTTAAATGAGTCAAAAAAACCTGAACACACTTTAATACACTAGAATTATTCACGTGTTTGTTTAAACGTGTCAAAATGACCTGAAAACATTTTAATGCACTTGAATTATTCATGTGTTAGTTGAAACGGGTCAAAATGACCCATATACACTTTAATTTTTCAAGTGTTTGTTTAAACGGGTCAAACCCGAACACACTTTAGTACTCTTGAATTATTCAAATATTTGTTTAAACGGTTCAAAATGACCCGAACACACTTTAATACACTTGAATTATTAATGTGTTAGTTCAAATATTTTAAAATGTTCTGAATGCATTTTATTTATTCAAGTGTTTGTTAAATTGGTCAAAATGATCCGAACACACTTTAATATACTTGAACATACTTGAATTTACGACCCCTATCTACGGTATATGATTCTGATTGGTTAGGGTTTGCTGAGTGTCGATCAACTGATATCATGTGAAAGTCACTTGGTTTTTTTTAATAAACCAAAATTAAAGAATAAATATGAGTATTTTTGTTACAAATTTTTAACATATAAGCAGGCCAACCCAATGGTTAGTGCGTTGCCCCTTTTACTAAGGGTGCGGGTTTGAGTTCGAGTTCAAACGCTGCCAATTGTTTTTTTTTCACCAATTTTTCTCTTATTTGCAATTTTTTTGTTTCGTAAATGATATGAACAAATGAAAAAAATAGAATAGTTACATTAAAAAATGTCTATGAAAATTAAACTTGATGCGTGTATAGAGGTTAGTTTTCTTTCTCTTCATTGAAGGTGAAGGGTTTTTTGAAAATATGTTGAACTTACATTAATTCGACATATTTATTAAGTTTATTATGCTATGTTGATGTTATTTATTTCTTTTCGTTTGCTTGATGTCTTCGGGTTCTAAGCCGAAGTGATAGTCATTATAATATTTTTTGTATTCTGGCTTTCATATTCAAGTTTACTGGTGCGACTAGCCGCACAACGCGCGAGAGGACATTTCTAGTAGGTATTAATTCTAATTGAATTCATGTAATGTAGTAGTCGGTGAGCACCATTATATTCATATAAATTCTAATTCGTCATTCTCATTTATTTGGTGCTGGTAGAGAAACATGATTCTAAGTTAGGGGAGAATCTCGTATTCAATTAACTTCGTAGACCTTTTTTATTTGTATAATTATCATATTTAAATGTTTTTTTTATGTCTTGAAACAATTGGTAAGATTGTTGAAATGAAACTTTAAGGTTATGAATTTAAGTCGTGTGAAACAACATCCGTCACAAAATGTGTAGGACAAGACCCGTATTGGACCCTTCAAAAAATGAGAGCTGAGTCTAGCACCAGTACGCTGCTTATTCATTATGTTGTGCATGTTATTAATTCAAATGTTTCTAATATTAGTAATAATTAATATTTTACAACATAGTTCTTGTCCATTTGTATTCTCAAGTGTTGATTTTGACCATATTCTTCATGATGGAGACCTTTTCCTAGTCATATGTAAAACTAATTAGTTGTAAAAGAGAGTATAGAAAGAGAGTGGAGAGAAGCATGATCAAGATGAAAGAACTCACATGACTTACACGCGTCGTGGATCCCACATAGAGGTGTAATAAGATGCTGGCGTAATTCTGTTGATCTTAACGCAATGGCAAACACATAAAATAACCACATGTGTTATAGCTCTATTTCTAATTAAAGCCTTCATATTTACTTGTGTGTACATGTGTATGTGTATCACTCAATATAGAAGAAGACTCAAAGGATGAATTCGGGATCGCCTTCTTCGTCTTTCTTGATCATTGGCACCACAGAAACAACAGATCATACCATGGAGCTTATGACAAACTCTCTACAAGAGTTGAATCTCGCGTTGCCGACGTCATTAGTTCTTGCTCAGGATGATCATCCTATGGCTCCCAACAATCAAATGAATCAACCACAAGCCTCATGCAAGTTCTTTAATTTATTATTTATTTACCATATTATTTTGCAAAAAAAATTAGATAAGAACTGGAAAAGTATAAAAAAAAGAAATCAACCATCTTTGCATTGTTTTAATTATATTATATAAATTTTTTGAAATTGGATGAAAATTAAGCCTAAAAAGTCTAAATATTGAAAGATTTAATAGGGTTTTCTATAAATTCTGTTGTTTATTTTTACATATGTTATTTACTAATTCGGAATTTTGTTTCATTGATCAAAGACCCAAATGCAGATCTTGCAGTAGAAGTATCAAATGGAAAACTCTAACAAAAAGAAATCAACCATCTTTGCATTGTTTAAATTATATTATATAAAATTTTTGAAATTGGATGAAAATTAAGCCTAAAAAGTCTAAAAATAGAAAGATTTAATAGGATTTTCTATAAATTCTGTTGTTTATTTTTACATATGTTATTTACTAATTCGAAATTTTGTTTCATTGATCAAAGACCCAAATGCAGATCTAGCTAGGGGTATTCATCGAATCGAATCGAGTCGAATTCGAGTTCATCGAATCGAATAAGTCGAATTTTGAAATTTTCAAACTGGATTCGAATTTGAAAAAGATAAATCAAATTCGAATCGAATCGAATTTGAAACTTTCAAATAGGATTCGAATTCGATTAGTATTCGAAAAAAGTTCGAATTCGAATCGAATTTGAATTTATTCGATTCGTATTTAATAAAAAATTATTTAATCGAATAGCATTTTCAAAATTCATTCGACAAATTCAATTTCAAATGCTCAAAATATATAAACAAGCATAACATATGAAATATTACAAGTTTCAAATAAGTCAAAAAGTATCAATTAAGATTTAACATTTTAGATTATATATTTTTTAAACTTTTAATTTTTAATTTCTCATATGCATATTCCTAAATTAGTATACAAAATAAATAAATGTATGTGTGTGTATTTGTAATTAGAATTTCGAATCGAAATCACGAATTCGTAATTCGATTCGAATTCGATAATTAGATCTCGAATCGAATCGAATTTCGAATCAGTGATTTTCGACTCGAATTAAATCGAATTTCGAGTTTTTCGAATCCGATTCGAATATCGAACACCCCTAGATCTAGCAGTAGAAGTATCAAATGAAAACTATAACAAAAAGAAATTAACTATCTTTGCTTTGTTTTTAATTTATTATATATATTTTTGTAATTGAATGAAAATTAAGCCTAAAAAATTAAAGATTCAAAAGGGTGTCTTACATATTCTGTTGTTTATTTTTACATATATTATTTACTAATTTGGGATTTTGTTTCATTGATAAAAGACCCAAATGCAGTTCTTGCCGTAGAAGTATCCCCCACAACTCTACTTGATACAAACAGGTTTCTTTGTGAAATTTGCAACAAAGGGTTTCCGCGAAAGCAAAATTTGTCGCTTCACCTACGAGTCCATAAGCTTCCTTCCTCTCTTAAGAAAAGAGCAACAAACGATCCGTCGCCACGAAAAGTGTATCTATGCCCTGAGCCCACCTGCGTCCATAATAACCGTTCTCGTGCCATCGGGGACTTTGGTGGCCTTAAAAAACACTACTTAAGAAAACATTGTACCGAAAGGAACCATAAGTGTGATCACTGCAACAAGGCATACTCTGTCGAGAGCGATCTCACCGCTCATCTAAAGATTTGTGTTAAAAGGAAATATGATTATCATCATGACTATCCGATCTCAAGGTACAAAGTTATAAACTTCTGTCACTTTTTTAAGGTATAGAGTTTACTATGGAAAATTGCATTGCTATTATTTGGTTCTAAACTCAGTAAGTTGCAGTTCTTAAATTCTCAGGTTTAATTTAAATCTTATCCTATCTTATCTTACTTCTTTAATAAAAGAGTAACTTGAGATGTCACGTGGCAGCACCACAATCATCCTCACTAAAATTTTCCCGCCTCTCTCTCCTCTTAAATAATTACCTTAATTACTAATAATATTATTTAACCCTTTTTCACATTTAATAAATTTAAAAAGAGATTTATTTATTAATGTTATTCTTAAATAAACAAATTTTTTATAAAATAATAAATTTTTCTAAACCATAAAACTTTTTTAAAAATACAAAATATTTTATAATTGGTATTTTTAAAAATTCAATTTTTTAAAACAAAAAATAATTAAATTTGAGAGTTATAATAAAGAAATTTTCAAAAATGAAATTTTTATACAGTTTGTTTTAGAAGAAAATATTTATTTTTTTTTGGAAAAATGGTTAAAAATAAATTTTTAAAAAGTTGATATCACTGTTTTATAGTTATAGTCATTTCTTATACGTAATTTCAGTCATATCATATTTTAGAATATAATTTTATAATTTATAAATATTATTATATTAATATTTTATTTATTTAACCCGTGTAATACACGAGTTTACTAAAGCTAGTGTTCAATAAATTAGTCATCTTCTGTCAACTAATCTTCCGGAAAAAAAGATTAATTCTAACAAACATTCTGTAATTAATGGCATGATGTATATCAATTCATTCTATTAGCCACCTTGCATAATCCTCAATCATTTGTAATATTTTTACTTCAATCTAATTTTACTTTATATTATTGTATATATTAGAGAAAATTACATAAATGGTCCCTATGATTTGACCAGATTGCATGATTGGTCCCTAGATTTTGAAAAGTATAAATTTAGTCTAAACTTTTATGTGAGCGTTACTTTTGGTCCCTAAAATTAAATTTAAAAGTTAATTTAAATTTTATAAAATGCATAAAAAATAAATTCACTTAGTGCTAGCGACCAAACATGCAATTATTAAACAAAAGTTTGGATTATCTTTGCAATTTTTACGGCTTAAGGACTAAACATACAATTTGGTTAAACCATAGGGACCATTTATTTAATTTTCTTTATATATTATAATTTTTATTTTTGGATATATATATTATAATGTTTATTTTTGGATATACAAAATAAATGTACTCTTTAGAGTATATTCGAAAGGGGGTATAAAATTAAAGGAGTTAATTTAACTATTACTTGCATTAATTAAAAGGTATAATATATAAGAATTGCCATACGTAAAAGGTACAAAGCATAAGAGTTTTTTATTACCTTTTTTTATATAGATCAATCAAAATTACGCATATTGTAACTACGTTTGTCTATTTGATAAATTTTGACATTTTATAACCATTAGTGGTTAATCAAATTTTATTTTTGAAATTGATTATAAGTTCTTGCTTTATTTATATTATAATCTAATAACAATATCTATGAAATATATGATATTTCTAGCAGGTTACAATTTTTATTAAATTAAATGGTCGTTACAATATTAATCAAATGTTTCACTAAAGTTATTCAAACTATTTTTCTCTTGTAAAATTATTAAATGTTTTATCTTTGTTAGAATTAAGTAATCTAAATAGATTATATATAGATTCTAATTATTATTTATTGATTGTTTTTTCTATGAATTTGACTTACATTGAAAATTATAAAACTTAGATCATTATTTTATGAATCTTATATTTATTATTACCTCTTAGTTCACGTTAATTTCGAAGAAATAATCACTCAATTTTCCATTTTGGTCACTCAATTTTGTAGAATTTTAACATTTATAAGATCGATTGGTACACTTATGAAAGTTTAAGATAATTAAAAGGAACAAAATTTTATAAATGATTTAGTATAATACTTGAAAAGTTTTCCTTAATATTGTATAAATTTACCCCTTTTTAAACCACCGTACTAACCTAACGGACCACTTAATTAATCTTGCTGGAAGAACATAGCAATTAATGAAATGGATTTTAAAGTTTAAATTCGGTTGATTAAAAGATAAAAACAATATATCTTTCTCTGATTCTAGTTCCATGATATACTATCTAATTATACTCCCTTTTTATCAAGTTTTTAATTGCACTCTATTTAGATTTTGTAAATTTTCATTCACAAGGTTTCCAACCATATAGATTTTCCACCATAATACTTATAAGCCACTTGACCTTTTGGGTGTCTATTTTTGTATATAAACTACCAACATAACATATACATGTGTGTATGTATATACATACAAACTACATATTAAAGTGTTTCATGTAGCTAAAACAACAACAAAATCTTTCCCAATTACATATGAGCAATTCCATGCTCCTTCAAGATCAATGAATATCCTTCCTTTAGTGTTGCAATCATTTCCTAAGCCTATATCTTCTCATGAATATAATTATTGTTACATGCATTATTTGATCTCTATGCGAAAAAACACACCTTGTCTTATACAAGTCTTGCTAACATTAAATCCATACAAAATATATTTTGCAGGGACAACAACTTCACAACCAAAGATCTACAAACACTCCTCATGGGAGATAGTTCGGTCAAAAGCATTGCTAATAACAATAACAACATCCCCATACGTTCTTCTATTTTACATCCACAAACGTCCGGGATGAGAGGTACACCACATCAACAAATGTTTGAGATAGGAGGTTCATCACATCAAAAAACATTTGGGTTGGGAGGTATGTCACATCCACAAACGTTCGGGATGGGAGGTACGTCACATCCACAAAACTTTGGGATGGGAGGTTCATCACATCAAAAAACATTTGGGTTGGGAGATAACGCGCTAAAAATTAATAGCAATGAAAACATAAGCACCTTCGTAGGTCCTCAAAATTGGTCCATCCAAAACCAGTGCAGCTCCTACCCTTGTATCTCCACCTAC
This sequence comes from Flaveria robusta, assembly GCA_025506415.1. NCBI lineage: Eukaryota > Viridiplantae > Streptophyta > Magnoliopsida > Asterales > Asteraceae > Flaveria > Flaveria robusta. The sequence continues at coordinate 4,160,255 of CM046471.1, read as the reverse complement.
CAGTCTCGATTATCTCAGCTTGGAATAGATCATAGCAACCACATGGTAGATCCTTCAATGGGCTTAAACTTTAATCAGACTCTTGCTTTACTTTCACCAACATTAACCCACCAAAACCATCAAGGATATCATTATGATATAGGGTATTGCGCAGATCTGTTGAGGGACAAAATCCCATTACACAATATGAACTTTGATCAAGATATAGACCTAATGGAAGATTGTGGGAATGTTTATGGAACAAGTGAAAGTTCCAATTCAATTCTAGAAGGTGGCTTTGTGGCTGATCCCTTAAGCTATTTTAACTTGACTCAAACTATGCATAATCTAAGTGCAGATAGAATGCTTAATCATGTGGTCATTGGCAGTAATGATGGGGGCAGTTATGAACAAGGGGGTTACAATGGTAATGGTCTTGGGAGTGGAAACATAGATAATAGAAGTGGAATGGAAGGGATCAACTTTGAACATCAACAACAAGCAACAGGAGGATCATCAGCCCTATTTGAACTGCAGTCGAACCAACAGGAGGATCATCAGCAGCGACTTTGGTTCTGACAAGTGCAAGCATATGATGATTTTGAGTTTCAGTTTACTTCCTCTCAAACAACTTGGTTGTGGATGGTTTTCTTTTGTTTGTTTCGTTGTTGAATGCTTGTCGAACTTGTTTACTTTGTAGGGTCTGACGCCGTCTTTGTCAGACTACTTGGAGTAAGTTCTATTACTATTATGTTTCTTGTGTTACTCTTTAGCACCATATGTTCTTACACCCGCTTAGTTCCTAAAGATAGGTCATGATCCTCATAAGAGATGCATATCCAGTCAGATAGATCGATTTTAGTATTCACCGATTTCGAATTTATATGCGGCGCATAGATGGTATTTGTTTACCATGTGCAGTTTCAAGATTCTACATTCTTATTATTGTTTGTTTGTCTGCTATCTGTGTGTAGTCGGGGTCTCTCTTACTAGAAGAAGCAGCATGAGGTAACCACATTAAGCTTCAATTAAATTCATTCGGGTAATCATGTATACTCATCTAATGCATGATTTGTTGCATTGTTAATATGAAGAATCACTATATAGTATGAAAACATGTAACAAAGTTGTGTAGTTTGACTAGAATAACTCCTTGATTCATATCTTTAGCTTTGTACTCATCCTATTTATGTTTTTTGTTCAAGGCTTCAGCATAAATTTTTGACTTGTATAGGTTTTTATCTCCAGGAAAAATATTTCATTATGATCGTCATTCTGAATCCAACCAACTTTCTTGGGGTTAGCATCTTAGTATAACATTCTCAAGTTTCTTTTCATGAATTTTCTTGTGTTATTAGTTTCAGGGTATGTATTACTTTTAACCATACTTTATTCTAAAGTATTTTTCCTAGTACCTTTCTCCATAATATTTTTATAGTATCATTTCATACTTTTACCAGTGTGTGTCACATAATCAAGTTTCATATAAAGATGACAGTTCTACTATGTACTCAAGTTTTTGTCCTAGAACTCTTTCTTTTTTTTTTCCCACACAGGATACCAGAAGATTTTGGTAGATTAATTATAAAGGAATATTTCCTACGTCTTTTGTGCTTTATATACACACTTAGAAATTAAGCAAGCGTAATGCGGTTTGTTTGCTTACTTTGTTACTCGTGTTGATATTAATATGGTTAATTACATAAAAAAGTATGAAGTTGTGATGAATCGTGTTGATATTAATATGGTTAAATACATAAAAAAGTATGAACGTGTTGATATTAATGTGGTTAAATACATAAAAAAAATATGAAGTTGTGATGAATCGTACATAAAAACAAGTTATATAACGGTATTGATGTTCTTTTGTCAGTACGTATTGGTCTCATTCTCAACGTTACAGTCGATCGATAAAACCTACAATGCCAAAAAATACTTTATTTTGAATACAACTTCATTTTTAACAAATTCATATTGAGACATCAAGAAAAAAATTAAACATAACTATAAAGTATTTTTTTAATTAATAAATAAAATTTATTAAAGAAAAATCAAATTAGTAAAAAACTAATAGGTTAAAAAGTATATTATATATAGCACAGGTTCAATTTAAAACATTAGAAATTGAAGAGTTTAGTTTCAAAAATTAAGTAGTAATCCGCATATAATCATGCAATTTAAAACAATAAAAATGAAGGGGCTTAGTTTGAAAATTGAGTAGTGGTCGTCATGCAACTTTATTATGCAAATGCATGTTATACATTATAATATAAGTTGTTCTTTTGTAGGATGGCCTCAAAGAAGTTAAACCATAAGATTATACGCAAAGAAGCAATTAGTACACAGGGAACAAAGACAAAGGAATGTAAATTAGAAAACACCTTAACATGTAATATTATATTGTTCGTGGAGGGTTCATAATAAAACCATATAGTTATGTGAAAATCAAAGAAAACCAAAAGAAACCGATCACATAATTTATAGCTTTTTATCTCTGCCCTATATATATATATGTATATATATATATATGTATATATATATATATATATATATGTGTGTGTGTGTGTGTGTGTGTAGATAGGGGTATAGGAATCAAATGAAATTCGTAACATAATTTTACATATATGCCACACATAGATTACATATACGTAACAAATTTTTCTTTGACATAGTGTTATGTATATATAATACTCTTCATTCCTGTGTTTTTGTTCAACATACATGTAATATATACTTATATACTCTTTTAACATTTAAAAAAACAAAAAAATTATAAATTATATGATTGTTTTTCTTAGGTTTCTTTAGTTTTCGCATAAATTTTGGTTTTCACAGGAACCGTCCCTTATATCGTTACTTGTCCATGTATATACCATTCTAATTTTCAAATAAGTATTCACAAGACACTAGATTCTCACACATTATGTGGAATATCGATCAATGGCGTAATGCGTTATATTGTGATCACATTCCATAATGTTCCAAACTTATGTCGTGTTGTTATCTAAGGATTTAATGAGTTGACTTTTGTGTTCTTTTATAATTTTCAAACCCTACTTTTAGCCCCTTCATAGGAAAACCAAGCATTTGCTATTTTGATATGAATCGTACTTTTATAAGAAATCCTCCATAAAGCTAAATCACTAGAAAGTTAGTTTGCACGAACACAAAGGAAGGAAACTGTGCTACACAAATGTGTGTGTAGAAGAGGGGGGGGGGGGGGGGGGGGGGGATTTATGCTTTTCCATGTTAATCCAAAAAAAATCTATTGAAATATAAAAATAAATGTTCTCAAGGCACTAGATTCTCTCACATTTCATGAGATATCAAAAGTGTAATGTGTGACATTAAATTCATATTCTATTATAGCCCAAAGGTTGTCGTGTCCTTATCTAAGATTTACGAGTTAAATTTCGTGTTTACTAATAACTTTCATACTCTAGTTTTAGCCCTTCCTAAGAAAACAAAGTATCCCTTATACATTCATAGTCAAGTAACCTTCATGTCGAGGTGTAGTTTTCCTATTGTTTTTCTTATCATTCTTGCCTGGAATCCTTAAATGATCGCCCCGTGGTGTAGGTTTTAATGTATATCCATGTATTTGAAATGGTTTTTTAAGGCTAGCTAATGTAATCAACACGTTGTGTACGGGTGCTTATGTAGTGAGATATTTGTAACATATGACTTAAAATAAAATGTATGTCGAGATGTAGATAATAGGAAGAACATCGCAACGGTATATTTGCAATTCCAGAAAATACAATGGATAACGTTGCAATTAGTTGTACCATTTATATGAGATGAGCCCTAGCTATACTTTGAAAACTTGAAAGAATTTTTGGTTGATGATTACGTTAGTGCTTAACAATGTTATGAAACTTCGTTAATGATTATGTTTGTTTTGTTGACTTCATGAAACATTTAATCTTGTGGGTATCTTGGTCATATCTTTTTGGAAAGTCATACATGTTAAGGTACTTATTCAACATGAGTGTGTATGCATTTATGTTCATGGCATTTGGCTAGGATTGAGGAATGGAGATTTGATCATTTAAGGTTATTATTCAAATGCTTATCTTTGTGTATTTGTGTGTAATATCATTGTATTTGCTGTGGATTCGTCATATTTTGCTTGTTTGCTTATAATTTACTTGTGTAAATTTATGGTTCATGTATTCATGCTATAAAAATAATCAGTTGAGTAACTTCATTATAGTTTTCTAATTGTTGGTGTTCATCGGGGCTTTAGTCACTAGCTTACCAATCATCATGTCATCAGCTTCCTTGACCTTCTAATGCAAGGCATGCGCCGACCCACATACATGGTCTTACAACTTTGTGAAAACATGTTTTTGGAAAGCAGACATTTGGGCCTACTAGTGCAATCCCTTTTATGAGGGCAACCCTTTCTTTGATGTTACATGGCTATTTTGTTGAGTTTTTTTAAAGAGGGTTTTCTCATGCCTCAAGGTATTCCCTACCTACCCTCTTATGTCTGTCTCAAATACAGGTACTTTTCTGTTAAAAGTTTTTAAATTGTTTATGCAATTCAAGGTAGTTATGGGATTAGATAACATTGACATGAGTTTAGTTGATCCTTAGAATCAACATAATTATATCATGTGTTCTTCATAACATGATTTTAGGTGACTATTAAATATTCATCCTTCTAACTTCCTAAAGAGTCGAATGATTAGAAAGCCATGAGAGAGAGGGGGTGGGTAGTTGGGATCCACCAGTCGAGTGTAATTGTCTTTTATTTTATATTCCAAACGATCTCACCAGCCTTTCAATCTATTTATACATATATGTTGACATTGTTTGGCTAAGTGATTAAAAATTATGTGATCATTTCCTTTAATTGATAATCTTTTTAAATATTTCTTATTTACTTATATTATTTATTTGTGTTTATCTTAATTAAAAGAGTGAATTGTCATTTTTATTTGTATGGTATGGTCACATTAGTCATTTTTATCCAATTTTTTTTTTTTTTTTTTTTCATCTGGCTCACTAACATTTTAAAAAATTATTATTAATTTCATCTAAAAAAGTTAACTCTATTAATTTAAATTATTAAACATGTAAATTAACAAAATTATCCTTTAAACTACAAAACAAAATCCATCAATTACATCACCATAATCAATTGAAACTAAATCATGATAGAGGGGAAGATGACGACTAGAAGTGACGGTCTTTATTATACAACCTTTCACAATGAGTTCCCGACCGCTACAAAAAACAAGGCCCATTCTCCTCTTCTACCAATGAAGTCGACAATCTTATGATTTATTCATGATGAAAGGTTTGAAGATAAAATGTTCGATTTAGGTTTCGTGAATAGAACAATAACACATGAATGGAATTTAACACTAATATGCTAACATAAATTAAGATTTTGTCTTTATATGCATAATAATATAATAATTCCTTTTAATGATAGATGGTTTAATATTTTAAATTAATATAAGTTAACTTTTTAAATGAAAATAATAATTTTTAAAATCTAGGGGAGTAAGATGCATAAAAAAAAACTTTTTGGATGAAAATAACAAATGTAATCAAACCACAAATGGGAAAACGATAATTCACTCTATAAAAATATCAAATCATCTATCTTTTCATTGAAATTAATGTACCAAAATCGGCTAGGATGTTAATAAAGTTATGATATAGGGTTTTATGTAGATCTATTGATGGGTAAAATCTCATTACACGATGTGAAACTTGAAGATATGAGCCTAATAGGATATTCTGATCAGAATGCATAAGGAAAATAGGAATGATCTAAAACACCAGCTATGCATAGCCTTAGAGTAAATTTGATGCTTAATTCTGTGGTTCAGAGTAGTATGGAGAAATTATGAGAAGGTGTAATGGAAGTGTTTAATTAACTTTGAAAATCAGTATCAAACAACATGAGAATTACTTACCTCATCAGAATGGCACTTGAAGTCTTGAACCAACATGGATTTTGCTTCTAACAAGTTCAAACATATGAAATTTTAGATTTTAGTTTCATTTCTCAAACGATATGGCTTTGGATGGTTATCTAAATTAGTTTTTTTTATTTGCATTTGAATACTTGTCGAAATTATTTATTTTGTTGATCTCTGTATGAACTATGTCGTAAGAGATTAATATCATGTCTTAATATTTGTAAGGTTTAACATTACTTATGTTTCTTGGTGTTATTCTTTAGCACCATATGTTATATCATATTATGTCTTAATATTTGAAAATTTTAACATTATTTATCTTTCTTAGTGTTATTTTTTAGCACAATATCTTATATCATAGTAGTTGCATTAAAGTTGACCACAATCATAAGAGATGAGTATCTGTCTCATAGGTTTTCACTATTTGCATATTTTAAATTTAAAATTGTATATTATTGTCACAAGATTCTTGTAACAATGTGGAGAAATTTCAACAATCCATGCACCATACTTGTAATTATATATATCCTACTCAAAAACTACAATGATTAATTACTATGTAGTTATGCATACCTACATGCATGAGTAGTAATGATACACACTCTACAACCTTAATACTAACTGCGTTGAGCTTCAATCGTATACACTCGTGTATTAACATGTAATTTGTGATATGGTGCCTTTATTGTCGTGGAGATTACTATACATGGTACGAGAACATGTATCAAAATTGTATAGTTAACTTGCATAACTCTTTGATCCATATATTTAGCTTAAATTCATCATTATATTTCTTTGTCAAGGCTTAACATATAATTTGATTTGTCTCTGTGTTCATCTTCATGAAACTCCTTCGTTACGATCTTCATTTTGAATACAACAAACATTATTAGTGTTTATGTGCTTAATACCAACATCCATTCACCTTTATCATGTGAATACATGCTATTTATTATAATATGTTCTTTAGTAGGAAGGCCTCAATGAAGCTACGTACATCATTGGATTATGTTAAAAAAACAATTAGGTGGTGCTTGTTTTTGCAGAGGTAAAATGTCTGCAGTCTGCGAACCACATCTACAGATTTCTGTAGCAGAAAAGGTGGACCAAACCTCTGCAGTCTGCAAAAAGAAGATTGTTTGTTTTTTAACTTCTGCAGACCGCTGAAATAAACAGAAAGGTGGGGCGACGGTGGTCGACGGTGGCGCAAGGTGGATCGACGGTCCCGCAAGGGGGGGGGGGGCGACGGTGGCGCAAGGGGGGGCGACAGTCGCGCAAGGGGGGGCGACGGTGGCGCAAATGGTGTCGCAAGGTGGGCGACGGTGGCGCAAGGTGGGCGAGGTTCTGCAGACAAGAAAATGGAATGGGGTAGGGTTTTGTTGGAAGGGTTTTGTTGGAAGGGTTTTGTTGGAAGAGGTTAGAAGAGGCAAGAAGACTTTATTCCAAGTCTGTTTCAAACAGAGGTCCTGTAGACCTTTTTTAATGAAACCTCTTTCAAAAAGCAAACAATCTGCACAACCTAACGTCTGCCCGCGGTCTGCGCGGCACAGACAAAAGTGGTCTGGAAGACTTTTTTGGAAAAAACAAACAGCCCCTTAGTGCCCGAAGGACAAAGAAGAAGAACGTAAATTAGAAAACACATGCGGCGTATAGTGTGATTTTGGAAATATTCTTATATTCAAATTAGTTTTCTCATGGCACTAAAATTTCTCACGTTATGCGGAATATTATCTTGTTTTCTTATCGATCTAAGTATTTAATGAGTTAACTTTTGTGTTCTGAAATAACTTTCAAACCTTTACCGTAGGAAAACTGAGTATCCATCATACAACTCCTTTATCCTGCAAACATAACCTATTTTGCTTTATTGTTCTTTTGGAAGAAGGTCTCAATGAAGCAAAGCCATTAGATTATGTCAAAATAACAATTAGTGTACGAAGAAACCATTATATAAAGTTAGTTTGTGTTAGTATTCTTGTTTCAAAAGTTTTTAGACAACTTTTAAGAGAGTTTTTCCATTAATTTACCATTCATTCTCCCATTATATTCACAAATGATCAACTTAGGGCCTACTTACATAAAGTAGCTTTTTTAACACAGAGTAACACTCTCCAATCACAAGAAGGATACATCATCCCCATTATAGGTTATAACTCATAACTCGTCATTAATGAAAAGCTATTTTTGTTAAAATACATCATACCCATTACACTTGCTATTTGCTTCATATTGGCCACTTTTCACCTCCTATAAAACTCTTCATTCCTCATCCACACTATCCTCATCCTCTTCATATGATCACTCAACCAATGTAATCGAAGGTAATATCGACTGTTCTCTAACAAATTCAAGAGAGATGGCGCGAAATTACTTTTTATCCCTTGATCAATATGAAGACTCTTCATTCAACATCTCTACAAATTTCACATCATTTCTAAACCAGATGCCTTCTTATTATCATCAACCTATTCCTCAAATACCAATGGTTGCTTTCTGTCCACAATCTTCTTCTTTGAGTTACAACAATTCAAGCGCTTCGGATGAAGCCAATGAGAACCACACAAGCATCATCAATCAAAGGAAGCAAAGGAGGATGATCTCAAACCGCGAGTCAGCTCGAAGGTCCAGGATGAGGAAACAGAAGCAGTTAGGCGACTTGTGCGCGCATCTTCTGTGGCTCAAGAGCGAGAACCTTGGGCTTGTCGAGAAGCTCAACCGGCTCACGGAGACTCATGAACAAGTTATTCAAGAAAATGATAGGCTCAAGAAAGAAACCATGGAACTAAGGCAGTTGGTTAGTGAAAAAACTAGCTAGAACTTAATCACATCACTTTGAGAGATCTTGATGATGATCATGAAGAGGTGTGTGTTCCTTCTTGCACCAATGCTTCATTGATTTGATTTACTAAATGGGTGCTTTAACTAAGTGTTTTGAATAACTAAATATGTTTTGAGAAATTGCATCTTTTTAATTTACTTTTTTTGTAAAATAATATTGGGTTGTTTACATGATATATTATTGTTGTATTTTGTGTGGATACAATTATTAGTGTTTGTTTGACGTTTCAAAGCTTCCATCATGAACTTTTTAGCACTCTAATTTAAACAACCCCACCTCAGATACGGATAAGAGAAGCAATATCATGAAATTATTTAAAATATGAACATAAAAGAATTTTATAAATTACTAGAGATTTTAAACAATTGTTAGTGGTTTTGTAGGTGTGAATGTGAGTAGAAATATACTAGTTTCTAGATAATATGCTTTCTCAGGTAGTAGACTTTAAATTTTCTAACTTGGTCACCCTTGTGACATTTCATGCCACCTCAGCCACTTGTCACCGGCATTTTGATCGATTAGCATGTCACATCGGCTGTTTCGCTTGACCCATTAGCGGAGTCTAGAATCTACTTGTCACAGCAACACCTAGAATTAACTAGCAATTGTCTAAACCCCTAAAAAGTAAAAAAAGTAAAAAAAAAAAAAAAAAGTACAAAAATAAAGCTCCCGAACAATGTATAGCACATCGAAGGGTAATGGATCGCCTTCCATGTCAGTTTTCTTGCAAAACCTCACCGACACATGCTAAGGACCTCCTCCTTTCTCCCTTCTTCCCATCTCATAGAAGTCTTCGTGAACGTACTTGCACTAGAACTTTAATTGGCATCCGATGTTTTTCAACCGCTCACTTCCACCTAAGCCTTTTCTTCTTTACCTCGACATCTGTGGAGTCATTGCACCCCATTACACACGCTTTAAGGTATGTTCATAAGATACTAGCTAGCTAAAGCGTCGAAAGTTTGAATTGATAATTGATCAAGAACTAATTACAAACAAAGTATCTAATAAAATTTTATTTATAACAGAGTTATTTGTAGGGTATTGAGAGGGAGGGACGAGAGAAAACTTTTTTCTATCTCTAGGAATATGAATTTTGCTCCATTGGTTGGCTAAAAAAACCATATTTTAGATACACAGTAAAATGATCCGGATAACATATTCTGTAGGTAATTAAGAGAATTTAAACAGCAACCATACGAAAAGTTCTAATATTTAAATGAAGAACTAATTAATCAACATAAAATATAATAATATTTAGATTCCTTTTGATTCTATGCTATATCAATACACCATATATTCTCCCATGTCAAATTGAATAAAAGTATATATATATATATATATATATATATATATATACATTCTTAAAAAGAACTAACTTTCAAATATTATATTGTTTGGATTCAATCTTAAACGTTTCTCCAGAATAATCTTCAAAAACCTTAACCTTTTTAGCATATACAATATTGAAAAAAATTGGTGACAGATTATTAACTAAATCCATGCAAGCAAATTTGAGTATAGAAATTATTATAGTTTAAATGGAGAACTATATATCATTTTTCATTTATACTTTCTCATCATTTAGTCTAGCAGAGGGAGAATTCTGTAAACAGGATATTTTTACATAGGAAAGCTTAGGATTACGATATGTCACCCGTACATATATGATTTTTGGTGCAATAGTACTTGAGTCGGTTTAACTACAAGCGTTTTTAAAGCAATATGCATTAAGTTGAACGCACCATTTTAATGGTTAGACGCGGGAGCGTGTGTAGTCTAAAGTCATGACAACATCAAATAAGACAACACAACATTGTAAGTTTTTAAGGGGCAGAATGTATCATTATAATCAACAACGGGTCAAAAATTATTATGAAAACTAATCAAAATTTAAAAGTTCAATGGTGTTTAAATGTTTTGGAATCATAGTTGTAATGGTGCTTCATGCACTATTGTGAATAACAAAGCATTAAAAAACTATGAAGCCTTTAAACTACACAGCAAAACTCATATCAAATAAAAGGAAAAAAAAATTATATGGTTTTATGATGGACTACTTTTTTGACAGCCAAATATATTAAAATGAATGTGACTAGCTAGCAAGGAGCTAGACAACACCCAAGCATCGTATACAACAAGTTCACCAAACAAAGAAATACAATACATTACAAATTGAAACGATACCAATCCTCCCATTCGAATGACCCGATGTTTGCTCTATTCTTCACCCATAAGAAGCTCAGCGATTTAATTTCCTGTGACAAGCCATTAATGGAAGGCTCCTTAATTTGCATTAAATAGAACCACATTCTGGGACTTTCACATACACCATAAGGATGTAAGATGATAACATACAACGCTTCTTTCTTCTTAGACCCAATATGTATATGATTGTGAAGCTCCAGCAAATCCTTCATATTAAACATATTTGAGATTAAAATTTGATAAGACAAAATTTTGCTTAGATTTAAATGAGAAGTGAAACAGATACATGTTTTTTCTCTTTTACCTGGCATATCTAACTTCATATTATTTATAGTTTTAACACCAAGTCAATCTTAACCGCTAGTTTAATGCAATCATGGATGATAGTTTCTTTTTAGGCATTAAAAAACAGTTATTCTTATTGATTCTCCCTTTTCATACTAATAATTAGTTTAAAGACCCGTGTATTACACGGTTTGAATGAAAAATATTAATTTGATAATTATTTATTAATATTTAAAAATAAAAAATTGTTTTTTGAGAAAAAAATTAATTGAAATTACGTATAATAAACTATTTGAGGTAATAAATAATAACAATATTTTTTCAAACTTTTGCCTTTAAAATTTTTTTGCTTTATAATAATTACATTTTTAAACACTCCAATTTTTTTTTGAAAACACTTTTTTTAAACAATTACATATTTTAAAAGTTCTTTGTATTAAAGAAAACTTCATATTTCTTAAAAGTTTGTTTTAAAAAAAAATTTTTAATAAAAAGAAAAATGTTTTTTTAATTTATGAAAAAATTGTCTTATAATTTGAAAAGTATATAAATAATATCATTAGCATCTAATATGTCATTAAATTGTTAACTTTCATTATAGTAATAACACATGTCTAAATTCTAGATGAAACCTAGGTGAACAGTAGACATTTTGATTTATTAGTATAGATATGTCTTATCATTTTAAACGTAGTCTTAAGTTATATTTCTTTTAAGTTGATCCATTTTATATATGTATCTTTACCTTTAACTGCGCTTATACATAGTCCAGCAAGATAATCATGCTAGCTATTAGATTAGCTCTGTGTCAACATATTTCTACTCAAGGTAAATGAAGGTGGCACGTGTCAGTACCACATACATTCATATTAAAATTTTTCTGCTTCTCTCTCCTATTAAATAAACACATTAATTATTAATAATATTATTTATTTATTTTTATATTATAACTAGTTTTTTAATAAATTAAAAAAGAAAACTTTTTATTAATGTTATTTCTATAGAGATAGTTTTTTATAAAAAGATTTTTTTTCTAAAAAATCAAACTATTTTTACGTAATATTTTAAAATTGGTTTTTTTAAAGTAAATTTTTTATAAAACAAAAATAATTAAAATAGGGAGTTATAGTAAGGAAATTTTTAAAAATGAAAAATTTTTAAAATGTTATTTTAAAACAAAATGTTTAATTTATCTTTGAAAAAACAAAAAAAAAAATTTAAAAAGTTCATATTATTGTTAATTACTTATAGTTATTACTCATACATAATTTCAATTATATCATGTTTTAATCTTTCGTTTTATAATCAATAATTTTTATTTTATTTAATATTATATTTATTCAACTTGTGTAATATACGGGTTTACTAAAGCTAGTAGACCATAAAATGGTAGCATCGACGGTTTGCGGTTATGTTATGAATTTGATGAAGTGAAATAAATAAATTGAGGAAGGGGTGGGTGCATATTGAAGGGCCTGGAATGATAAACATGTAAAGCAATATAAACAAGGAATGGACAAATTGTGGTGGTAAGTGTTGGCTTTTATTTAGTGCTCATTATATAATGAAATGGACTACCATAACAAGCAAAATATTTGAAGAAAGATGACTCCACTATATATGTCACCCTACTGTGCACATATGGTTTTCCATTCCATACTTGAGTATATAATAAATCAAAGTGATGGTTTGGCAAAATCATTTTTAGGTGCTGTCTCACTTCATAACTCATTGCTTTGACGTAATCATCTGAATCAAAGCTTCATAACACACTGTTCCAAAAGATTACCATTCAAAATTAGGCCTATTAAATGAACCGAACCAATCAAAGAAACACGAACATAGTCATTTTGCGTCAGTTCGTGCAATTTTAACTAAAAAAAATAAACAAACGATGAACACGTAAATTATGAAAAACTTTTTTTATTGGTGTTTGTTAATTTGTTAAAAGAACATGCACAAACACTTAAACGGAATCACACGAACGCATGCAAACATGAATAAACTTTCTATCGCGAATGGTTCACTAAGCGTTTGTTTCATTTACACATTTAACTTTCTAGTATTTAGTCATTTAGTGAATTTTTTTTAGATTAGGTTATTTCTATTTTAAGTGGTTTTTAGGTTTGTTTTTGAGTTGTTTTAGGCTTTAGGACTTCCGCTATCTCAAGTAGCAAAAGTGGGTGATGTGGCAAGAGGTTCTGGGCAGGCTGATGACATAGCAAAATATGAAGTGTGTTTTCATAGTTGAGATAACGAAAGTCATGGAAAACAACACAAAAAAAGAACACATGTCTGCTACTTGAGATAGCGGAAGACCACTTTTCCATGACTTCTACTATCTCAACTAGCGAAACACACTTCATATTTCATCACATTATTCACTTCCGCTAGTTGAATTAACAAAAGTCCCAAAATAAAAAAAAAACAACACAATACAAACCTAGAAACCATTTGAACATTCAAAAATAACCTAATCTTCAAAAAAGTTTGTCATTTAGTCATGTTCATATATACATCGGTGGATTATGGTATTTCTGAGTGATAGATATTTTTGTGTAATTGGATTAACTAATGACCATTGTGATTATAATATCCATCAAACAAGTCAAGAAGTACGGAATGCACGCTTGTTTGAGTTTATTATAATCTTCAATATTGAAAATCTTCTTAGTAGCAAAGCCCCTAAATAATGGGAGTTTCAAAAGGGCAACGTCCCCTTAGCGGGGGTCTGGGGGCATCGCCCCTGGTAGCGGGGTCCAAGGGGCAAAGCCCCTGGCTGTGAAACTCAAGGGCAGAAATGCATGGAAATTTAATTTTGGTATATATTGTTTTACTAAAAATGCATAGAAATTTAATTTTCTCGAAAAAATGGTTCATATTTCAATACAATATCTGCCTTTGCAGCTTCCCAATCCTTGCAAATTTCGAATTTTAACATAATTTTGGTCAGAATCTATTCTTCTTCATTCTAAGCGTTAGTTCACGGATTTCTTACACACATATTATAATTGTTTTTGTAATTGAGTTTTATTCGATTAAAAATTCTAGTGTTGAACCAAATAATTTCAATCTGATAGTGTTTTGTAAATCATAATTTATTCCGGTAATTCTCTACATTCTCTACTGATCGTGCACAAACGGGAATTGTCTTTCAAGTAACGTGTTCCTTTTTCTGTTTGACATGTAGCCTCCCACGTGGCTTACTTGGTTGGTACGACAAAAAGTTAAATTAACTGTTCCATTCGATCGAATTTAAATTATAAAGTTCAAGAATAAATAAGCATAGAAACATAAAAGATATAAAATAATATAATTAATATGTTATTTGACCTGAACTCTCAAGTCTTTATTAAATCTTTTTAAGATTGTTTGGAACTAACCTGATATCCGAGTGAGCGTTTCTGAGACGAGATGTTAACAGTTCATTTTGATTTTAACACTCTAGCCTGATTCACCAAGAAACATCATTAAATAAAAATCTCGATCACCGCTATATAAGAAAACCTTCTTGAGTTGGTATTTATACCTAAAATCTTAAAGTTCTCATGTCCAAACTATTAATCACATGCCATTAGAGCAGAAGAAAAACCGCCTCGGTCTTTACTACTATCTTGCCTTCTTGCACTATTGTATCTGCTAAACTAAAATTTTATTATTATATCTTTCTACTTGTATATCACGAATCCGTAGTAGTGTCGACCTTCCTTTAAATGACTCATTATTACCATCCTATATATCTAGTAAATGTTTAATTTTACCTAAAATATAATAATTTACGAATCTTTTAATGTAACACCCCCGCCCCAACGTGGAAAGGAGGTCATTTCAAATGTTATTAGAACATTCTAAGTCCAAAAGAATACTTAAATTATGAATGTCAAATTAAAACATTAACTTATAAAGTCTAAAACATCCACCAAAATAAATACTAAATCCAAAATTCAAGTCTTATGAAATTAAAGAAATAAGTCTCCAAGCATGTGTTCCAAACTCCTACTAGCTCTCATCACACAGCCCCGTCCAACCCTGATTACCTGTCGCGAAAACAAGAAAGCGGCTGAGCTACAAGCTCAGTGCGCGGATGTAGATCACAATAGACAAAATAATATATATCAAAGAATAATGTCAACGAGTTAGAAAGGAACCAAATTTTTATGTTTAAAACATCTCCATCGAATACCATCACATACACCAGAATAAATCAAATAAAAAAAGGCTGATGCAACGAAGGGTTAGGGTTATTGATACCGAGTAGCCTACAAAACAATTATCCATAATGCACATCCACAGTGCCAACATATCATATCTCATATCATATATCATAATCACAATGGCACACTCGTCGCGACTCCAAGTTCACCCCTAATCGGAAGGTGTGTATGGCACTACACAACTCAGCCGCGAACTAAACATATCCTCAAAATCCTAGGATGCATCCATACGCCTCCCAAAATAATCCAAAAGCCCTCCCACGAGCATAATCATATAAGCAAAGTGGAGACGCCGTGAACTAATCACACCGTCACGGATAGTGTCAAGCCGTTGGTAGCCACAACGGCAAGCCTATGGTACCTCCATAGGTAGTTGACTCGGTATCCCTATCTCCTGTCTACAAATCTAGGGTTCTATGGTTGCATAAATGACATATAATCCAACCTCACACCCAAAGTATGTCCATCATGCATAATGATCCTAATTGGAGGAAATCAAATAATGGCACACAAGCGTTGACGTTCATAACCATATCCTAAAAATATATTTTTCGCAATGGTTTTAAAAAAAATAGCTCAACAGCACAATCAGAGTAGCTCAAAAGAAGGAAGCGGATCATATGAGAGAGTCATAGATCAACCAGAATGATTTCAAACGTTGCATAATTTTTAGTAGATCGAGCACATAAAAATTAGTAAAGAACATCCGTACCTGAATAAGTGTCTAAGCTTCTATTGTCTCAAGGTTCCACCAATGTTTTCAACGAATCTACAACTAGTAGTTCGAACTCTAAATTAGAATTATCAAATAACGATTCTACATTTGTTCTCCGAATCCAAACTCTAATAATTAACACTACTCATTGGTTTTTATTTTTATAATGAAAGTATTCAAAACAGAATGAATAGTTTTGTTAAAATGTAGTCATTCTATTAATTATTTAATGCATTTAAAGATCCTTATCAACTAAAACTCAACTTAATTATTCTTACTATAGATCTAATAATAGGAAAAACATAGTGGTATTATTAGTCTTATTCTTATTTTCAAAATAATGTCTCCTGAAAAAACCATAATATGCATTTACCTTGGAGGAGTATTATACAACATGTAATTCTTCGTTAAATCAAGTCATCGACTTTGGAGTTTTGTTGCATTATTTATATTTGGATTCATTGGGTTGTGTTCGAAATTTAGATTAAGGCCGGAGCGAAGTTAGTCGGCTTACCTTAGGTTCGAATGAGATGTTGTTTGCTATGACTTGCTGGTCGGATTCCGCAGTGGAGTCGGTAGCCCTAGATGTCCCTCTATGATGTAACAGAAGACCGGTCAGCGGACAATCACGTATGTTGGCTAAATCGGATTGCAAGAGCTTAACGTGTAATTTAATGAAAGCAAAAGTCGCCGATTTATCTTGACCCGTTTGTAGCTCTTTAGTTAGCTAAAATCCCATAATGTATATTTAATCCCTTTATAAACATAATCTGGTAAGGTCTTTTTAGGTGGAGTTAAAGACATATTATAGATTTAATCAAGTGTTAAATTTCGTAAGTATTGTGTTTTTGTAAACAATTAGTGGGTCAACAATTGGAGCTCAAAAAGAAGATGATCATATTCTCCATTACTTGTTCATGCATAAAAACATAAGTTCATGTTCACTACCATTAATTTGCTTATTGTTCCTTAGCCCTGCATCCTCCTTTTTGTTACTGCAGACTTGCCATCATGTAATTATCATGACAAGATTTCTCCTCAACGTTTTTAAATTAGAAGTAAACGAAAACGATGTCCGGCAATTTACCTCGAACGTCCGATCGAAAAGCTTTCTTGGTGTCCGGTTCTTCCCTCCAAGGCTGCAGTCTCCTTTGTGATGGTGGTCGAACAATTGTTTGCGGTAGCAAAGCACCAATTACGGATGTGCACACGAATAATAGGTGAATCAACGATGAGCCGAAGGTTGATTTGAAAGATCTAAAGAAGTTGTGATTTGGTTGAAACTCATGTGTTTCTTATAAGGTTTGGTATTAGTAACCAACTAATGAGAAATCCCGGTGATTAAGAGACGATTCGTATAGATAAGGAGCAAAACAAAGAGATAATATTTGGATTCACATGCATTTGAAATTTAAGTTTAATAATCTGTAAATTGTGATTATAATTCTTATTTTATAATATAGTCGATGCATAGCCTCATGGATCCATCCTTCTTTTTCACGAATACTACTGGCGCACCCCATGTCTATTACTACACCAATGGGGAACTCGGTAGCTATTACTCATGTGTTTTGCGAGTGTCCAATATCGATCGGAGATAATGTTTTTATGGCAGAGCTACTTCCTATGACCATGCACGACTTCGACATTATTTTGGGAATGGACTGGCTAAGCTCACACCAAGCCACCATTAATTGCCAAGCTAGATGAGTTACTTTTGGAGATGCTGAAAAACCAAAGTGTGTATACCAAGGATCTTCTCCTAACGGGCTAGTTAAAGTGATTTCAACGTTAAAGGCTAGAAAATTAATCAGCAGTGGTTGTGAGGGATATTTGGCAGCTATACGAGATACCTCAAAGGAAGAGCATCAACTTGGGGAAATTTCAATTGTGAAAGACTTTCCGGATGTCTTCCCAGAAGAACTCCCAGGTTTACCACCCGAAAGAGAAGTGGAATTTACCATTGAACTTGTTCTGGGTGCGGAACCCATTTCTAAAGCACCATACCGAATGGCACCTTTAGAACTGCAAGAACTAAAGGAGCAATTGCAAGAGTTACTTGATCGTGGATTTATTAGACCGAGCGTATCTCCATGGGGTGCGCCAGTATTATTCGTGAAAAAGAAGGATGGATCCATGAGGCTATGCATCGACTATAGGGAGCTCAACCGTGTCACCATTAGAAACAAATACCCTTTGCCCCGAATCGACGACCTATTCGACCAGCTCCATGGAGCAAAATATTTCTCGAAGATTGACTTACGATCCGGATACCATCAATTGCGGGTGAGATCTGAAGACATTCCTAAGACTGCATTTCGCACTCGATATGGCCACTACGAGTTCCTCGTTATGCCATTTGGGTTAATGAATGCTCCGGCAGTCTTTATGGATTTAATGAATCGTGTTTTTCATGATTATCTTGATAAATGTGTGGTGGTTTTTATAGATGATATTTTGGTATACTCTAAATCTAAAGAAGAGCATGAACGTGATCTAAGAGTTGTCTTGGAAATCTTGCGTGAAAAGAAGTTATTCGCTAAACTTTCTAAATGTGAGTTTTGGTTGGAACGAGTCACATTCCTTGGTCATGTGGTGTCGGCGAAAGGAATTGAAGTAGACCCAGCTAAGGTCGAGGCTGTCACTAATTGGCCAAGACCTAGCACAGTTTCAGAAGTAAGAAGTTTCTTGGGTTTGGCTGGGTATTACAGGCGTTTTGTGGAAGGATTCTCATCTTTGGCATTGCCTTTAACCCAATTGGTAAGGAAAGGTGTTAAATTTGAATGGAATGATGAACGTGAAACATGCTTTGAGGAGTTGAAGAAACGATTGGTGACGGCTCCTATTCTTGCTGTACCAGAAGGAACCGGGGGATTTCAGATTTATAGTGATGCTTCAAAAATGGGTTTAGGATGCGTCCTTATGCAACATGGGAAGGTAATCGCGTATGCGTCTCGACAGCTTAAACCTTATGAGGTAAATTATCCTACACACGACTTAGAACTTGCAGCAGTTGTGTTCGCTTTAAAAATATGGCGTCACTATTTATATGGTGAGACTTGTGATATTTTTACCGATCACAAGAGCCTAAAGTATATTTTCACGCAAAAAGAACTCAACATGAGACAAAGAAGATGGTTAGAGCTTCTAAAAGATTATGATGCTAAGATTCAATACCACCCAGGGAAAGCAAACGTGGTTGCTGATGCTCTTAGTAGGAAAAATTCGGGTAGCCTATCATGTCTTACTACTCAGTCTGAAATTATTTTAGATTTGGCTCGTCTTGAGGTGGAGGTTCACACCAAAGAAGCAGATGGTAGTATAGCTCATCTAAGAGTTGAACCTACCTTATTAACACGTATTAAAAAAGCTCAACAGGAAGATGGTGAATTGTGGGCAATTATACAAAATATAATGGAAGGCAAGCAACTGGAATTTCGATTTGATGAAGATGATGTGGTGTGGCAAGGTGATAGGTTATGTGTTCCATCAGACTTAGATATTCGAGAAACATTAATGAAAGAGGCTCATAGCTCCCAATTCTCTATTCACCCGGGTTCAACAAAGATGTATAACGACTTGAAGAAAAACTTCTGGTGGGGTGGAATGAAGAAAGATATTGCTGAATTTGTGGCAAAATGTCTTACTTGCCAACAGGTAAAAATAGAACACCAAAGGGCCAGTGGTCTTCTACAACAACTTGAAATTCCTGTCTGGAAGTGGGACGATATTACTATGGATTTGGTTACTGGACTCCCTAAGACTTTGAGGAAGAATGATGCAATATGGGTAGTAGTTGACCGACTTACCAAATCAGCTCATTTTCTACCTATTCAAGAGAAGTTCTCCGCTACCCGATTGGCAGAAATATTTCAGAAAGAGATTGTTAGACTTCACGGTACACCCATGTCAATTGTTTCAGATCGCGACCCACGATTCACATCACAGTTTTGGAAGGGATTTCAGAGAGCTTTTGGTACAAAGTTGAAGTATAGCACTGCCTTTCACCCTCAGACAGACGGTCAGTCAGAAAGGACCATCCAAACGTTGGAAGACATGTTGAGGGCTTTTGCTTTGGAGTGGAATGGGAATTGGGATGATTATATTTGTTTGATAGAGTTTGCATACAACAATAGTTGGCATGCAAGTATTGATATGGCACCGTTCGAGTTGTTATATGGGAGAAAATGTCGAGCTCCAATTTGTTGGAACTAGGTAGGGGAGAAAGTTATTGAGGGACCCGACTTGGTTAGAATTACTAACGAGAAAGTCGAATTAGCAAAACAGAAATTGAAAGAGGCTCGTTCACGCCAGAAAAGTTATGCTGACCAGCATCGAAGAGAAGTGGAATTTGCACCAGGCGAACATGTTTTTCTTAAAGTCTCTCTTTGGAAAGGTGTTCGTCGCTTTGGTCTTAAAGGAAAGCTTGATCCTAGATTCATTGGTCCTTTCGAGGTGTTGGAAAGAGTAGGAGAAGTGGCGTACCGCATAGCTTTACCACCGGCACTAGCCCATGTGCATAATGTGTTCCATGTGTCTACACTACGAGGTTATAATTATCACCCAATTCATGTCGTACAATACCCGCTTCATAAGATTCAAGAAGATCTTTCGTGCGAGGAAGAAGCAGAGGCAATTCTAGGGCGTGAGGAAAGAATCATGCGAAAGAAAACCATACCATTTGTGAAAGTCTTGTGGAAGAATCATTCGGAAAGAGAAGCAACATGGGAACTTGAGGACTCTATTAGAGACCGATACCCGCATCTTTTTAAGTAAAGGTACGCTTCATATGTTGTTGATTTCGGGGACGAAATCATTTTTAGGGGTATGTGTTATAATAACCCGTCATTTTAGTTAAAATAATATATTAGAGTATTAGCGTTTGATAAGCAATTTAATTGGAGATTGAGATGTTTAGAATAAAACCCTTGAGTCCCGCTATCCGAATGTGTTCATAAGAAATCAACATTAGAATTTCGGGGACGAAATTAAATTAACGGGATAGAGATGAAATAATCCAAAATTAAATAAATAAATAATATTATAATAAAAAAAAATAAAAAATAAAAAAATAAAAATAATAATAATAATAATAATAATAATAATAATAATAATAATAATAATAATAATAATAATAATAATAATAATAATAATAAAATAAGAATTATAATCACAATTTACAGATTATTAAACTTAAATTTCAAATGCATGTGAATCCAAATATTATCTCTTTGTTTTGCTCCTTATCTATACGAATCGTCTCTTAATCACCGGGATTTCTCATTAGTTGGTTACTAATACCAAACCTTATAAGAAACACATGAGTTTCAACCAAATCACAACTTCTTTAGATCTTTCAAATCAACCTTCGGCTCATCGTTGATTCACCTATTATTCGTGTGCACATCCGTAATTGGTGCTTTGCTACCGCAAACAATTGTTCGACCACCATCACAAAGGAGACTGCAGCCTTGGAGGGAAGAACCGGACACCAAGAAAGCTTTTCGATCGGACGTTCGAGGTAAATTGCCGGACATCGTTTTCGTTTACTTCTAATTTAAAAACGTTGAGGAGAAATCTTGTCATGATAATTACATGATGGCAAGTCTGCAGTAACAAAAAGGAGGATGCAGGGCTAAGGAACAATAAGCAAATTAATGGTAGTAAACATGAACTTATGTTTTTATGCATGAACAAGTAATGGAGAATATGATCATCTTCTTTTTGAGCTCCAATTGTTGACCCACTAATTGTTTACAAAAACACAATACTTACGAAATTTAACAC
Organism: Flaveria robusta; assembly: GCA_025506415.1. Lineage (NCBI taxonomy): Eukaryota > Viridiplantae > Streptophyta > Magnoliopsida > Asterales > Asteraceae > Flaveria > Flaveria robusta. The sequence goes on along the minus strand of CM046471.1, from coordinate 4,138,286 downwards.
TTGATTAAATCTATAATATGTCTTTAACTCCACCTAAAAAGACCTTACCAGATTATGTTTATAAAGGGATTAAATATACATTATGGGATTTTAGCTAACTAAAGAGCTACAAACGGGTCAAGATAAATCGGCGACTTTTGCTTTCATTAAATTACACGTTAAGCTCTTGCAATCCGATTTAGCCAACATACGTGATTGTCCGCTGACCGGTCTTCTGTTACATCATAGAGGGACATCTAGGGCTACCGACTCCACTGCGGAATCCGACCAGCAAGTCATAGCAAACAACATCTCATTCGAACCTAAGGTAAGCCGACTAACTTCGCTCCGGCCTTAATCTAAATTTCGAACACAACCCAATGAATCCAAATATAAATAATGCAACAAAACTCCAAAGTCGATGACTTGATTTAACGAAGAATTACATGTTGTATAATACTCCTCCAAGGTAAATGCATATTATGGTTTTTTCAGGAGACATTATTTTGAAAATAAGAATAAGACTAATAATACCACTATGTTTTTCCTATTATTAGATCTATAGTAAGAATAATTAAGTTGAGTTTTAGTTGATAAGGATCTTTAAATGCATTAAATAATTAATAGAATGACTACATTTTAACAAAACTATTCATTCTGTTTTGAATACTTTCATTATAAAAATAAAAACCAATGAGTAGTGTTAATTATTAGAGTTTGGATTCGGAGAACAAATGTAGAATCGTTATTTGATAATTCTAATTTAGAGTTCGAACTACTAGTTGTAGATTCGTTGAAAACATTGGTGGAACCTTGAGACAATAGAAGCTTAGACACTTATTCAGGTACGGATGTTCTTTACTAATTTTTATGTGCTCGATCTACTAAAAATTATGCAACGTTTGAAATCATTCTGGTTGATCTATGACTCTCTCATATGATCCGCTTCCTTCTTTTGAGCTACTCTGATTGTGCTGTTGAGCTATTTTTTTTAAAACCATTGCGAAAAATATATTTTTAGGATATGGTTATGAACGTCAACGCTTGTGTGCCATTATTTGATTTCCTCCAATTAGGATCATTATGCATGATGGACATACTTTGGGTGTGAGGTTGGATTATATGTCATTTATGCAACCATAGAACCCTAGATTTGTAGACAGGAGATAGGGATACCGAGTCAACTACCTATGGAGGTACCATAGGCTTGCCGTTGTGGCTACCAACGGCTTGACACTATCCGTGACGGTGTGATTAGTTCACGGCGTCTCCACTTTGCTTATATGATTATGCTCGTGGGAGGGCTTTTGGATTATTTTGGGAGGCGTATGGATGCATCCTAGGATTTTGAGGATATGTTTAGTTCGCGGCTGAGTTGTGTAGTGCCATACACACCTTCCGATTAGGGGTGAACTTGGAGTCGCGACGAGTGTGCCATTGTGATTATGATATATGATATGAGATATGATATGTTGGCACTGTGGATGTGCATTATGGATAATTGTTTTGTAGGCTACTCGGTATCAATAACCCTAACCCTTCGTTGCATCAGCCTTTTTCTATTTGATTTATTCTGGTGTATGTGATGGTATTCGATGGAGATGTTTTAAACATAAAAATTTGGTTCCTTTCTAACTCGTTGACATTATTCTTTGATATATATTATTTTGTCTATTGTGATCTACATCCGCGCACTGAGCTTGTAGCTCAGCCGCTTTCTTGTTTTCGCGGCAGGTAATCAGGGTTGGACGGGGCTGTGTGATGAGAGCTAGTAGGAGTTTGGAACACATGCTTGGAGACTTATTTCTTTAATTTCATAAGACTTGAATTTTGGATTTAGTATTTATTTTGGTGGATGTTTTAGACTTTATAAGTTAATGTTTTAATTTGACATTCATAATTTAAGTATTCTTTTGGACTTAGAATGTTCTAATAACATTTGAAGTGACCTCCTGTTTCACGTTGGGGCGGGGGTGTTACATTTAAAATCCTAATATCTTAAATTTTTGTTTATAAACTTTTATTCTTTCCAATTTACAGAATTTTTAAATGACTACTCTTCTAAACTTACATAATTTCCTTGAACTGACGTTTCAGTTCGTCATATTTTTTACCAAACTTCCTAGAACTAAAATGCTTTAGATAAAGTTTTGTAAGTTGTTTTGAAACTAGAAATTAAGCCCGCCTGGTGAGGCATGTCTGGGAATCTAGTTATGAACATTGTGCTAATTCCATTAATGCGGTCAAGTACTTAAAAGAGACGTATAGAATTGTGGGTACTCAGTTCCGAAGATCGAAACATAGATAGAACATAGTTGATATAACCAATGATGTCCAAAAAATACTGTTTTGAATCCAACCTTGGTTTTAACAAATATTATACCGGGACATCAAGAAAAAATATAAACACAACCACAAATTAGTTTGTTAGAAAAGGTTAACAAACGGAAGTTATAAATTGAAGAAAATTCAATTTGGTAAAAAAAACTAATAGGTTAAAAATGTATATTATATATAGTACGCCGGAGTCAAATTGAATCATTAGAATGTTGAGGGTTTCGGTTAGAAAACTTTATCACTTAAACATGAAAGTTTACAAAGATAAGGTCAAGTTGTTAATTTTAAAAGATTGACACTGACCTTAATAATTGTTGCTATACAAATTACCTAATATTTAAAAACCAACTAGAAGGAATAGTAGGGTCTTAGTGTTTATATTTTGATCACAATAGTTTTTATGATTTGCATTTGCCCCCTCCTTTTATGCAGTGGTATACAACTTGTGCTGTACAACCTGAGACAACCCAAAACTAAACCTCCACTCAGCCGCCGGTTAGGACAACGGCAACCACCACCACAGACCACATCCCGTCACAGCAACCGAGGATCGCCATCCCCACCCCGGCCTCTGGCTAACGCCACCACCGGCCCATCTCCCACCGCAGAAACCGATGACCGCCATCCACATCTCTGCCACCGGTACCGCCATCACCGGTCCATGGTCCCGCCATAGAAACCGCAGACTGCCATCCCCATCCCTTCTAGATTTGTAGTGGTGGTGAACACCGCCCAGTCACCATCCCGCAACCACCCAAATAGAGTGCCCAATCGAGGTAGGTTTCGACATCCATTAAATACCCTTGGAAATCGAACGTGGTGTGATCTCCATTACAATCTACATGTTTTGTTTCAACTAGAAATGAAGAATTTGGTTGTCGAAAGAAAGAAAGAATGGAAAGATGAAGATGAAGATAGATAGGGAAATGTGATGTGTGGTTAAATGCTGTGAAATTTAATTTCATATGGAGTGACTTTTGACTTCTACAACTCTAGCCCCCATACTTTTATTTATATAAAAAAATAAAACTAAGAAAATGATGGTGGTGATTCAGCAATTAAAAGCTTATGGTTGACCTTAAATTAAGTATTGTTGGGTTTTTTTGTTTTATTGTTTTGAGTGTAACTTCTATCTTTTATTTATATAGATTTAAGTTCATACAACTTCATATTAATCTAATTTTTAGTTTTAGGATTTTTCGACATTAGATACATTTTCCTCATTTTAACCCACTTAAAGGTTCGAATAACATCATTGTTTTTGTTATTTCGGTTTTCGAGTAATCTTTTTATCTAATTTCACGAATCTTTGACATTTGACATATTTTTAAGACTAAGAATTCGTTTGAATATTTGAATGATAAATGTCTTTCACGTCAAACTATAACCATGAATAACTTTTAAATAGATATATCCAACCAAAACTATATGATATCCAAAAAACGTATTCATAAAAATACTTGGAAATGGAAAGTTTATGCGGTGCCATTAAAAGCTTTGTCACAAAAAAATCTCTTTCTATCGGATATTCAAAAAGTCTTTTTTGTACAATAAATAAATAAGTTTTAAAATATTGGAATAATCATAATAGATTAAATTAAAATTACTTTATGTTGAAGACGAGCCGGGTTGATTGTAGTCTATACTTTATCACGTCGCGTTCGACGCCGACGCAGCGCGCGACGGGGTAAAAAACTAGTTATATAAAAATGACTCAATTAGAAAACTAGGAACCATAGATTTTTATTGGCATAAAGATTAAGTAGGATCTATTAAACTTTCAGGGTTTCTAGATGTGTACATTACTACTTTTTTATTGCATTTGCTCTTTTAAACCTCTAATTGATTGCTATTAACAACATTAATTTCAAACGTTTTCAGTTAAATAGTGCGTTTCATCAACATTGACCAGCTCGTTACATTTTTATTGTGTTATGTTGCCTATAAACATAAACAACCAGAAGCTAGCCCTTCTTAGTTAAGCAAAAACTAAAGATCTCCATGAAGTACCTTTCCTTCAAGATCACTCTTGCAACCATCTTATTTGCGCGAGGTATTCAACTTTCGCATTTTCTTTCATTTGATATTGTGATTTTAGATATTGTAGATGGTGAAACATCTTTAACCGCAATTAAAACTCAAAAGATCAAGCAAAATACTACAAATCTCATTTGTTATTTCAACCTCACATAGTCATGTGTTTTCACTCTTTGCAGTATGGTCATACCAAACTCTGTCACCGTCAGGGAGCCCGTCAAACTCAGAACTCGATTATTGTACAAGATTTTGCGATACAGAAGATGCTTTATGTGACACCATTAATGGCGAGTGTATTTGTCATCCAGGAATTCTTCCAATGCCACAACCAAATATACCTTTCAGACGAAGATCCTTATTATGGCTTTGCCAGAATGACGATATTTGTAAATATTGGTGTAATCGTGAGGATTCTTATTGTGATGATGGTATGTGCGTTTGCCATCCATGTAACCAAAGTTCTTCCTAAATTGCTTAGTTAGAATTTGATATTTGTTGGGCAATGAATTGAAATAAATTATTGTTAGAGATATTTGGATGCTATTTCCTCTTTACGGTTAATTAAGTGGGGGTAATGTTTAGTTTTCACCATATAAACAAATGAAATAAGCATACAAATTACAAAACCATTACAAGTCATAACCATCTCCTCTTAAACTTTCATTTCTACAAGTTAACCCAAATGAGATAAATGTCCCTCAACAGGTTTTATTTCCAAAACTTATGTCTATAGTACAACCAACAATATCGAATATCTATATAACTAGCAAGTTTCAAAACGTGTGATGCGGTGGAGAAAATATATGTTACTAAATTAAAAAAAAAACACATTATTTACAATAGTCTATGGTCTATAGTCTATACTATGAAACAAAAATAAATTTATGACATTACTAGGTTTAATTATACTTAAGGCTATATGGTGTAACTAAGAGATTAATTAATCCATGACCTACCCAAAAATATATTGGTACATTATAATCTAATGTATAGTTAAAACGTGTAATGACCGGGTCTTTAAGAGCTGCTACTTCGGGTAACAGCTTGGATAGATGGGTCATGGTGGCTGGATCGTAGCGCCACCCACAAATACACAACTAAATTTTTGTATACTAAGTGCAAGAAGTGCATAAATACTACATAAATCGGTTATGTAGTGACGTACCCATCTATTATCTTCTTTCAGTACATGTGGTTAGCACTACATACAAATGATCATGTGGTTCTTGCTAGGTGCATTTAATATCTTAATCGTGTTAAAAAAAACTTAATGATTTGGATTTGAATTTGAATTTGAAATATCTGGATGGACTTAGCAACTTATTCGAATATAGATTTTGAACTTTAAATCGAATGTAAATTTGTGATCTCTGATTCAAAATTTAAATTGAATATGTGATTTTAGTTTTTATTTTATGTTTATGTGATTATGATAATACATGCTAAACGGTACGTTGTTACAATTTTGATGACCTACTTGGAAAAAAATAATTACCTGGACATCTGATTATCTGAGCATTAAGAAAATAAGAAACTAATTGGTTGAAGGATTGAGTACAATAGTAAGTCATTTGGAGTTAGAGTGGTAAAGTTTTTTTTAAAGTCAAGGTTGATCTTTGCTTGTGACAGGTTTGTATATATTAATTCTGATATAAAGTTAAAAGTTTCTTAGATCATTATGTGAATTGTCATTCTAGAATAAATTAAAGAATGAATTATCATTTCCTGTCTATGATTTAGTTATATTTGTTATTTCCTCCAAATAAGATTTTTTTGTATCTGGTTCCCTAAGTTTTAAATAAATTATCATTTTCATCTAAAAAAATTAACTCTGTAAAATTAAATTATTAAACATGTAAATTAATGATATTATCATATAAACTACAAAACAAAATCTCTTAATTAATAACCATAGTCGAGTGGAAGTGAATCATGATATAGAGGAGATGACGACTAGATGCGATGGTATCTATAATACAAACCCTTCTCCATGGGTTCCCGGCCACCACCAAAAATGGTGCCCATTCCCTCCCCCCCCCCCCCCCCCCCCACACACACACACACACACCCCCCGATGAAACTGATAATCTCGTGATTCATTTATTATGAAAGGTTTGAATATTAAATGTCCGATTTACGCTTCGTGAATGGATAAATAATACGTGAATGAAATTTTAACACCAATACGTTAACATAAATTAAGATTTTGTCTTTATATTCATAATTACATAACTACCTTTTTTATATTAGATGGTTTAACATTTAAATTAACGAATTTAACATTTAGGATGAAAATTATAATTTTTTAAAACTTGTGGGGCCTGATGAAAAAAAAAAATTTAAATAAAAATTCAAATGTGACCAAATCACATGAAGAAAAACCGATAATTCACTCTAAATTAATTTATACATTTAACAAGGGAGATAAACTCACCTTTCAAAGCAAACATGTTTCGCTTTATGACATTTACTAATTGAAACTCAAGTTATACTACCAGACATTTGTTCATAACTACGTTTCATTTCCATTGCCAAATGCAATAATGCATTGAATTTTAAGTTTTGATTTCTTTACTATAAATATAAACAAGAATTTAATCAGTCTTGACCACTAAACAAAAGCTAATACACATCCCCATCATGGAATACCTTCTTCTCAAGATTGCTCTCTTAACCATCTTATTATTTGCCCCAGGTAGTTAACTATCTTTTATCTTTCATTTTCTCGATCAGCATATATTTATTATTATCGTATTTAACTAATGATGTATGTTCGTTGTCTTTCTATAGTATGGTCGTATGCACCAATGTCGCCATCACCAAGTGCGCCAAACCCTGATTACTGCTCCAACTTTTGTGGAACAGAAGATGCTATGTGTGACACTAACACTGGCAATTGCATATGCCATCCTGGAATTCTGAAGTTACCGCAACCAAATGTACCATTCAGACGAAGATCGTTGTTATGGCATTGCCATAATGATGATATTTGCAAAAACTACTGGTGTCAACGTCAAGATTCGTATTGTGATGATGGTGCTTGTATATGTCATCCCTGTGGATCAGAGTGTGATTCCTAAATTGCTTGATTAGAGTTTAGAAAGTGAAATAAGTTATTGTTGGAGATTAATAGATATTATTTTCACTTTATGACAAAGTGAACTTGTTTAGAAGCACCATTTAACTTGATTTTTAAAGTCAATTCCATATTAATAAAACGTTTATATAGATACATGTCTTTTTACGCTTCCTATTGAAATGTGTTAGATGTGCAAGAGATTGGTCAAAGTACATAGAGAAAAAGTTGATGTCAAAATATTATAGCTTGATTCAACAATCTAAATGCTTTTGAAATAGATGTTTACACTCATGGGTGTGTACTCATCACTTTTCATACACTAGCTGCTACATTAGTGCAACATCATTCTTCACTTTTCGATGAGTTCCTCATGAAAATGATTCTAACGTCGACTACATTCCACTTTAAATTTTCTTTTTTACTTTCTTAAATCTTAAAAAAATTTTAATGCGTTAATGATATAAATGTCACTAATATTGCTATACTATTAATATTATAAATTTATAAATACTAATAAAGATATAAAAGAAATAAACCACTTCAGTTTGAATAAACACAAATGTCAAAATACGAAAATATCGTCAAAGTTATCGATACAAATCTGTGTCAAAGCGCTTATGAGACCAAAATATATTTTAATTTGGAACTAACTCGGTTTTCAATGGAATTTACATCTGGATGTTTGTAAAAAGAATAAAAAACAACATATATTTAGATTTTAAGAAAAAAATTAACAAACATAAATCATTAGAGAAAAAATTAATTGCTAAATGAAAATATTGTTAAAAGTTTGTGTGTGATATTCGGTTGTTGCCCGTGGCTTCCTCCAAACCACACCAAGGGAGCGTGATGTTCACATTATAGCCATGGTGCCACATCAGACCATGCCATAAAGCGTGGTTTGTAACTGCACAACCTTATTATCAATTTTGAATGGATGGTTGTATTAGTGTTGATGTTAAAAGTAATGAACCTGAAATCATCTCATTTATTATTATTTCTATCAAAGATATATATATCAATTGTAATCTAAACAAACTTAAACCATATATACAAACACGTCCCATGTAACCTATTTTATCTAAATATGTCAAATGGCCCGGAAATTCAAGAAGAGGAGTAACTTATAAACTACAAAATTGCGGAGTTACAAATGAGTTATAATTAAGTTACAAACCATTGTAACCAAACACGAGCTATATAACATATTTTTAGGGGCTATAGTTAACTCTAAAGTAAGATTATTTTTTCAAATTCCATTAATATCAACCCTAACCTGTATTTAACCGTAACAAAATTTGAATTGTAATATCTAACAACAGAACATGAATACAGGATAACAAAAATAATTCAAATGGAAAATATCAGCACTAGCATCTCACAATTCAAGGCTAAAGCCTAATTCTTGTCAATGTTTTTCTATTATTCTTTATACCACTTTTCTCATGTTTTATTTTACTTTATATACAACTTTAAAAGATATGATATTTTATAAATCTTAAAATTTTCTTTACGACATACTTGTTTATTAACGTTGGTTTTGTTTTATGTCGTTACAAAATGTTTATTATAACCCGTCCGTCATAACATAGATTTGTGATAGTTTCGTATTTTATATAAAGTTTCAAATGGTATTGACATCAAGGTTTTGTTTTTCTCATATAAACACTCTCTTCCGATTATCAACGCTTTCTTTAACGTGCAGGCTTGCAACAACATTTTGACGTTAGTTTTTTCACGGTTTTATACTCTCTTTCATCGCGTGGGCTCACGACAAAGCTTCGAAATATGTCTTTTTCACAGTTCAATGCCCCATGAGTGTATGGATTCATAATAACATTACAATAGTAGCCTTTTTATAGTTTTACGCTCCCGTCATAACACGATCTCTTGATGCTAGTTTATATTCAACATTTGTGTTCATGTATCGACACTCCGTACCCGTGCTTCATCTATCAAACTCGCCGGTTGTTAACCGGAAAACCACCAACACCATTTCGAATGCATACTCCGGCGTGGGTCCTTAAGATTATCGATTATTATTGCCCTTTTGCAGTTTAGGAATTAAAAAGCTTTACCCTTTAAGCTAAGCCATGTCTTCTTCCATATCGAACTACTACTGTTCTTTACTCAAGTTCTATTGTGAAACCCATAACCAACTTCAAGCAAAGAGGCTCCATTGCTTCATACTCAAAACTCTAGTCAATGTTGAGACCTTTTTGCTCAATAATCTCATAGCTAGTTATTATAAATTGGGAAATATTACCTATGCACGCAAGGTGTTTGATGAAATTCCTCAACCAAATCTTTTTTCATGGAACACTGTGCTTTCTGCTTATTCTAAATCTGGGAACCTTTTAGAAATGGAAAAGATCTTTTATTCCATGCCGAAACGAGATGGTGTGTCGTGGAATTTGGTTATCTCTGGTTACGGTTGTTATAATTATTGTGATAAAGCAGTGAAGGCTTATAAGTTGATGTTGAAAGAAGGAAAAGGTGTGAATTTGAATAGGATTACGTTCTCGACGATGCTTATTTTATCGTCGAACAATGGGTTAGTCGGTTTGGGTAAGCAAATTCATGCTCAAGTAGTGACTTACGGGTTCGAATCTTATCTTTTTGTGGGTAGCCCGTTGGTGGAAATGTATGCAAAAGCAGGTTTTATAGATGATGCGAGGCGAGTGTTTGATGAATTGCCTGAGAGGAATGTGGTGATGTATAATACAATGATCATGGGTCTTCTTCGTTGTGGGATGATTGAAGCTTCAGAGCAGTTGTTTCATCGTATGCCTGAGAAAGATGCGATCACTTGGACGACAATGGTTACAGGATTCGCCCAAAACGGTTTAGACAAAAGAGCTTTTGATGTATTTAGGGAAATGAGGCTGCAAGGAGTGAGTATAGATCAATTTACCCTTGGAAGCATCTTGACAGCTTGTGGAGGATGTATGGCTCTCAAAGAAGGTTCTCAAATCCACGCGTATATCATAAGAAACGATATTCTAGACAATGTGTATGTTGGTAGTTCTCTTGTTGACATGTATTTGAAGTGTAAACATGTTAGCTATGCAGAAAAAGTATTTAGCAGGATGCGGTTTAAAAATATTGTATCTTGGACCGCTCTTATCGTGGGTTATGGTCAAAACGGTCATAGTGAAGAAGCTGTAAGGGTCTATTGTGAGATGCAGAGAAATGGCATAGAACCAGATGAATATACACTTGGAAGTGTAATCAGTTCATGTGCAAATTTAGCGAGTTTAGAAGAGGGTGCTCAGTTTCATGGTCAAGCACAAGTTACAGGTTTGATTTCATTTATCACTGTCTCAAATGCACTTGTGACCTTATACGGTAAATGTGGAACCATTGAGAAGTCTAATCAGTTGTTTAATGAAATGAAGATAAAGGACGAAGTGTCGTGGACCGCTTTAATTTCAGGGTATTCCCAATTCGGGGAAGCTAATAAAACAATAAATCTGTTTTACCAAATGTTAAGTAATCAGCTAAGGCCTGATGGAGTAACTTTCATAGGTGTCCTTTCAGCCTGTAGCAGGGCGGGACTAGTGGACAAAGGCCGTGAGTATTTCAAGTCAATGATCAACGAACATGGGATTGTCCCGGTTTCTGATCATTACAGTTGCATGATTGATCTGTTCAGCCGGGCCGGGCTGCTTGTGGAAGCCAAAAGTTTCATAAATGATATGCCTTTTAGCCCGGATGCATTTGGTTGGTCCACATTGCTTAGCTCGTGCAGAGCTCGTGGTAATTTGGATATTGGTAAATGGGCTGCAAAATCTTTACAAGAACTGGAGCCTCATAATCCTGCAAGCTATGTATTGTTATCAAGCATGTATGCTGCTAAAGGCCAATGGGACGAGGTAGCTCAGTTACGAAAAGAAATGAGACATAAAGATATAAGAAAAGAACCAGGATTTAGTTGGATTAAATATAAAAACAAAGTGCATGTGTTTTCAGCCGATGACAGATCGAATCCATATTCAAATCAGATATATGCCGAGCTGGAAAAGTTGAATTTCAAGATGTTACGCGAAGGGTATGTGCCTGATATGAGGTTTGCACTTCAAAATGTAGACGAGTCTGAAAAGATAACGATGCTTAATCATCATAGTGAGAAACTTGCTATTGCTTTCGGGTTGATATTTGTTCCTGAGGGTATGCCTATACGAGTAGTTAAAAATCTTCGGGTGTGTGGGGATTGTCATACTGCGACTAAGTTTATTTCTAAGATCACGAACAGAGAGATTCTTGTAAGAGATGCTGTGCGGTTTCATTTGTTTAAAGATGGAACTTGTTCATGTGGAGATTTCTGGTAGTTTTGAGCAGAAGACATGTATGTGTTCCCATGGAGGGAGGTTAGTTTTATTTTTTGTATTCTTATGATATAACCATATTTATATACATACACATATATGGAGACGTATGATTGTTTATACGCGCGTAGCAACCATGATATGAGAAAAACCAAGTTATACTTGCACAGGAATTACAATACACATAACGAGTACATAACGAGGGCACGAGACTAAGCTTTCATAGATTGGTAATACCCTTCAATCTTCAGGACAATAAATTTTTAACTCATATAACCATCCCAGATGATAGTTTCTACCATCATCTGGACGAGTTGCTTTTTCATAGAGATGTAAATATGCTTGAGAATATCATATCGTGTTCATCGAGGCATTTGGATTCATGGAAGCGTCATCAGGACATCCAACACAGGTTTACGTGCCACCACCTAAATCAGTCGAACTTTATGTGCGGATGAAAAATGTCTGGCAGCTGCAACCATGGTTGCCTCCGGTCCGCGACCCATGGATGCAGCTTTCGGATCTTTGAAAGATAAACACCCAAACATCGATTTGATTATTGATAAGAACCGGTTACTGATCTTTGTGTTTTTGCTGCCCATCTCAATTCTCAGCTGATATATCTCTTTTAAGTCGTGTCACGGTGTCGATGAACTATATGATTGTGTTACAAGCAACCTGTGTTTATATATAAGCATTGTGCCTTGATTACCAAGATTGACTAATCAAAGGAACAATCCCAGAAGCTCTTCCAGTTCTGGTTTGAATTTGTTATTTTATTATTGACTTTTAACGTTTTACCTCCTCTACAAGCAAGAAACAGTAAATAGTTGATCCTACAATCCTAACAATCGGATCTACTTGAAATCGGCTTGTTGAAAGCTTAAGTCGACTCGAGTTTAAACAGGCCCGAGACCAGACTGTTAAACTCCAGTATCAAAACGATCTTGACTAGAATCATGAGCTGAACAAATCTATTGTCCACATACATATAAGAAATTGCATCTAATATATTATAAACGTGTTACATGATTAACAATACTATATGTATAAATATAAGAACATACACGTAATGATAGATATAATAAAAAATAATCATAGAGTAAACACATGATAATTGAACAAATAATAAGTAGAATGTTAGGGTCGTCATGGGTGACAGAATCATAATTTTTCAACCATCAAACCTTAACATATTACTTTTTTTCACTTCTAACTACTCTACCAATGACTATTTAGACGGTTAAACTGAAAATATATACACACTTGATACGCGTATTCATCAAAAATTTAACCGATCGAGAACCGACAACCAACGTTTATGGATGTAGACAGTTTCTGGTAAATTTCCCCTTGATGATCAAAACAATCTTCTAAAATGCACAAAAGGCCTTCCAGAACGTGTTTATATAAATATAAAAACTAAAAATAAGAACATCTTCATCACAAATAATAAAATTCTCAATCTAAAACTTCTACTCCCCAACACCAGCCACACTGCCTCTAATGACTTGTGTTTTCTTGAAAATGTAAACCCGATCAACTACTCCACGGGTCGGTTTCAGTCCTCACCTCTGATGGCTCCACAACTTCCGTCTCAGCGGCTTCAGATGTCGACCCTGAATTTGATTCAGATGAATCATCAGCAGCTTCACTTTCCTCCACTCTTCCCCACCTTCCACCAAGAGCAACCGCCATCATCTCATAAATCTTGCCACCCAGTTCAGCTGGACTATCGGGCTAAACAAATAAAATAGAACCGTAAAAAAAAGAGAATAAATTGTAAAAAAATTTAAGAAATCAGGTTTTTTGAAGTAAAAAGCTTACAGTGAAACCGCTAGAGATTAAAGCTGTTTCATATAAAAGATCCACAGCTCTTTTTGCCTCGCTGCTTTCTGGGGCGTTTTTACATGCAGCCTACAAAGCGGTTATATGAAACTATAGTTCTAACTAAAAGTCTAAAACTTCAAAAAGAATATTCAGAAAAATAAAGTTAATTTACTTACATTTAAGTCCTTAATTATTGGATGATCAGGGTTGACTTCCATTATTCTTCTTCCTCTCATGAATTCCAGGGTTGAAGTGTCACCAAGAGTCTGTGCTCTCATTAACCTGAATATGAACATTGGATTTCAACATAAGTTTCCCGTGGGCTAAACGTAACAAATTTCAAAGTAATACTAACCGTTCCATATTAGCAGACCATCCGAATTTGCCCGACACAAGAACACAAGGGGAAGAACTCAAACGGTTTGAGATTTGTACTTTTGCAACTTTGTCTCCTAGCTGTTGCTTCATCCAATCACACAGAAGGATATACTCTTGCTTGTTTTCTCTCTCTTTAACCTCATCCGTGTCACCTACATTGTTAAATAATAATTTTCAGGAGACGTAGAACATGTTAATAATCATCAAAAGTAACGGTACACCAAGCACGTGCTTTGGTACTTCGTTAGATCAAATTGGCCTGCTATTTTTCTCCCATTTGCATTGCATAATAACCCATATATTGCATATATTGTTTAGCCAAACAATTAACCAAAAATGCCAAGTTGACCAAATTTAGTCCTTTTGACCCAAAACTAGCCCTTTGTTACTACTCAACTTACCAAGTTCGAGATCTTCCTTGCTCACATCTACAAATTTCTTCTCTTTATACGTCTGAAGATTCTGGATCGCAACCTCATCAATAGGCTCAACTAAATATAATACCTGCATATGCAATCAAGATTTTCAATTTGTGGGTTCAGTTTATATGATAAAAGAAAACACAAAAATGCATCTATAGATCAGATTTTAATTTGGTGTGACAAGTAAAGATGGGACCCACAAAATCATTACGAAAAAGATTTAAATAGAACATATGCTAATCAAAAACATTGACTTAATGAAAGTCAATACCTCAATACCCTTTTGGACCAATTTCTCCAAGAAAGGTGCAGATTTGGCACTTTTCAAGCTGTCTGCTGCTATATAATAAATTGCATTCTGTTTTTCATCCATATTATCGATATATTGATCTAAGCTTATCAACTCATCCTCGCTCTTAGATGAGAAAAACCGTAGCAATGGAGTTATTCTTTTATGGTTTCCAGTGTCTTCAATGCATCCCAACTTCACAAACTTGCCAAAATTTTCCCAGAATTTCCTATAATCCTGACATTATGCGATAGATGACAAATTTGAGTTAATAATACATGTCAAATAGAAAATGAACATTCCAATCTAATCTTTTTACAGACCTCTTTGTTCTCACTATCAGCAAGTTCTTGTATCATGTCAAAAGTTTTCCTAACAAGCCTCTTTCGCATTATTCTAACCTGTAGTACAAGAAATCAAAGATAGTAAGTATGTTTTCAATATACTTGATTATAAAATATAGAATCTAATCAGGTAAAGATGGAGTGTTGAACATACGATTCGACTTTCTTGAAGAATTTCTCGTGAAACATTGAGGGGAAGATCATTTGAATCAACCACACCCTTTACAAAGCTCAAGTATCTGGGAAACTGCATATCAAGAATCAGAGTTAGGCTACTTAATAATATAATTGTCTTGAAGTTTTTACATTTTAATCAATGATAAAATTTACCAGTTCGCCATCAAAATCATCTGAAATGAACACACGTTTCACATACAGACGTATATTCTTCGTTTTAGGATTTACTACATCTTCGTTGTTCATTGGTGCCATTCCTGGGATGTAAATCACACTTCTAAATTCCACCTCACCCTGCACAAATTTTAACAATTAAAACACACGATATTCAGTTGTTTACATCATATGCAGTTTGTCAAAACTGTATCAGAAACGGTAAATACCTCGGTAGTGAAGTGAGTGTATGCAAGAGGATCAAGAAACTCATTGAATGTCTTCTTGTAAAATTCATTGTATTGATCTTTTTCAATTTCCTTGGGATTCCTCATCTGCATTTTCATCATGTAAAATTAATAATATTGAAACAAATAAATGGCTAAAATCTTGTTTAAAGTGAATTATTAACTCACCCATATAGGTTTTGTTTCATTGGCCAACTCCCAATCCCAGTATTTTTCGGTTTTGGTCTTCTTTTTCTTCTTCTCACCCTGAAAACCAGTAGCAAACAGCATACTTAGAAAGAAATAAAGAAATTTTAGAATTTTAGAATTTTATTTGTGCTCTCTAGGCATTACCTCTGGTGGTGTTTCTTCTCCCTCCTTTGGTTCTTCCTCCTCTTCTACCTGTAAAAGAAAAGTCAAATCTAATTGTGAAATGTCTTCAGTTTATGTGACAGTAATGTGATCGACTTTGGGAGACTTTCAACCCGATTGACCCATTTGACCTGTCCCTTCTTAGCTAAATATCTTGAATTTGACCCATTTGAGGTAGTACACAACCCACAAATCGACCTGATCAAACGTAAACTGATCAAAACTGCATGGCAATGGAAAATGAAATCAATTACTTACCTCAACTGTTCTTGATTTCTCTTGCCACGTGTAAATGGGGAACGAAACAAATTGTGAGTAGTTCTTCACCAAACCCTGAACCCTACTTGGCTCAGTGAACTCATATTTGTCATCATCCTACAAAATAAACAAAAAGATCATCAAATAATTTTAATAAGCATATGAAAATATAAGATTTTATAATAGTAGACTCTCTTTTTTGCCATATAAAAAAAAAGAACTTCATAAAAAAGAACGTATAAATCACCTTCAAATAAAGTGTTATTTCTGTGCCACGGCGAAGCTGCTTTTCAGGATCAGTTTCTTCTTTAATCATATAAGAACTGCTATCAGCTGATGCTTCCCAAACGTATTGTTTGTCTGATTTGGGACTTTTCGTGGACACTGTCACCTAATTGAATAAAAGATTAAAATCAACTACAGGTTAGTTACAGTTCAATAAAAATATGCATGTTAACAAAGAGTCAAGTGGATAATGTAGTTAAGGACCTTTTCAGCAACCAAGAAAGCCGAATAGAACCCGACACCAAACTGACCAATCAGACTGTTATCACTTCCAAGATCCTTGTTCTCCTAGAACACATCAAAACGTAAAGGATTTCATCTCAGAAACTGGTGTACACAACTATTATACATATTCATTATTTTTTATATTTAAAAGAACAAAGTACCTTAAGAGCATTTAAGAACTTAGAAGTGCCACTTTGAGCAATAGTTCCAAGGCAGTCTATCAACTCTTCTCTGGTCATTCCAATTCCAGTATCTCTACAAAAAGATTATTGAAAATATTTTTCAGATACCATTTTCGCTATACAATGGAAGGTGTTCTAGAAAAGTAAAGAAGCTTACGAAATTGTGATGGTCCCTTTTTCTGGGTCGGGTTTGATACGAATCTCTAGCTCACCAGCATCTCCAAGCAACGAAGGATCAGTTACACTTAAGAATCGTAGTTTATCGAGGGCGTCACTTGCATTACTGAAGCAAAAAAAATGTTAAATGTTAGCTTGAGTAGTTTCAGAGAAATTGAGCTCAAATGGAACTAGCCTTTACTATTCACTAAATTCATAAAAATGGTTTATAGCCACAATAATACACCCCCTCCACCCCAATATAAATTCATATTTAAATTTAAAATCATTGATCATATTTTTTAATAAATACTATTTAAATTAAGTATTATTTTATTTAAATACTTATATATCTATACTAATTTATAATAAATATCTCTAGATAGAGATGTAATTTTTGCCAAACATACAAGTTTTGAATCAACATGTACAAAGTAGTGTAAGACATTTAAGAAGGGTGGAATAGAGAATTGATTAAGATTTTAAGATACTTTGCAGGCAATATGGTAAATTTATCAATTAAATTTTATATACCTTGATATTTTTACCCTTGTCTCTTTTTATGTATTTAATAAACATTATTGATACATTATTTAATAATATGATATTATTTAATTCACTTCATTAAATTTTATTTTATTTATGATACTATAAATTGACATTTAAATTTATATTTACTAATTATATTTTTATAACTAAATATTATTTAAATTAAGTATTATTTTATTTAAATATTTAAGTATATAACTTATATATATATATATATATATATCTTCATGTTTATAATAACTATAATACTAATATTTTTTAGAGGCATATTGTGAGTTTAATAATTTTAATATTTATCTATATCTTTTATAATAAAAGTGAAAGCAGGATTGAATGATAATTTTACATATGGATTAAGACACCCATATGAAAAGTCATGCTTAAATTTCAAAAAATTAATCATTTTATTTCATTTATACCCTTACAATAAAATATAATATATGATACTTATAATACAAATGCTAAAGCATATACACGTGACCAAACAAAACCGTCATTTACTTTCAATTTCGTTCATCCACTACGATTGAGCAGTAATCCCTCTTTCCCTTTTCCTTGCCGGTTGTTAAAAGCTCAATAACAATAAAGATGGTAATTTGTTGTGATAATTTCTCCATTAACTTTCTCCGGTATATGCAAATCACCACCAAAAATTGTCTCCAATGATCATAAAACTCTAACATACATTAATAAAATGAAACCCTTAAAATCTTTGTAATAAGTGATTTCCGACCACAAATACCACCCATGCTTTCACTAATCTTGTTGGGATAATATAATTGTCTTAAAGACTTTTGTAATATACGTAATTGTTTTTTTTCATTCAATTTTTTCAATAATCATATTCTTATTTTTTTTAATTTACATCATAACGCACCGAGCCGATACTGACAAAAATCAAATTCCCAAAAAATCACGCAACAGCCGTACCGCCGCAAAGCGCGGGCATTTCCACTAGTATATATATATATATATATATATATATATATATATATATATAATGAGAGAGAGAAAGAGACGTCTTTTGTATCACACTCAAAGCAAAAACTATAGTGTCAATGCGGTCCTCAAAGTTCTTTACTTAAAATTAGTTTTGCATCGAGCAACCCTTTTGTATCACACAATCTCACACATATATATATGTATAACAAGTGTAGCACAAAGCAGAGGAATCTTTACCTCACAAGCTCCCTGAGGAAAATTTCCTTGTGACTGTATAAACTATGAACAATCAGATTCATCAAACGAGAAACCTGCAACCAGAAATTCATAAAAATTCAAATTTTAAGCTTCAGAAGCATCAACAAATCTATAATGATCAATATGACCAGAGCCATGATAAACTATTAAACACCAGACTTTACAACACTATGATTAAATATAGTAATCCACACACAAAATACAAAATTAGTCACAAACAGAGACAAATGGATAATCAATGATGAAATGAAACGAGGCAACAAACTAATTTAATCATCTATAAATCGAAATATAAAGAACAACCATCAAAATCCCTAAAAATGTATGAAATTGGGCAACTGAATTGCACCCAATTAAATCAAAATTCGAAGAAATTGAGAGGAACCCACCTCAGCTTGATATTCATACGTCTCACCAGAACCCTCAGAGGCTTCTTTCTCAGCAACAGCAGAAGCCTCACATCTCACCACCACACTACCACCTCTTCTGTCAACCTTCAATTTCAATCGAGAGCAAGAAAAGCTGTTGTTTTTCAACCCATTTTGATTCAAAAACGCACTTCTCAAAGATAATCGATTTTGGGTATTGGATTTCGATGAAAAGGGTGCACCATAAGGGATAGAGGCAACAGATGAGGGTGTTAAACTTCTGCTTAGAACAGGAGCCATAATAATACCGAAACCCCAGAAGCAGATTTGATGATTGGAGTGTGATAGATGAAGGGGGCTGCAAAAACCCTTAAGGGGTTTTAGGGGGATGAAGATGATTCTAGATATAGGCCGGCTGAATTTGGAAGTTTTTGGCTTCTTCAAATGTAAGGTGTGGATGATGCCATTGATTTCAAGTTGCTACGTTATCTTGATTCTTGATTTTTGATCAGATTAAATTGTTTTTGTTTTTGTCAAGGAGAAATAATTTGCTTAATTTTGTTTTCATTATAAAAGATTAATGTTATTTTCAAGATTTTTTAAGAAGATAAACTACAATTAGATAGACATGTGATGGAATATGACATTTGGTTTGCAAAATTATATGATATTGGCATTGAATTGTTGTTTCCAAACTCTTCGATTTATTCGTCAATCTGTTACGTATTTTTATGGTTTATTGATCCGTAACATTTGTTTTTTGGTTCATTGATTTTTCATAACGTTTGACTTAATACTCCGTCTCATTCACAAGTAACATTCTTCTGGTGGTTTCAACCATACCTTTTTTTTGTTAACAAAGGATAATTACCTTTCGTTTATTTTGGTATTTGTAGTTATTCTTATTTGTTAACCAATTGTAATTTTCTTTTATGTTATATGAATGGTGGTATTTATGTAGCATCATTAATGTTATGTATGGCTATTATTTCTATTTTAATAAGTTAACCAATTGTAATTTTCTTTTATGTTATATGTATGGTGGTTTCTATGTAACATCATTAATGTTATGTATGATTGTATTATTACTTCTTTAATAAGACAATGTTTGCAATATAACTGGTGTGTTAAAAGTCTAAAATGTTATATATTAATTACATTATTTTGACAAATTATGATTGTAAATTACTAACTATATACAAAGTATAAAATATATTTTAAAATTTTTACAATGTTTACTTTTAAATTTAAGGATATAATTGTAAAACTATAACACGGATAATCTTATCATTTCCTATCATACTACATTCCAATTCTTTTTATAGATCTACAAATTAAACATAATTACATCAAATGATTCATAGCATTCTGCCATCAAAACACGTTACTTAATCCATTTTAGTTACTTCAAGTTCCAGTTCATTCAAATTCCAATACATTTTACCAACGATACAATGATTCAACGCTTTCGAATACAAAAAAATTATCAAACCAATTAGTTTATGAGAATCAAAATTTAAAATTATCAACTTTACTGGAAGAACCATGCTAATATCAATTACTCGACAAAACTCAATTAGATCATTAAGTGAATGAAAATCAAATTTTAAATCAATGATGATTTCGAGACGCGCTCGCCTTCATCACGATGTCGACACCACCACCCTTCTTTTTCCTCATCTTCTATTAACCTCACTATATCTTCATCATCCTCATCGACTATTTTTAGACATTAACAAATGACGACAGCCTCTCACAAACCCTTTTCTTTTGTTCATGTGATGGGGGCCGAGAGTGATGGAATGTAATGATGAGTTGCGGGAAGTGATTGATTTATGAGTGGGTATCAACATCATCCGCCAAAGGAGGAAAAAGAAACCCGAGAGGGGGAAGTTTATATATGTTACGCCCTTATAAGTACCTAACACAATGAATATAGAGGTTTATCAATGAACAATCATGACATCCTTCGAAAGTTAGAAAGGTAGATTTGTCACCCAAAATATATCTAGTCATCTAGAGACCCAAAAATGACCCATTTCGTCTCGTACCAAAATAATTATTTGTTTGATTCCAAATCGTTTTCATTTGACATCAAACTCGTTTATTTCACAGGATACATGAATAATAATAAAATGTCATATTCATTCAAAATCTTTTTCACTTGCATCTAATTGACCCATAACCTTCATCAGGAAAGCATATTCATAGGCCAATTCTTCACACTGCCCAGACCTCCCCCCTTCACCAAAATGGCCTCCACTCATATTTGTCTTCAGAATAATCGAACGACAACAACTCGAACATGTTTGTTCGCGTATTCTTGACACATATTTGGCAGCTTCCCATACTCCAACTCTGCAAATAGTACGTGTGTTACAAATATGAATTCAAAACGAAGACTGGAGTTTTAGAACATTAATCTTGAGTAAAATAAGATTACAAAGTGTACCTTGAGTCATTAAAGGATGATGTGAGGAGCATTGCAGGATAGCAGGTTCCTCCGTTTATATTGTCATAAGGCGAATACTTCATAATCGAATCAAAATGTGATTTTATTTGAGGATTTCCAAATTCTTCGTAGTCTAATATTGTTAATGGCAAGCTTGGATCCAACAATGTATTGCAGATATCAAGAAATGGAACCTGTTGATAACATTTCATAGTTTGTTTCTTTGAAACCCAAAGATTATCTTTAGTGTGTTATACATATATAGCCATATACAAAACAAATCACTCATCTATCCCTGAGACTCGCGCATCTACTTTTACTAGCATATCAGACTTTTTCTCGTTGACTATAATGTGATTCATGACACCATGTCGCTTGTAGATTCGTGTATGTATTATTACTGGAAATATATGATAAAAATATTTATGGTTTAGGTGAGTAAATGTTACACGACCAAAGATTTGCGTATCTAATGCTATACGTGTAAGACTGGTCTGACATGAGTATATAGGTATAACACAAAGAAAAATGGCTACTTTCATGACTTTCACAGAAAAGAAACCAATTATACAATTAAAATATAAGTTTAAATATTACCTTTAAAATGGCAGCTCTGAATAACTCTGGACGCATATTAATGGCGGCAGCAACAAGAAGACCTCCTGCACTATGCCCGATCGCACCAAGTTGGTCTTTATGGACATAACCTTCTTTTATAAGATAATCTCCACATGAAATAAAATCATTTATGGAGTTTGATTTGTGCAACCCACTGCCACTTTTATGCCATGATGGATCACCACCGCCACCGCCTCTGCACATATAAAAGTGTTAAGATACAGCAGCTATGCCGTTCTGCCATTACAGCAGTTGGATTCTGTTAAGAACAGTTGTTTGACATTGCATCTTTCACAGGTGGCAATTCTTGACTCAACCCAAAACACGACACGAAATAAATAGATTGTGTTTGAGTTAACCTATTAAGCTATTTATTAAATGGGCCGTGTTATGGTTGACCCGTTTAAAATTAATATAAAATATGTATAAAATTTATTTTATAATGTCAACTTACCAACCCTTTTACGAATCGCTCAACCCATTTATTACAAATGGCCAACCTGTTCAGCCCGTTTACAAATTACAACCAGCCAACCCGTTTGACTTGTCTAGAGGAATAGGTTACACAATTGGAAGTGTGTCCGTGTTAGGGTTGATGTCTTTAACACGAACAAAATATAAGGATCGTGTCTGTGGTCATCGATTCACTCCACCAACTCGACATGATTGTCACCCCTAGCATTTTTTACAACAAATTTAAGATGTATAAACGCATCGTATTTTCATTTTTTTTCCCCAAGCATATGTACCTCACATCAGCAAATGCAACCACCCAACCACGGTCAAGCAAGCTCAGTCGTTCAGCAGACCAGCTTTGTTCCAAACTTTCACCATATGATCCATACCCATGTACAATACCAGGAGATTGTCCCATTTTATGGGCTTTATAAGAATATAATATTGTTAAAGGAACTATTGTACCATCATGTGAAATGACTTCTTTTCTTTCACAAAAATATGAACATGAAATGTTCATCCATTCATGTGCTTCATTTTTGTGCGGTTTTGAAGAAATGCCCAATACGTCCTCTTGATGCACAATAGAGAATGTTCTTGTTGACATGTCATAGTCAACGACTAAATCAGGCATCTGCAATAATATCATGTGTTCTTGTAATTCATGATGCCATATTTGAAAGATTTGGTATTTCATTTAATTATAAGAATTAATACCACTGGAGATGAAAGCACCACTCGGTATATCGAGTTCATGAAGTCGTGATTTGAGCCTGGATTAACACTACATGCGTTTGAGGGCATAGGGAAACACCATGGATCAAGATCATCAAGCTCCATTTCTTTCTGCAAGTTAAAAACAACATTTTATGGCATGAATATGAACATATATTATCATAGACATGTGAGCATCTTACATACCTCATTGTTGGATTGAATAGGCATTTTGATGGAACAAATCATAGGGGAATCCTCTTTGTTGAAATAAAGCACGAGATGCTCATCAAAAACATCCATGTCTTGTATGCAAGTACCTTTAGTTGGAACAATTATTTTCTACGAAATAAAAAATGATTCGATATAAGCACTTGACCCAAAAAAAAAAATGCACGAGAATCTAATAATCAGTCGTAATAAAAATACTCAAAGTAGCATTTTGATCATCTTTCAGATAATCAGACATATTGAGTGTTTGACGAATTTTGATTATCTAAGAAATTAATGTATAAAATGACCAAAATGACATCTTAAGAAATTAATCAGATAAGCATAACAGGTATATGTTATCCAAACACTAAAAACTAATTTAGATAATCAGTTTTAAAATGCAAAACCATACAACCTCATAAAAAAACATCTGCAAGAAAGAAAAGGGGCAAATCACTAGAGAAATACCTCCCAATTAGCTGACTGTACATCCTCAACACGACATAGAGCCAAGTAATAGTTTCCATCTAATAACTCTTTTTCGTCACCCATATGAAAATTTGTTAAAATATAAAAGAATCCTCTATGATGTTCCAAAAAAAATTGTACACCAGAAACACGATCATGGATTTTTCGCAAGCTATTTTTTGGGTTGTTTGCATCTACTACATACACCTGTAATTGTTAACATCAAGATTCAAAATGAACCATAAGTTGTCTTCCTCGAAAACAAAGTATTGTATATATGAATCATGTGTAGATAAGTGCCTTCCTCAGATGATGTCCTCGAGTTTGAATTAACAGTTATGAATTTTCCATCCTTTGTGTTTGTGATGTCCACACAAAACCTGGAATCTTCTTCAGTATATACTATGTTGTCGGAAACAAGATTTGATCCCAATGTTGTGTATTGCACCCTGTTGATTTAAGAGGAATATGTGATGCTTGTAAATGTAGCATTTGAATTCAAAAGACATAAGCTAGAGGTCACAATTTGATCTGGTTATGTTATCCTCTAGTGTGTCAGATAAAAAAAGTCACCTAATATGTATTTTTAAGTGTGTTAGCTTTATTCAAAATGTTAGATTATTGTTGTAGTTACAAAGTTTCGTAATTATATTTGAGGCAATATTCAATTGTTTATTCATATAGAGTTTCAAGAAACGGACAAAAAAGTGTGTGCAGGTCAACCCAACTCGATCAGTGATTACTTATTTCGACCTGCGCATATTGCCATCCCAATCTAATTGTGTTTATGAAGCTTACCTATATGGTCGTTGGCTCTGATCACAAAGTGTATAAAACAATGTAAAACTATCTTGAGCCCATGCTAAGCTAACAACACCTTCAACTCTCAATGTGGGAATAACGGTCCCACTTTGTAGATCCTTAACTTGAAGAAGAAAACGTTCTTCTCCGGTCACATCAATGGTGTAAGCAAGAAAATGATGGTTCGGTGATATTCTACAAGTACCCACGTTAACATACCCTGCTAAGAAGAAATTAACAAATGGTCACAAAAGGAAATACACAATTATTGTTGTTTAAAATGCAAATAGCCCATGATTCTACTCGGTGCTTGCCATGTTCTTGTGCAATTTCATTCCAATCAAGCAATACTTCTTCGTTCACAAATCCTCTTTTCGCATAATTGATCATATTCTGCACCCAATTTGTATTTTCGACCGCCAGCTTCCGACATAAAACAGGGTATTCTTTCCTCTCCGGTATACACTGATAATACAGCCTAATCAACCACAGAAACACAATAGTTTCATTATAACAACCATTAAATCGTATGTAAATTGGTAAATACATACTTGAACATCCATTGCATAATGCATACAATAAAACACATTATCCAACTTTAGTGGTAAGTACATGAGTCCAACTAGCACCTAACCACAAACTGCATTTTATGTTATCCTACTGGTTAGTAGAGTATTAATGAGGTCTTGTGAGTTACCGGTAACGGGTACTTGTAAAGAGAAAAAAAAAAGAAAAAAGAGAAACACATGCATCAAGTTTAGTTCATGACTATATATAGAAATGAGAACAAAAAATAAAGAGAGATGTCCTGAATGACTTTCTAAAGTCTAATCATAGTAATCTTCACATCTAATAGGTATACAAAATTCATAAAAATTCACACCAGTTTGTTTAGTTTACACTACTTCAGGTAACAACTGAATGTATTTAACCAACTATTCTTTCAAGCTTAGTAGCTTACTTTGATTCCCAAGAGTCAAAATGTAGCCTTTTGATTCTGCAAGGAGTACTAAAATATGTCAGGAGAATTCAAGTTTTCAACAAGAATCCACTTGAAGAACAAAGAGATTATATATGACCTTCAAATTCCCATTTACAATCAGAAGTCACATACAAAATGCCTACAATTTGACCTTCCCAAATCAAATATCCTACTAAGATTTGACACACATTCTTCAACAATTCATTTCAAATTTGATTCAATCACGAAGTCATCGAACAAAAACTCAAAAATTCTACAGATTATAAAGAAATTACCAAGGACCCCAACGTTCAGGTGGGGTTGAAATCTGATCAGGCAATCGACTAATCATCTCGGAGAACAGAGTACGCTGAAGATTACGAGTATCCGCCATAAAAGCTTCAGAATAATCATTCTCACGGTTAAGGTACTTAACAAGATCAGGGTCATGGGTGTTAGACATCCAGTGATACGGGTCTTCCCATGAAACCCCATGAGCTTCCACTTTGAATGGCACTTTCTTGGCCACCGGCGGTGATTGTGACGGTGGTACCGGCGGCGGCGGAGGTGGTGGTGGTTTTGTGTGGTGACGGAATGAAGAATAGAAGTGATGGTGTAAGGTGTTAAGTGGGTATGTGGTGGGAATTGATCTTTTGGGTTTTGTGAGTGTTTTGAAGAAGATGAAGATGAAGGAAGCCATTGAAATGGTGGTGATGAGGTCTGTTCATGTTTTGGGAGAAACGATGGATGGTGGTTTATTGTAGTTTAGCCACCAAAGATATGAAGGTGTTCATTTTAGCACTTTTAATTTATTTTTTTAAGAGTCCCATCTAATCTTACTCTATTTTAACCTAAATTTTCTCTACGACTTAAAATGAGGCTTTAAACCTAATACACAACGTTTTTGAAAACCGGACCAAAGAACGAATCAGTTGCCTAAATGATTTACTGGTAAGTTTGGTTCGGACAATTTTTCATAACCGGGCCAAACAATGAACTGGCTATCTTACTGTTTACTAGTCGAATCGATCAGATCGATCAGACTAAATTAAAAAAGCAGGTGAAGTTATAAATAATAGAAAAATTATTTTTTATATATCTAAGAGTAAATTACAGACTTTATCCTTTAAGTATTTATTAGATATTGGATCTTGTCCTTTAATTTTTAAATATTCACAGGATTATCCTTTTTATTAAAATTACTTTTACTTAATACCCTTTGCACTAACATCCGTTAAAAACTACAGTTAAGTCCACTCACGGCCCTCTCATGAGAGGGGCAATTTCGTTCTTTTATCCTTTATACTATAGCAGGTTATTAGAATTCGTGAACATCTTCAATTATTTCATTTTTCATCGCTAATGATCTTCCCCTAATCTAATATGACAATCATCCATGGCTCCTCACTATTTGATACAAAAACATCTGCAACAAGATGAGATTGATCCATTGTATGGTAGGTTGCTATTTTGATTAAGAAATATGATTAAAGATT
The DNA here is from genome assembly GCA_025506415.1 of Flaveria robusta. Lineage (NCBI taxonomy): Eukaryota > Viridiplantae > Streptophyta > Magnoliopsida > Asterales > Asteraceae > Flaveria > Flaveria robusta. Next base: position 4,110,932 of record CM046471.1, on the reverse strand, counting down.
GCATTTTTAAGTTATTATTTACATGTAAAATGTCTAATAAGTTGATATTATTCTCAAATGAAAGTGGGTCTTCCTCATCTATTTTTTATAAAGTTGTATCATGGTGGTGTGTTCGCATGGTTTCTAGGCTAGATCATATGTTGAAGGTATGGAAAATTTTGTTGATATGCTTGATAATGAAAAGTTATCAATACATGAGTTGGATCTTGTTTTGGGAAAATTGGGTTATGAAGTAGACTTCAATAGGTTTTACCATTATCTAGTATATATTTCTGATTTAGATTTTGGTTTTAGTGCTTAAGGGAATGATGCAGATGTGTTAGGTTTTTCAAATATGTGTCTGTGCGCAAGCTCATTAATGTGCAAGTTGATAATATAGATGATAATGAAGGAGAGCAAGTTGATAATATAAATGATAATAAGGGAGAGCAAGTTGATAATATAGATAAGAATGAAGCACTACATCTTGATAGTGATTTCAATGAGGATGAAACTAAGGATGACAATGATTTCAATGCCGATGATGGGAACAATATTGATGATGTAGAGGTTGATATGATATGATAGATTTTAAGGTCAATGTTGATGGTAATGTTAAAAAAGATGCCAATGTAAATGATAATGCAGATGGTCATGGATAGAAATTAATGAAATTGATAATGAGCTATTTTATAATGGGTTAGAATCAGATGACAATGGTAGAATAGAAAAAGAAGACTAAAGACTATAAGGAAGTAGAATGAAAACACATCAAGGTTCTATCTTGGTCAAATTGTTTATAACTAATTTTTCTTTTCAATCTTTCTATCTAATAATTATAATGGAGAACCTTTATATATATGTAGTTTGTTTCATCCTAAATCCTTTAGTCTAACAGTAGTTAGTCTGCATCATTAAGTCATGTCACATGATTATCACAAGAGTAGATATGTAAAAAAACCATTTAGGCAACACTATCCAAAAATGAATCGATATATTAGGAAAACATGATCGGTAAAACTTTGAGACCGACGGAGTAACACCACAAAAAAATTATATATATTTTTATCATTAATTTTTCTAAAACTAGTTTTATAAAAAAATTGATTGTGTATAAAAGTCATATGATTTCATCAATCATATAAGTATAAAAATTAGAATGCAAATCACATGCAATAATTTATATGATTTCATTAATCATATAAGTATAAAAATCATATGATACAATAGATTTTGATAGAATTTACATTCTAATTTGAAGAAAAAAATCTAAATAACATCATAGTGGCATGCATTCTAAGTCAATGCATTAAGAAAGTTCATTATCGATCCTTAAATCATATGATACAATAATTTCTTTTATAAATTTAACTTTAAAAAAATAATGATATAAATATATAAAATTTGTTTAAGATTTTACTCGTTAATCTCAATGTTTACTGATCATATTTTTCTAACTAACTTCATGTAGCTTGTAATATAATTTCTATGTATTAAGCTTATTATTAATATTTAAATCATATGAAACAGTAAAATATTATAGAACCAATTTTGAAAAAAATATGATAATAAAAATATATAAAATTAGTTTAAGGTTTTACTCGTCGGTCTCAACGTTCTACTAATCATATTCTCCAAATACGTCGATTCCTTTTTTGATTATGCAGCCTAGATGTTTTTTTAACACATCTACCATTATTAATCATGTGACCTAACTTAACGATGCAAACTAACGACCATTAAACTAAAGGATTAAATATGAAACAAAACATATACATATAGGTTGTCTAATGGTAATTATTAAAAATAAAGGTTGAAAAGTAAAATTAGTTATAAAAATAAAGGTATTTTTATGTAATTTACTTATATATATATATATATATATATATATATATATATATATATATATATCACACCAGCTTTAGTAAACTCGTGTATTACACGGGTTGAAAAAATAAAATATTAAATAAAATAAAATTTTATTAATTATAAAATGATATTTTAAAATAAGATACAATTGAAATTACATATGAGTAAGTACTATAAGTGTTAAACAATAGTATTAACTTTTTATACTTTTGTTTTTAAACTTTTTTTTTTGTTTTTCAAAATATAAATTAAATTTTTTTTTTCAAAATAAATAGTTATATAAAATTTTTCTTACTATAACTCCTAATTTTAAATATTTATTTTTTATAAAATTATATTTTTAAAAGACATCAATTTTAAAATATTTTGTATTTAAAAGGTTTAATGTTTTTGAAAAAAAAAATTATAAATTTTTTCTTTGAATTAACATTATTAAAAAGATTTCTTGCTTAATTTATTAAAAAATATTTTTAATCTAAAAATAAATTAAAATTAGATTATTAGTAATTAATGTATTAACTAATAAAACAGAGAAGCGGGAAAATTTTGACGAGAAGAAATATGATGGTAACACGTGTCAAATTTAGTTATTATTTTATTAGAGCAGTGAGATTCGCTAATGTTTAAACATTAGAACTTCTTAAGAGATGCTCGCAAAGACTTAATCACCAACCGCAGTGGTCACGAAACTATATATGAGGGACATAGTTGATGTAATATTGGTTGTGCCATGTAGCATTCTGTGTTTCTCATTTCCCACCTCTCGGGCTCTATGCCAATTAATCATACAATAATATACCTTTTTGAAAATAGCAAAAAGTACAAAGTGGTTAATTTTTTTAGTGGAAACAAGTTTTAATTCATGTATAACTATTATTTTAGTTTATTTTTTTAACAACAAATTTATTTAAGTCATACTCTTAAATTACATTATATCTAAGTTTAAACTCAAAATATTCTTTTTAAGAGACAAACAAAAGGGCTAACTTCACATTAACAATTTTATTTATTTAAAAATATTTTAACATGAGTTGAGACACCATGTTAAACATCATTAACATAAGTTTCTTAGTAACTAATCTCAACATGTATATGACAATTTGGGGGTAAAAACGCAAGAAAGCGACGCTTTAAACACAAAATTTTAAGATTCACCTTCTAGTTCCATGTATAATCATGTTTTTGTTTATTTAGCAAATAAAGATATTTGATATTTTGGTATTTAAAATCATCTAGGAAATTATATGTTTTCTACCATGTTAAGAAACCGAGGTTTCTTGGATTCCTTCTACAACCAAGGAAGGTCCAACCATCCATAGTTATATATGTTTGGGATTAAGAAAATATAATAAGTTGAAATATATGCATGTTATCTTGGATTCCACCTAAAACCAGTGAAGGTCTTTTAAATTGAAGGAGCATATTAAGAAATATTGGGGTTTGAGTTTTCCTTTGACCCGATAAGAACAAATATTATTAAACAAAAAATGAATGCCCCACAAGTGAAAGAAAATGAAGTTTGTGTTTAATATACACAATAACACATGTAAATCGTAAACTACTAGCTTTATCTACTCCTAAAATTCACATATTATTATTTTATAAAGCATGAACCTGGACCATTTGAGTGAAAATATATAAACGTTAAATGCAACTGGATCAAAAGGCCACGTCACTAGTTTACTAAATAAGCTAACTTGGATTTAGAGTACTTTACCGCTTAAAAGAGATACCCAACAAAGTTTGAAGATTTACTTTAAAGAAAGAGAAAAAAATATCTCATTAGATACAAAAACTCACAATATTTTTTTAATTTATCATTCACCTGCGATAATACTATATATGTAGACTATACCTTAAAGTAATAAATTATCTTCATAATTTGAAGAAATACTAAAACCATTGTAAATTATTGGTGTCTTATAAGACGTCAATGGTTAGTTTTATAACCTAAAGCATGTATGACGATCAAACTTCTACTTATATATATATATATATATATATATATATATATATATATATATATATATATATATGCTAATATGCTATTATATAAAACATAAAAGGTGAACAAACTTTTAATTTAACATTAATTTTAAGACGTCAATGATTAATTTTCTTGCATATGATACACATGCTGTATGTATTTTTAATTTGTTCTTATTTATAATCAAAGATATTATTTTTGAATAAGTTGAATGTGAAAGTAATAATATTTTGAATATTTTTTTTTTCCTTATGTAATGTTTTTATTGGTGTGATTTCAATATTTCTTCTTTCCTCATGTAATGTTTTTATTGCTAGCTCCCCTCTAGTTTTTAATGAAATTTTTTGCAGTTCAAAAAAAAAAAAAATAATAATATTTTGAATGTTATTACTGTTGGGTGTCGAATCCAGCAAATAAAATATTATAATATGAATCTACCGTCACACACTAAGAATAGTATGAGCGTAAGTAGGGTTCGTGTCCTCAGGGATACGTGTCAATTATTTTATACCAAAAACGTTTTAGTACAGTTACTTTGATTGGTTATAGTTAAGGGAAGATGAGTGTTTTAATTAAAAACTAAAACTGAAAGTAAATTGTAAAAAGTAAAAAAATTCCAATAGGTTGACACGGCCGTGTCAGAACTGTACGCGGTCGTGTTAAGGTTCTGCCGGAAAAACGAAAATTGACATTTTTTTATATTTTTTTTTCTGAAAAGGAAATAATAAAAACTCTAATTAAATTGTAAAATAAATTAATATATGAAAACTAATTCCAACACTAAGGTAATTTCTTGATTCGATTTGAATTACGATCATTAACGATTATGGTGCAATGACTATTTTTAATTAATGATTTGTATTGATACTAGACATCACGCCGTTCGGATATCCACTCTATCTAATGTTTTATCAAGCGCAGTTCGTTGATTAGAGCCAACTCGCTACTCTAAGCTCACGCCGTTCGGATCTTAGTGTGCGGGTTGCAATGATAGAAGTATCAATTATAATTAAACACATAGCCGTTCGGTATGTTTAACTAGATTGCAAGATTCTATAACGAGGATGGATTCATAGACAAACCCAAACCGTTAATTGTTCCTTATATCAAAAATCAAAACTTTATTAGGGTTTTAAAATTTGAAGAACTTTATTAGAAAAATTAATAAGTTGATCAGGTTTATTAACAATCTAATTTATACCGGAGTAGATCCGTGTTTAAGATCAAGAATCAAACAAAAAAACCATTAAAATAAATAGATCTCATAAACGGTTAACATAAGTTCAAACCAAATCAAAGAAATTAAACCTTAATATTGAAACTAAAATTGTTCTAGCCGGACATGACGGCTAGATCAATCAAAACTAAAATAAAATAAAAATTTATGAAACGAAACATGAATAATTAAGTATCTTGATAATGAAGATGCTTTGTTGAATTTGATTCTTCAAAATAAAGTCTTCAATATGCTCCAAGATTCCTTCTCTTGATCATCATCTTCTATTATATTTATAATAAGACTTAGATTTCTAGATCCTTTTTTTTAGGATTTATTGTTGTTTATCTTTTAAGAAAATTCTAGAGATAATTATCTTCATCAATAGATCTTAAACTTTAAAGATTTTCCTGCACTCTTTAAAAATTGAAAAGTCTTCTTTAATAATATTTCTTTTAAGCCTTTCTCTTTTCTCCCAATTCCATGAACCTATAAAATCAACCAAAACACACAAAAGTAGATTCTATCCCATAAAACTACTATTATATAAAATAAACGAAAAAATACATGAAAGTAATGCAAAACATATGCAAAATATACTCTAAAATTACTATAATTAATGACTAAAAATATAACTAATAATTACAAACTTTTATTTTTACGTTTTTTATTATTTTAATATTTATAATTGTTTTTTTTTTTGCATATTTTGATTTTATACTTACAACTGTTAAAATGAATATACTGTTAAAACATGTTTATTCTAATATATGTTTTGATATAAATTTATTTTACAAATGACATTGTGTATAATAATGTATAAGTCATCAAAATAAAAACTTACAAGCCTTTGATAATGTATAAGTCCTTAGTAATGTACAAGCTCTCAAAAGCTCAAAGCTGCTTCAAGGTTTTGATTTTTTTTTCTTCTTATAAACTCTTGATATATAATGGTTTATAAAATCTGATTGTTGTTACGAGGTGCTAAATTTTATCAATGTTTCGACATGATTTTTTTTCCCAAAACCGAGTTGTCGATGTAATTTTTGTATAAAACTATAGATTGAATAATGTTATACAAGTAATCTAACTCAAGTGTTCACACTTCACACACTAGTCTCTAATTTAAGAGATGAATTATTATAACTCATTCACTTTGGAAGCTTAGGTAAGTTTATTTTACGTTTGATGAGCTTACTAAAACTTTCAGGAATTGATGCATGTTCTATATATTGACGATTTATGTGATTATCAACTTAAGCTTATATATAGTTTATTTAAACACATAAGCCATAAAATTAAATTGATAATTTTTCAAATAATAATATCTTTAAAAATAAGCATGTTCGAACAGACGGGCATGCACTCCCTTAGACTTCTTATTCTTCTATCAATCATCATGATAGAGAGTTACTTGAATCTCATCAATATAACTCCTTGAGGTATACCACTGGCAGAACGAGTCACGTACCAAACCCAAATCCTACAATAGGAAAGTATGTCATTAAAGTGTTGCTCGTAAATGCTTATTTTTCTACTAGCATAATATTTTAAATGCTTCAATATGAACTTAAAATCATTTTCAAGCAAAATTTTGCTAGTTCACAAATTTAACTAACGACTCTTTCGATTGCATAATTTTTTCCACCACATGTTCTTCTTTGTTCTCCTATGATCAAGAGAGACGTGTATGTAGGGAATCTCAATTGTAGTTCCAATGCTCCATCACCGATCGGTAAGTTTCTAACGGGTCCCAACAACTATGATGTCAGGGTTTCGCAACCTCGTCGATGGAGGAGCGTGGGATGCGACTGCTCTGCCAGATGGGACTCACCCGCGAGCCTTCTAGTGGTCGGCACACACTGATTTCTATACCACCAACTTGAAATTTAATAAATTTGTTTCATGATCCGATTCATCAGTTTCTCCGCTTGGCCTAATATTGCAAATGATCGAGATTTACACTTTTGTGATCTAGGTTTGGCCTTTAGTTGTTGGTGATTTGGGATCCCCCAACTATCAACCATTAGAAAAGGACGCTAGAGACGTGTGGGGGGTCGGCGAACCAAAGGTATGCGTCTGTCAAAAAAATACTTTTGTGGACCAACAAACGAACTGCTCACATTAAAAAGGAATGCCGGAGACGTGTGGGTGGTCGGCGAACCAAAGCATCTATCAAAAAAGTACAACCGTAGATCTACAAATGAACGGCTTACACTTCAAAAAACACTGTTCATTTGGTTTCTTTATTAATAATATGTTCATCTTTCTCCCTCTCTTTTTTTTTTCTTTTGATGCAAATGCCACGAAACATATTCTTTTGCCAACTGGAAACCTAAGCAACCAAAATATCATTTCCACCCCCTTGATTAAAAATAAACGGCCCTGATTTATTGTTTCACTATTCATTTCAGTTCTTTTTTAATATAGATAGTAATAGGTTTATTTCCACGTTGCGCTTTGCGCGACTCATTAACATTGTTTTTTAACGGCTCAGAACAGGCAATCCATAATGGCTGCAACTCAGAAATACTGTCACGCCAAACAACGGATACCTTTGTATCATCACAGCCTTGATGTAATGTAAATCAACAGACCACTTAACAGTGACCTACAACACTACGTTGTCCAACAGAGCCAACAACGTCTTAATCGAACACAAGCTCAAAATCATGACGATGAGTCACATGAGCAATGACAAACCACACCGTTTCCTGTATGTCTCAGACGAGCATACGCTCAACATCATTGATTCGACCGCGTGTCTCAAATGAACCAATGTCCATCATCATTGACTTGCCATAAACCATCAAACACATTAGTAACCATAAAAGTAAACAACAACCTCAACAGCATAAAGCTACCCGTCATGACAACTTAAATTATGTCTCAGCTGGCCATACGCACAACATCATCGACCACATCCTGGCTTGTCAGCACGAGGTACGCAACCCAACAACATCTCAGATGAGCAATAGCTCCACATCATAGACAAATTTAACAAACAAAAATAGCATAAATGCTAATCAGAAAGGGCACTAACAGAAGGATTCAATAGGACAAAATCCTTGAATCTGAAACAAACACCAAATGTTTTCGCAATAACATCAACAGAAACAAAAACATTAATATAAGCCAAAAAGGAATCCAACAGCCAATGATCAGGTCTTCGATGAGCATCAACCCACCATCATAGACCCAACAACCACAAAAAGGCGAATAGCCGATGATAGGCGGGTGCACTGTGCACTTGTAAACAACATGCAATAGATAGAAATACATCACCGTCCCGTTCAAGCGCCGTAGCGGAAGTAGTCTGCCGCTTTCGGCTTACGGCAACACCATCATGACCGGTATCCCCGGCGACAAAGATGGTCAGAAAAACGACCAAATTCTTGTCTTTCTCTCTAACTTTCTCTCACGAACCACCAAACCCCAATCTAACTCTCTAACTCTCTCACAAAAACTAACCGGATCTGTCACAGTAGGGTTCGAGTGTCGCCATGGGAGATGTCTAGACGCCGCCACCCGGCAACACCTGAAACAAAATAATAATCGATAAGACCACGAAAACCCCAGTCTCTCTCTCTAACTTTCTCTAAAAAACGACAGTCAGACCCGTCACCGTGGCGTTCAAGCGCTACCGTAGGGGATGTCCGCCGACAAAGGCCCCAGGCAACACGTGAAACAGCCTGATCGACGGTGGCGCCACCATTAGACAGCACCGGTAACAAAGACGATGGTAAGACCACGAAAACCCCAATCTCTCTCTCTAACTTTCTCTAAAAAACGACAGTCAAACCCGTCACCATGGCATTCAAGCGCTACCGTGGGGGATGTCCGCCGACAAAGGCCCCAGGCAACACGTGAAACAGCCTGATCGACGGTGGTGCCACCATTAGACAGGGCCAGTAACAAAGACAATGAAGAGACCCATTCTCTCTCTAGCTTTCTCTAAAAAAACACAATTGTTGTGCAAAATACACTTGCACCTGCTCAAATAAAAAGATGATAAAGGTGCATTATGCACTTGTACTACACCTGCAATAACCTTTTATAGCCTTGTGCAAAATACACTTGCACACTATGCAATAACAGCAGTACTGACACTATTCATTTCCTTCAACTATTAACATATATATTAATATATATATAAACTTATACCTTTTGAAAAGTCTTTTATCAATGTGGGACATACTTAAGTCTTATGTTAACCATTACATAATCTTTATGCATATATAATATTCAACGTTTATGAATTGAAGTACAAATATAACAAAAATTATAACTATTACTAGCATCACAAGCAAATACGAATAACTAAACATGCATTGTTAAGAGAAAAACATGAAGTGTAAGACAAAATTTTCATGTTTTTCTCATCCTAAATTTCCTAAAAGAATCTTTGTTGCTGATTTTAACAAATTAACATTGAAAGAAATGAGTCCACATATCATGGAGAAGTGGTGGATGAAGGGAGAAGCTTGTTGTGAACGGGCCGTCTTCGTCTCACGTGAGAGTAATCCATCGTAAACACACGAGTCGGGTACGATCCTTCTTGCTTCGACACTTTTGATGATGCAATTGTAGTTGGTATTTCTTCTCCTTCTCCTTCCTTGTGTGATTGATCACCTGTGGAAATTAGCCCATCAAAGAAGTAAGTATACTTGAAACACGACCCCTTTTTGAAAGATTAAACTTTTTGTCACAATGCATCTACTATTCAAGAAACCCAAAGATGAAAGTTGAAGTTTGTTATTTATAGCAAGTTTTCTATTACAATATCCGGATTGCCAAAAATAGTACTAGTTGATAACAAAGATGATAAGATAGGTTAAGTGGTTGATCTTATATTTACTCATCTTACCCTCAACAGACTCTGCTTTTAAGTGAAATATTACTTGAAACGTTCAGTTAATTTTTGTTTAATTACATAATTTGACAAATATTACACAATAATGGGATTATACAACTATTATATATAATCTAGTATTATTGAAGACTAGGGTTTCTCGGTAGCATGAGCTCTTGTTTAGTTATCATTGAGAAAACACATATCAAGTTCAACTTTTATTAATTGAGTACCTGATAAATCATCATTGTGCAACACCAAATCTTTGTCTGCAACGCTCTTAACCTATCAAAAAACGAACCTATTTCAATCGATCAAACGTAGAAAAACATAGCCTTTGTCACATTTGACTTGTGTATAATATAAACTATAAAGTATGATATTATAAGTTATCAGTTCTTTTTAAGTGTAAGGTTAGGTTGAATTAGACGTTCACATTTATTGGTCAAACCCTAAAATGTTGTGTTTTTGTTAATTTAGGGTTTAAATATAAACTTACCTTTGGATTGAGCATCAACTTTCTTGGCATTGCATGGATACCAAACCAGTGTTCATGAGCATGAGCTGCAAACAATACCAACATCATTATTAAAACCATGATCGAAATGGGTAGGCCATCTGGTTAGAACTTGCTTAACAACTCAAAGATTCAAGCTTTCAATCATCTTTCAGGGATAGAACACCATGAAATGTGTATTTGATTGCGATGAGGAATATACATTCTATATATAAACATATACCTAAATCATGAGAAGATAGAACCTGGTGATCATTGTGAGAAATACTGTTGATGAACAATAGAAGTGAAAGCAACATTAAGAGCAGAATTTTGATCCCCATAACTTGCAAGATAAACAGATTGTTAGCATCAGCTCTGTGTAATAAACAGCATGAAAAAGATCTTTTTGCAGAAACTTATAGCAATCAGATGACTTGGACAAGATTCTCTCAGAAAATGTGTGTGTGTGTGAGAGAGAGAGAGAGAGAGAGTACACAAAACACAAAGTGGTGAGTTCCAAAAAGAAACCAGTGGAGCAATCCATATATATTATGCAACCTTTCAAGGGTTGGGCAGGCTTCAATTCACCAGCACACCCTCCTTGATAAGTGCAACCATTTGTACTAGCTAGTCAAAACTAAGTTGAATAACCATGTGAGATTTGTGGGTAGGGCCATTGTGTTCAAAAATAATTTGGAACTACTAATAACATAACCATCACATACCAAATATTTGTGAAAATTACTAATAAACATGTTCTAGGAGAGTTGTATTTAGTAGAAGTAAACTAAATTAATTATATTTTATTCAATCTTAGTAATAGAGCTTGTATAATTAAGTTTAGAGTTAATCTAAATTTTACTTATTGAGGTTTGATAAAACAACATTTTTCACCCAAAAGTTAAAAACAACAATTTCAATCCAAAAGCATGATCATTTGTTTCATTTGCACTCCAAAAATTTTATTCTTTGGTTTTGAAGTTGAAACTACTAATAAAACTTTTGGATTGAAACTGAAACATCTTATGAAACTTTTAAAATTAAATTAATATTTTTAATCTTTTGAAGCAAAATGTTTATTTTTGTCAACCCCCAATGAGCATGAATTGTTTAATATAAGTTAGTTACGTTGATTAATCTTGACGGATCACATGTATGAGTCATGGAGCTAACCGTGTTTAGTTGAATGAGTCATTAGAAAGTTAATTTAGTCACACATTTTATTATTTTAATATATCATGAGTGGTTTGCAAGTAGTAGGTTAGTAGGTAAGTTAATTCATTTCCTTTTAACGTGAATTTGAGTATGAATGCAAGACAGCGAGTTGAAAAGCAGTGAAAAAAATTTTGTTGGTGAATTATATTATGTGATCTAGGGCCTAAACCAACAATTTATAGGGTAGTTGTGTTAGTTAATGATGTGTCTTAACCAATTTCATGTGCCCTATAAATAGGGTTTAACCTCTCTCATTTGTAATCAAATGGATCTTAATAAAACGTGACGTTGCAATCTCTGTTCATAATTCTCTTCTATCCGGACTTTATTATAGACTTTTCTTTCATTCGCAATCAATGTGCTCAAAACTCGTTGGAGATGTTTGAGATGAAACAGATCTTATAAACCCAACATCTTTTATGTCCATAATTGATATGAGATTTGCCTAAGGTGCTACATTTAGTGGCTCCATGGTATTACTAACTACACAAACTCAAAATACTGCAAGATTAGACTACTATGAAACACATCATGTAGTTGAGTCCGTTCATGTTTGGAAGTAGTGCATGTACACTATTTTACGTATTGACTCATCTACTTTCTTGATCCGTTCAGAAAATAAATGTTGTATACGAGTCAAGTCGACCGTTGAGATACTTGAGATTGACTCATTAAAAGTTTAAATCGAATTGAGCTTAAACAAACTTGACCTAAATTAGAGCTCATTTAAAATGAGATAAAGATCAACTTTCACATATTGAGCTTAACTGCAAACACGAGTCTAGACGTCAATGTAATTTTAATAAATATATTATATAATTACATAACAAACATTAATATATGTAAAATTATTAAAAATATAATAATATATATTGTTATATAATTGACTAATATACGAGGATAACCTATCCTAGCTAGTGTAGCCATATTTCATCAAATTAGTTTAACATGACCAAACTTACTAGGATGGGATGCTTCAGAAGTAAAAGTCCTATTTTCATGAAACTGGTATAAATATACACCGAGTATCTTATCTAAATATACACAAACAACATGGTATGGCTGAGTGTAAAAATCACCATGTGGTATAGAACGTACCGGTCTTGTCTTGTTGGTGCATAATCACACTCTAGGCAATTTGATATAGAAATTAGTGTTTACCTTGTCAACCGTAGGTCTTTCTATTTTCTCATAGTCTTTCAACCTTTATGTGTCTCTTTCATCGATCTATAGAATATTTATTCCTCAAAGTGTTAGGTTGTTTTTGTTTCTTGATCTCCTTCTTTACGATCCATACGCAATGGTTTCGCATCTATTGTCTAGGCACACGCACCTATCTGCTGTTTATAATTTATATAACACAACATGTACGATTTGATGACTCTATCTTTCCACTTGTCATCACTATGTTCACTATCAGAAATTGAGTTTTTTTTTTTCCTACAAACGGTTGAGACAAATTTGTTATAAAATTGTGATGACTTTCCAACAAAGAGCAATAAAAAAAAACTTGAAAATTCACACAAATTTCAGACAACCTAGCTAAAAAAATGTTATTGGCGATTTGTCACAAAAATTAAAACCTTTCCGACACTTTCTCGACAAGATTCGAACGAAAGTATTAATTCCAAATACTCGTAATATGAAATAAAATAAAAATTTTGAAAAAAATATATATATATATGTTGCAAAGTTGTCGCAACTCTTGTCTTACGACATCTTTACAACAAAAATGGGCACATTTTTGTTATCTTAAATTATAATAATAATTCAAATATTTACAAGTTTGCTACAAAAACTGTTGTCTCAAATAAAGATGTTTTATTTTAGTGGTTGGTCCCTACTTCATTTACGTTACCTCTGGTTTGTTGTGTTAACAATTTTATATGTGTGTGAGGCTAGCATACAACGGTATTCTTTCTCAAACGATGAGCTAACTACTGTCGTAAACATATGATATGGTTTAGAAATCTTGTCGCCTTCGTCATTTTACAAGGGTTTATTTTCACCTTCACCCGTCATCCATTTTCCTTTTGGTTTTCTCCCTCACTCGTATACATGACGGGTAACGAGTGAAAGTCTCACCATCTTACCCTCTCTTACTCACCTCACCCTCCATGCACTTCACCTCCTTTTTCCCTTTTTAGCATCGACTCCCTCCCTCCTTAATCACCAATTAAGGCTAATTGTAACAAAGAGGTTAAGTTTAGGTTTGCCCTTTTTTTTTATCACACCCTATATGAGATTTGGTTTGATTTTCTTAAAATGGAGGTTAATAGCTCCCAATAAACATTTAGGGTTCAATTAGATATCACTACCCACCTCACTTATCCGTCACTAAGATTGAACGTAATGCTGCCCCTAAAAGGGATCAAATTTGCCTGATTTGGATGCAAATGGGCGTTAAAACCACAACATTGTAGTTAAAAAGGGCTTCAAACCTATTTTTAGCCAAGCCTTTAACAAGCGTTAAAATGGGTGAATGAATATATTTTTTTCTCACTTTTGAAAATCTTTAATTAAAATGGGTTTAAAACCACTACACTTGCTTAAAAGGGGATTTAATAAATTTATATTTTCTTAGATGACATTTTAACTAAATAAACTATTATGCATGGACTAACTCTACCATTCGCCATTGATATTACCGTTGTCTCTTGCACCTCGTACCACCACAAGCCAACCGCCACCACTGTCACATCCCATTGTCACCACTAGTTAGGAATAAAATACAGTAGGTGAATAAGATCTGATCTAACCCGGTTTGAACCAAACCAAATTTGACATGTCCGGAAGCCGCTACACTACTTTGACCGTTTTGTTACTCATAACCTAAGGTGAACAAAAAATCATCTTGCAACAAAACTGATTTTAAACCTGTCCTAATATCGTTTTGTATAATCAGTTTGACTGAAACCGGTTTGGAGGTACAACCAAAAAAACTTAAGCTCAAGAAGTAATTTAAAAAAAAAATTCTAAAATTAAACAATTAAACAAAAATGATCTTTGTTATCTTTTAAGATCTTGCAATTATTATTTTCATATTTTATTTATAAATATGCACTGGAATTTTTTTATAAATTTTATATGTACTTTAGAATTTATTTATAAAATTTATATGTACTTTAGATTTTATAATTTTTAAATCTAGGAGCTACTAGAAAATTTAGATAGGCACTGGAATTTATTTATTTTTAATTATAAAAATTAAATGAAAACTAGTTTCAAACCACACCTTATTTTTAAAGGGATAGTATATTTAGACACTCAAAATTATAAATTAACACCCCAAATTTCTATAAGTGTTGTATAGCCCCATACGCGTCGTATAGGGGATCGTATAGCCTTATACGGGGCGTATAACCCCTCTAACAGCCCCCTGAATTTTTCCTCGTAGTCCGTGTCGAAATTTGCTATACGAGTCGTATAGCTCCATATGCGTCGTATAGGGGGTCGTATAGTGCTATATGGGGCGTATAGCCCTCTGACAGTCCCCCCTGAATTTTCCTCGTTTTCAGTGTTTTCGACCCTATACGCCGCGTAGGGACCCATACGTGACTTATAGGGGGGGTGTCAATTTATCCAAGTGGGTGTCTAAATATTAGGATCTTTTTTAAATCACACGACTGTTGTCAATCAGGATCGCGCTACTCAGTAGTCAGTAATGATGAGAACCAATACAACCATAGAACTATCGTATGAGGGCCAGACTAGGCTATAGCCTTATACGTACCTTCCGATGTGTAAATATATAACTGCTAGCCAACTAGGCTATGCAATGGTACAATTTTGGATCTGACCAACTGAACCAGAACCGAAAACTTGAAGAGTGTACGTGAGGCGAGAACCATAACATCTCGTACGTACCAGCTCAGTCTCAAACTGAAAAATGAAGACAAATACTTTGGGACTAACCAATTGGTACAAGATGCCTAACCCGCACACTGATTGATAGTGCTCGTGTATATATATGTATATACTCAAACTACAGTAAAATTTGTGTTGTGTATACAGAACTTAAAATGTACAGCACATAAGGGCTTGCCTCCATCCCCGATGCTTCCGTGACTCTTTCGGGTTGTCCGCCTTCACCATTCTTACGGGACTGCTGTTCCACTCATTTTGTAATCTACAAACATCAAGTAAGATTGTTAAATGTTTATAGGCATAGATTGGACTGTGTATGGGATTGTTGTATTTAAAGTATTTATATGCTTAAAAAAGTTGGAGGAATAAATTGTGTCACGTTGATAAGTTCAATCATTGAAACTGAACAAGACCAGTAAATTTATTTGTTAGAAGTCAACAACCATCTAGTCATGTAACCCCAACACGGCTTGTTTAACTCATTTATCTGAACAAGTCATACAGGTTGAGATGTTGGCAGGCTGCAAACGTGCTAAACGGGTTAAGCACGTTGACATATTTAATTAAATAGGTCAACCCGAGCATGACCTGCTTAATAAAAGGTCAATCCAAACACAACTTGTCTATTAAATAGGTTAAATATGACATCCCAAAACTGATTATTTTCATGTCGCTTGAGGAATTGCTTCCCCTCTCGTTTGAATAAGCAACCCTGAGCGCTTTATAAGGTAGGAAAAAGAGGAAGAATGATATTACATGGGAAAAGCGAAGGATCTGACACTACTATTGCTGCCATCTGACCGGTGAGATATGCTGCCAGATGCTGTTATAGGGCCTGCGTATGTAATAAGTCCTGAAACAGGATCTGCCATGGAGAAACTTGACTCACCACCACCACGTGGCGCCACTGTGATGTTATTTGAAGCCATGTCATGGTGGATGGGTGCACTCTGTGTGTGTTCATGAGGAATGCAAGCAGTTGCTGGTTTCACATTGTCAGAATTCGACGTATTGCTGTCTTCCTCCATCTTGATTTCATTTGGTGTCTCTATGGTATGGTTGGTTAGTCTTGGTTCATTCGCTTCAGATCCAGCGCTCTGTGACTAAACAAAGTTTTGCAAAAGTGTGATTATGACCATTGGCAGAGGTGGCAATTTGGACCCTTTTTTGTTTTGATATGAGTTATGACTTATATCAAACGGGTCACGGGATAAAACTTAGCTAAAAGGATAAAATGACCCATTAAAACATGTATTGATGAACGGATCGATTTGAGTTGTGATATTGCTTTTATAATCATAATTAACGCATAATTGTTTATAAAATGGTTCAAAATATATTTTAAAAAGAACAGAAATGCTAATGGGTCAACCCATATTAATGCGCGTTGCAACCCATACTAAACTGACCCGTTACCCAACAATTAACGGGTCAAAACACACTGAATCACACAACTAATAGGAAATACATACCTCAGAAAGCTGTTGATCAACATCGTGGACACCGTTATTAGAGTGCTCAAGTACGTTGATGGAATCATTCAGTGAATTGGAACTCGAGTCTACTTTTACTTCACCATTCTGCATCGAGATGTCAGGACCGATATTTGATTCTACAATCTTATCTGAGGCATAGTCGGAAGGTACTTTATCATCTTTGTTTACAGGAACTAAACAAGTGTTGGTATCAAGATCATTTTTAACCATATCATCATGTTTATCTTCATTAATAGTAATGGGCTTGCATGATAACTCATGATGTTCCTTGTCACATTTGATAATTTCCCCATGAGACAGTCCCTCATCCACACATATATCCTTAACAACATTGAAACCATTTTCTTCATAACATGTAATCACCTCTGGCGGTTGGCATTCTGTTATATTTTTATCAATGTATACTTCTTTAGCCTTCTCTAAGGACTCTGAAGGAACGTTTTCTAGAGACTTCTCGAACTTTCCATCGTTGATATTAGTGGTGAAGTTGACTTTATCATTCTCCTCATCAGATAAGAAGGGATGTATGTGTCTTTCAGGACTCTCTTTCATGGCTTACCTTCAGTTCTTCTGCGCAAATAGCTCCTTTGTCAAGTTCAAATAAAATCAGTTGGAATCATAGAGATACTTTTATTCAAGTATGATAAAGACATATTCTAATTCTATGCTTGTAACTAGGGTGACTCAAAACAAGATACGAAAATAATATGATTTTGGGATATCATGTCTAACCTGTTTAACAAGTATCATGTTATGATAAAGACATATTCTAATTCTATGCTTGTAACTAGGGTGACTCAAAACAAGATACGAAAATAATATGATTTTGGGATATCATGTCTAACCTGTTTAACAAGTATCATGTTAGGCTTGATGGGTTTAACCTATTTAATTAAATGAGTTGTGTTCGGGTAGACTTATATAACCTGTTTAAAATTAAAATTCAAAAAGAAAATTTTAAAATATAATTCATAAAGTAAACCCGTTTACGTCCTGTTTAACCTAATTACGACCACCACCAACATGTTTATGAACTGTTAACCATTTGGCTTATTTAGGAAAACAAGTTAAACAATCTTGTGAGGATTACATGATTTTAAACGTGTTTGGATTAGGGATAATGACTTTAAGATAAATATACATACAGGTCATGTTAGGATTATCAATGCAACCTGACACGAGGGCACCCCTAACATGCTGATAAGTGATAACTGTAAATAAACATCACTTTTACTGTTTTAGAGATAGCTAAAGAGCATATAGAATTAAAACAGTAACGATGCCATAAAACCTTGATAGTTTAATAAATATTTTCATATAAATAAAGGTTAAGGTTAAAAAACAAATGACTGAATACTGTTTCATATTTGAAAAAAGATGTAGACCAAATCTAATTGATAAAAACAAATACATAGAGACAAAATGCTTCTCTGTACTTTTACCAAACAATTATAATAAAGATTTAGTCACCAGTTCTATATGATGTTCTAGGACTTTCAAAGACGCCAAATGGAAACAATACTTGATGTAAACAACTAACTAATAAATAGAAAAAATTGCGAAGGATTCCGTAGCTTATTTACACAATCATCATGTCAAGTCAATTGTCAATCAAACTTTTACCACTATAAGCATGGATTTGTAACCACATTTCGTGTGCTTATACAATTACACAAATAGGCATATTCCCTTCAAAAGTGGAATATATGGCCCACCTTTTGTTTTTATATTTCTTATTTATACCGGGGATTTCTGCGGGCTACGTACAAAATTGTCACAAGTAGCCAAAGAAAAAAAAAACTAACGTAGTAAAATATCACACGTAGTAAAAATAAAGCTTACGACATAGTAAAAAAATATTGACGAGATATCAAGAGAGTTAGATGATGACAAGCACTTTATCAGAGGACGTTAGAAACCACATATAATAGGACCCTAGGCCCAATAACCTTTTTTATAGGTCAAAGTTTCTTTTAAAAGTAAAAAAGATGATGGTTTTATACCTTTCAAGATATTTTTATCTACCCAGGTGTTAGTGGTTGTTTGATAGTTTATTAATAGTTATTAAGATTTTATATCTTAATGATTCATAACCTCTTAATCATTAAAAGGTAATTCTAATACTAAATAGTTAATAGGTTTCATTAAAATGTTACCTATTGGCCATTGACCATTAAAAGTTTATAAATCATTAAAAGGTAGTCTCCTAAAAACCAATAAAAACCTACCAAACAGTCTCTTATAATTGTAAATTTTGTTAAACCTGATCAATGTTGCATAAAGATAAAAAAATAATTTAAACAAAATTACGAGTTTCTCCTATACTTTTTGTTCTCACAATCATTGAATGGCCAAAAAAATAGAAACCAAAATTTTCTATTCTAATAAATTAGTAACTAAAAGGGGCACGTGAAAGCACCAGATTCCTTATTATCAATTTTTTTCCGTTTCTCTCTTATATTAAATAATCACATAAATTACTAATAATATTATTCAAATCTATTATAGATTAAAATATTTATTTTTTAAATTAAGAAAAATATCTTTTTAATTAATATTATTTCAAGGAAACAAATTTTTATAAAATAAGAAAATTTTCTAAAACATCGAACTTTTTTAAAATACTAAATATTTAATATTGGTTTTATAAAAAAATATTTTTTATAAAACAAAAAATAATTAATATTTGGGTGTTATAATAAGAAATTTTTAAAAAATTATATTTATAAAAACGTTTATTTTTAAAACAAAATTTTTATTCTATTTATAATAAGAAAATTTTTTAATCATATCTTATCTTATAATATTATTTTTTATTTAATAAAATTTTATTATATTTAACATTTTATTTATTCAACAAGTATAATACACGTATTTAATAAAGTCAGTTAAATAATAATAAAAAAATTAAAAACTTTCAATTCTTTCTCTTGTGATTTGTTTTGGTTAGTTACCTCATACTCTTTAAATGAAAACGCCCAATTTAACATAGGGTTTGCTAATTTGCTACCAAACGAAACACTACTTTAGAATCTGATTACCAGATCTAACAAATCCTACCCTAAAAAAACACAAAATTCAAACCAGATCCCAACAAATTCTCATTTTAACTGTAGAAACAAAGCTAAAAATCCCAAAATCAATTCCATCATCACGTTACCTGAGCACAAAATCAAACCCTTACGTCTCGATTGTTCTTCACATACGACAATCGCCTCTGCAAAACAAAACGAACATACGATCCGTTAAACGACGATAATTCGATAAATACATCCACACAATAAAAAACAAATCAATCATTCAATCACAGATCCAAATTTCGCAGAGAAAATGAACAATCAGTAATCAGAAACGAATATATAATCGATTCATTCCGATTCAATTGCACAAATCGGTACGAAAACGAAAATAGGACAAAATTTCAGACCTAATTTATACACTCGCCGGTGTTTGTAGACATCGGTACAGAATAATAAGAGCTCGCCGGAGCGTCACCGTGAAACTTAACCGTCGATCAAATTAACAACAACGAAAGCAACAGATATACAGAGCAATTCATCACAAACTTTCGTCAATTACGTAAATCGATCGTCAATTTCGATAAAGTAATAAACAACCAATCGAACAAACAAGCAATCGCTCACCTAAATCGTTTCTGACTTCGTAGGCGGCGATCGTCAGTTTCTCTTGTGTCTACACCTACGTTTTGAGCAGTTTTGAAATCGTTCAGCTGCGTGTGTGATTATGTGTGTGAATTGACAAGAGATGATCATAAAAGTTGCAGAGGTTTGTCGTATGTGATGAGGGAGGAGACAGGAGGAGGAAAAGTGGTCGGAAAGTGTCGCCGGAGATGGGAAAAGGTGCCGGAAAAGTGAAAGAAGAAGAGGCAACACGGTGAATCCGTTTGTAACAGAGGTGGAGTCAGAGGGAGATGGAGATAGGGTGGTGGAGCTTCTAAAATAGTATAGGATGTGAACTACTCGTGAAGGTGTCATTATTGTTTCTCCTCATTTTTCAAATATGTTTTCGAAAATAAAAGATTTTAGAGTTATGTTTTTAACTTTTAAGTTTTCCCTTTTAAACTGTGTGTTAATATGTTGATAATCTATTTTGCTGTCTATAAGTCTATTAGTTGCGAGATTTAAACCATCTACTTTTATATTAAAGGCAAGATATTGTGACACTCGAATTGTCAAAAGAATTGTTCTTTTGAGATAATTATGTTTTAAGTAATAGTAAAGCGTTTATTGAGAAGTTAAATTTTAAGTTATTTGAAGAAATAACTTGAAGAAAGCTTTTTGTTTGTGATAGAGATTTGATCAATGTTGGTGAACTCAGATTGAACCGTTTGTACCAGTGGGGTTGAGAACGAGAACCTTTATCGGTTTGGTTTATATGAGTTGTAGCTCTAACGTGTGAATTATTTGTTTTTTTTCCTTATTTACTTTAGTAGTTGAACATGATAGGTAGTTAGGCTACACAAAGTGACCTCGAGAAATAGCGAGGGAAAACCGGGACCCGTCAGGAACACTACGCCTCTGGTTCAATTACATATTCACCGGGCTTTACCGTTACACCACCAAGTGCTTGAAACATAAAAAAGGGGTAACAGGGAAACATGAAAAACTGAAACGATCTCTTGTGAAACAAGATAAAACTAAAAAAACTGAGGTAGGAAAAGCTAATGTGTCTCTGATGTATCACACGAAAGAAAAAACGAAGAAAACAGAACAGTTATCAGTGTACAAATATATTGTCATATGTAAGGCTAAAACACTTGGCTACAAAATTGCAACGACGCTTGCTAATATAAGATGAGTTTTATAATTTAAGTGGCTCCATAATAACAAAAAGCTATGTTCGTTTTTACATTAAATTTTATTTTTTATATCTTATTTTTTAAATGACAAATGTATACTCCTACTTTCAAAGATATATATTATTTTAATCGAACTCATTTATCTGGTTTTTAACTAGGATCGCACCGCAACTCCAAAGGAAACCCAAAACTATGAAAACCTTGAGTATCAACCCAGAGTAATTTTGCTAAGAGTGATACTAGAACTCAAGAACTTATATCTAAGTTTACTAAAATTTATAGTATAGTTTTATCTTTATGGTATAGTTTACATACCTAAACGAAGCAGCACCTCTACGTGTACTATCCTTTGATCTCGTAGATCACCTTCTTTGTTTTGGATCCCGTGCTATTCAAGTGAGCTAGAGACTTTGTGTTCAGAAGATTCACGTTTTTGTCACCATGAATAGAGGATTCACAGTTGTTTCTCCATCGTACGCGATCCATTTGTCTAATGAGGCAGACCTTTTGTGTTTAGAAGATTCACGAAATGATTGTTTTGACAATTTTTTTGAAACACAAGTACAGAAACAAAAAAAAAAGCACGAGTACTAAAACAACAAAAGTGATATAAAACAAGGGACGGAATAGCAATTTACTCTCGATGAAATGATGACTTTGTCCCTAGTGGGAACTGCCGTTATCTTTTGATTAGGATGGAATATGGTTTCGGCAATTTTTTTTGAAATACAGATATTAAAACAACAAAAAATAAAATACAAGTATTGAAACGACAAAAGTTATCTATAAAACTAAGTATAAAAATAACAATATACTCTAAAAAAATGTGTTTTCAAGTAATTTTAACATATAAAAACCAACATAACATATGCTCGGTCCACATGAACGGTGACAAACTTAGAAAAAGGAGTCATGATTGTTCCAACTTTCACATACATACATCTAAGCATGTGTATGTGTGCCAATAGAGACATACATATTTACACATACACGACAACTATGTAAATCTTTTGTACTTGTTCATTGCCTTACTTTAAAGCTTGTCATGCAATATAACAATATTAAACTTGAATTACAACCTAAATTAAACCATAATAATATAGTTTAATATTTGACTAGTTGGCTTTATCTAATTGTGACTCTAGTCTTAAACTCTGTCCAAAAATATGATTTCTTTTTCAGTTTGCAAAAGTATATCGTAACTCCGATTTTTTATAGTGTACATGGTCACCGACGAGTTCGTTACTCAAGAAACCCAAAATTGTATATATACGCCTATGACTTGTGTCCTACATGATTTGAGAAAAAAGAAGCAATATTACTGTAAAATTGGAGGATATGTGGTTGTTGCAGTTGAGAAATAGATAAAGAAAGGGGAAAAAAAATCAGTGAAGCACACTTACATTGGACAAAACATGAACGATCACATAGTTAGAGCAACAATGAATTTTCTGCATGAAATTGCGTTCGTCATGATGCGTGAACATAAGTTTGATCTTCATACGAGCTTCCACATTGCTAGATAAAGTAGACGAAGAATACGTTAAAGCCATGAAAATGCAGGAATACGAAACTCAGTTGATGTTAAAAACAAAAATAATGCATGGAAAGGTGAGGATTTCAGGTTTTTAGTAAAATATATACGTAAAATCATGGATTGATGGTTTTAAATTAGTTTACATGTCACATGTTGCATAATATGATAAAAAGTTATCAAGTTTTACACATAAATACAATAGGTGACCGTTTAATGCATTTTAATGTTGTTAGCGTAAATAATATTGTGTCCAGCCACACTTTGGGTAGTCTTACTTATCGTGTTTTTTAAATAATACAAAATGAAAATTGTAATTTGTTAGAAAGTTTTACTCTCTAGCTGTCATTATAGTTTTAACGCTTAGGACAGTGGTCACCAATGTTTTCATTACATAAAACTTGATATACATATTCAAAAATTGTGTTTTAAATTTTACATTCGTATTAAACCTAAAACAAAACACATTATATTTAATACTCGAGCCCCAGAGAATATTAATCAATGTGGCTGCAAACAAAAAACGTTATAAAGGTGGATGCCACGCAAAACAACGATTTTTGAATTATTTTTTGGGCATCGTCATAGCCTGTACACTAAGGTTTTAATATCAGACTAACGCAAAGCAGCAACATTAACAAATTTAGTTATTCATCATTGTACTCGTTGCACGGCTCACCACCTTCTCACTATATTCCTTTCTCTCTCTCTCTCTCTCTCTCTCTCTCTCTCTCTCTCTCTATATATATATATATATATATATATATATATATATATATATATATATATATATATATATATATATATAATGACATATATATACAAAGAGGAACAATGAATGAGCGTATGTAATCGGCGCCACACTAACATGTATGGAAGTTGACTGCCGGGAGCCATCATGCCAACTAAGACGACCACCACCTTTTGGGGGCACCAACATTCTATTTGTATTTCTTTCTTTTTAAGAAGGTGCGTATATATATAAGTAATGATCAGGGGTAAGCATAAAAAATAAAAAATCTAGTGGAATTAACACAATATTATGATAATTACATATCTGGGTAATGACACACAAAAATTAAAATTGTCAACCCATTTAACTTTGTTTTTATGTTAACCTTGTTTTAATGTTAAGTTGATTTTACAATCAGTTGATTGTTTAAATTAATTATTTTCTATCAGGTAAAATGAATGATATTAAGCAAGCTTTCTTTATGGTCTGTCGGTTTTTTATTTTTATTTTTATTTTCCCTCTCTTACATTTTCTTGTTATTCTCTTTTCTCTATGTGATCTAAGGGTGAAATGAGTTGATGTTGGTGAATTACTCCATATCAGCTCGTTAAAAGTTGAAATTATTATAAGCTTAAACAAGCTTGAATCTATATTTAAGTTCATTTAATAAACGAGCTGGGGATTAAGCTTCATATACCGAACTAGCTCGCAAGACTAGGCAAGCCTATTATCTATATAAGTATAATAGTTTTACTCAATATAATTACATAATATATATATATATATATATATATATATATATATATATATATATACACACACACACATATATATATATAGAGGAGAGATCAAATGAAAACCACATTTATAAATGAAAACCATGAAAATCATTTTCAACCAATCATAAATTTTTAGCATTAATTTGTATTATTTTATTAAAAAGGGTGTTTTTTGTAATTTTAGATAATAGTTAATTATAGAGTATTCCATCTCATTAAGTAATCCTTATTTTTTCTCAACACATTTATGAATTATTTCAAATGATTAATTACACACACATATATGGTTCCTTTTTCTTTTTAAAATTAACAAGTAATTAATTTAGTTTTTTACATATATGTATCAAGAATGTAGTATGTATTTAGATTATATATTATGCTCGGATGGAATGGAAAGGAAAAAATAATAAAAAAATTTTAAAAAATAAAAAAATTTTGTTACATATACTTATCAAAAAATTAACCACAACAAAACTACTTTTTTTATATATATGAAAATATTAATGTATACGTATATTAGAGCCATAGTATATTATACTTTTGTTACATATACGTATCAAAAAACTAACCACTACAAATGTATTTTTATTTGTATATATATGAATAAATTTCTTGTTATTAGTATAATTATATTTAAATTTTTAATACATTTTCTTCCTAATGAAACAAATAATAATTATGTGCTTACTAACAACGAGGTTGATGAATTTGCAACTAAAAATAATACTTTATTAATTTAATATGTAACTAAAATTAAAACAATATTTCAAGTTTACACATATGTATCAGTGTTATTGTAACTATCAAAACATTTTTTTCAAGCATAATTGTTAGTTCCTTACGTATACGTATGCAAAGTAACAAATTTACGAATACGTATGCACTATATATTTACTACAGTTGAAATCTTTTTTTGGTTTCTTAAAACAAATCTTTTTTTTGTAATTAACTAAAAAATGATATGAGGAGAGAGATTATGAGATTAGAGTGATTAATTTTTTTGGGGATTTGATGATTATTAATACAAGGGAGGTTACAAAAATATAAAGATTTATCTATTATACCCTTCCTTACTAATTAATGCCATATTTAGTTCACAAAGAATTACAATAGTGTCATATTAATTTACAACCCTTGATCAACATTGATTAATGGTTAAGATGTGGTTTTCTTGGTTTTCATTTATAAATGGGTTTTCAATGGATCCTCCCCCTATATATATATATATAGGGATGAGTTCTTTTGTAAATCAAATGAAATTGTGTAAACCAAACCCTCCCGTATATACTAAGAAAACCAATAATTATGTGAAAACCAAAGAAAACCATGAAAACCAATAACATTTTTAATAACTTCTTTGTTATTTTAATTGTAAAAATATTATTTAAGTATTTGATACATATATGTTGAGCATACGTACGAGAATGAAGAGTCTTACGTATACGTAACATTATGTCCATTGAAAAATGGTTACGTATACGTAACCTATGTGTGACGTATATATAAAACCATGCTACGATTTTCATTTGATCCACAATTTTATTTGTATATACTCACACACATATATAGAGGGTAGAGATAAAAAATTTATACATTATGTGACCGTTTTCATTGGTTTTCTCTAAATTTCTTATAACTTTGTTGTTTTCTTAGGAAACCTCCTCTCTCTCTCTTTATATATATATATATATATATATATATATATATATATATATATATATATATATATATAGGAGTGATCAAATGAAAACCTTTATTTTAATTAAAAACCATAAAAACTACCAATCAAATAATTTCTATTTATTTTATTTTTTATTTTATTTAAAGGGTACTTTAGTAAATCTACATATATTTATTTTAGGAAAACTTTATTATTTATTGAATTCTTATTCTCTTCCAGAAAGCTTTAATTTTAAATTCCTAGATTCCCTTCATTCCTTTAATATCGTCAAACCCTAAACACCATTCTTAATCCCATTCATTCCTCCTAACAATAGTTCTATTACGATAGACCCTCTTGATTCCAATCACCATATTTCGCTATCAAACTCAGGACCATCGCCTTCTTCATGCAAATCCCTTTATTCGCAAGCCAATATCTTCAGCGCTTTTGTTTTGTCGTAGGTTTGCTACTTTGTAAATATTCATGTTGCGAAATTCAAGGTGATTATATAATATGTTGATATAATCGTAAACTGATACATAGTTTGTGGTGCAACTTATTTTTTTATTTAAATCCACCCTCATACATGTAGCTTTATTTCCAAGAATTTTATATATTTATGGATATTAATTTTGAATTATACTTAATTGAAACAATTAAACCCTTTTTTTACTTTGTTTTTTCTATTGTTGTAGTTATATATTGAGAATACGGATGGAGCAAGAGATTTTTGAGTTATTTAGATGGAGTTGACTTGTTGCTTAAAAAATATTGAACGTTGACTATATATATTCATCTTTTTGTAGTGAGGTGAAAGTGAAGATGATAATATCAAGTATGACGATGATGATGTTGATGTGTTGAATAAGATGATGCATCAAAGATGATAAAGAGTTGAACACTTATCATAGCATCTAGTTTTGAAAACAAAGAACGCCTTGAACAAAGACGAACATCACTGTTACGTACACGTAACAGTGTTGTTACATACACGTAACAACGCTGTTACATTTAACGCTACTATTACATATAGGTAACACTATTGCTACATATAAGTACAATTGCTTGTTTATTTGATTTATGCTTTTGTTTGGTGATGTTTTAATTATATTTGCACAATTGTAACCCGGTTTCGTTTCATACTTTTAATTAAAATATGTATTTCACGTAATGTATTTCTATGTAACTTTAATTGCTATGAAGATGAGAGTCAGTACATATATGTAACTTTAATTGCTATGAAGATGAGAGTCAGTACATATATGTAACTTTGATAGCTATGAAGATGACGATCAACTTAATTGTTTTTCATTAGGTTCATATATGTAACTTTAATTGCTATGAAGATGAGAGTCGGTACATATATGTAACTTTGATAGCTATGAAGATGACGATCAACTTAATGGAAAAAGATATCATGGTAGGGTACATATACGTACCAGGTACATACATGTAACTTAGTACTTTTGTTTCTAAGTTTTAAGTTATCAAGCTACATACTTACAAAGGTGATGTGTCAGGTTTGATGATCAGTCGAAAAAGATTAATCAATGTCGTTTACATGGTTAGAAGATTTAAGATTGGATTTTATGGTGAAATTAAGTTTGATTGGGTTATATATACATATCACGGTGTTTCATATACATAGAACATTATTACATATACGTAACTCATGTTTAACATGGTTACATATATGTTTTATTTTAACTCTCATTTTATATTCAATTATATATCCAAATTTTAGTATAATTTGATTTTTAAATTTAAAAAATGTTAGTAAAATAAAATAGGATAAATAATGAAAGCTTTTAATATATAAATTGAGAGAGAGAAGAGAGAATGAGTGATTTTAGGGATTTTATTAATTTAAAAAATATTTTCATATAATTTGTATGTGTTTTTCCTATTATACCCTTACAACCTTTTAATTAAATTCTTTAAACATCAATTAATTACAATCATGTCACTAAACAATCTTAACCATAAATTAAAAAAATCAATGGCTATAAAGTGGTTTTCTTGGTTTTCAATTATAATGTGATTTTTATTGGATCCCTCCCCTATATATATATATATATATATATATATATATATATATATCTAGGGTAAGAAACGATTGTTAACTAATGTAACAAACACTTACACCATGATTATGTAATGTAACTAACTTTTACACCGCGCTACACCACTGATGTAACAATTTTCCTGTCATTTTTTAAAAATTTCACCCGTTTTTTAAAACCGTCTTAACTTTTTTGTATGATATTATTTTTTATACAAATTACACCATTAAATAGATCATTTTAATATCTTTGATTTGAGTATAGTCTTGCTATATATTTTTAAAAAAAATTAACATTAATTATGGACCACTAGTTTGGTTAACGGGTTATCATAATAAACAAGAGATAATATTCGTTCTCTATCCTATATATACATACATACATACATATATATATGTATGTATGTATGTATATATATATATATATACATACATACATACATATATATATATATATATATATATATATATATATATATATATATATATATATATATAGTTGGTTTCAAATATAAAACAAGAGAAATTGTATAAACAACCAAATCTCCACCTTTGATTTACAAGATCAATGATTCATATTTGTTTGACTTTTTGTACACATGTTCCAATAAAAATACAACTTTTTATTATTTATTCAAAAAAATATGAGCCATTGATCTTTATAAATTAAAGATGGATATTTGGTTTATTGGTTTACATAATTTATCTTGTTTTTCATTTGAACCCAGTCCTACACACACACACACACACACACACACACACACACACACACATATATATATATATATATATATAGAGAGAGAGAGAGAGAGAGAGAAAGATAACTTATGCGAAACGTATGAAGTTATCTCGTAAGAATGAACCTTACGGATGGAATTATAACGTAAGTTTAAGAATTAATCACGCAGATATAAAATTATCATTCAAAAGTGAAATTTTTACACAAGAAGATATTTTTGCATGATAATTACATCTGTACGTGATAATACTACGCGGGTGTAATCCGTCTTGCGGTAATTAATTACGTAGATATAAAATTATCATTCAAAGGTGAAATTATTACGCAAGAAGATATTTTTGCATGGTAATTACATCTGTACGTGATAATACTGTGCGGGTGTAATCCGTCTTGCGGTAATTATTACTTGTTCTTGCGTGATAATTTCCCCTCAAACTTCGTACACTTTGCACGAAAAAACACTTTGTATAGTAATCGTCCCTTATATATATATGTATATATATATATATGTATATATATATGTATATATATATATATATATATATATATATATGAGTGTGATATAATAAATTTATGTTGTATATATAATATTATATAATAAATATATAAAAATATTATATGTGTATATGAATTACTAAGTTAAATAAGTTACAAACAAAAATGAGCTGATTACAAGTACGAATCAAACTTGAGCTTGAAATTAATATGAGCAAAGCTTAAGCTTTAAAAATAAAACTCCAAAAAACCAAGTTTGTGCTTACGCGAGCTCCATTTCAACTCGACTCGTTTACACCGAGCTCTATCTTGGTCACATTCACCACAGTATATCTCTATCATAGGCTGCAAAGCATAACACGCCACACTGTAAGTATTTTGATTTATTAATAGTTTAATCTAATCCTCGTTTTGATATCTAATTTCTTTTGTTGGTAGATAGTATTAGAATTTTGAATGTTGAATTTGTTTGGGATTGTTGCTAATTGACATTTGGTGGTATTGAAGTATTTGATGTCACACGGTTGCACCTACAACCACGACCAAGACAGATATCATATTATATGAAGATAAGGAATCTCTTGATTAATAATAATACTTCTATAGAGAAAAAGATTATTCATTAGTATTAGGTTAGTTGCGAAAAATATTATACAATTATCTATATGATTTAATAAAACTAGTTACTTACCGGCCACGCGTTGCGGCGGCATATCACATGACATGATAAAGTATAGACTACAATTGACCTGACTTGATTCCGGACTAAATTCACGTTGAACCGTAAAATAACTCGAATTTATACCGTTTAACAAAAAGTTATAGTTGAAACGTAGACCAATAAATTTGAATTCAGGTACTAATAATCGACCAGACTTGTCTTCAGACTAATTCACGTCAAACCGTAAAGTAACTCTATTTTGTACCGTTGAACAAAATAGTATTATACTTGAGCCGTCTTTTTTTTTAAAACAAAATTATGTTGAAACGTATACTAAGTCAAAGCGTACGTAAAAAACACATAGATTATAATCGTACAGACACGTCTCCGACGTCAAACCCTAAATTAATTCGGTTTTATTTTGTTGAACACAAACGTATTATACTTGACCCATCTTTTTTCCTAAAAAATACGAACGTAAGAAGTCAGTTTTTTTAAGTAAGAATTCTACCGGCTAAACCCGAAACTTTAGAAACCTAAGGGGATCAAAGAGACAGGTCAAATTTGACAAGTAATTCAATAAACATATTTTATAATTATTTAATTATTAATATTATACAAATCAATAACAATTTTTATAAGTATTTAATTATTATTATTTTCAAATTTTAATATCAATAAAAAGATAATAATATTACTGTTCCTCTCTTCCTCAATTAATATACGGGTAATATTTAATTATTAATATTATACAAATCAATAACAAATTTTATAAGTATTTAATTATTATTATTTTCAAATTTTAATAAACAATTGTTATAATTTGAATGAATAAAAAAATAATATTATTACTGTTCCTCTCTTCCTCAATTAATATATGGGTAATTACTTATTATGGCATAAATACAATTAGGTGCTTTTTTCATCTCTGTGGTTTTATATAATGTTCTCAGAACCGGATCGATCAACAGCGAACCGGTCACCTTACTAGTCGACTGGTCGAACCGGATTTAAAAACCGGATGACGTCATAATTATATATATAGTTATAAATATAATTTAATATAAGTATTTTATATGTATATTTTATAGTCATATACAAAATTCAACAATAATTATACATCTAACACTAAAATTTATCATCCGACCTACCCGTCAAAAGTGACTCCATCAAGCATAAACCACAAAAGTTTAAATAAATAAATAAATAAACAAGTCATATGACATCAGTTGTTTGAATCATAACCATATAATACAAAATAAATTAATGTAAAAGAACAATATGACATTAACATTCCATAAATTATAAGCATAAAACATCAATCATCGTAACTATAAACTTTAAACTAAAGAAATTTATTATGTAAAAAAAGGGAAAAAAGTAACATGATTACTAAACCAAATACATTAACAAGATAAAACAATAAAAGACTATTATGCATTCGTGGATTCAAATGACAATTTTAGGTTAAAGGAAAGTTAACAATGTTATTTAGGTGTAGTCAAATGAATTAAAATATAAATTTTAATAAACATTTGGATTCAAATAAAAAAATTTAAACCTTTATAATTAAATAAAATTTTTATGAAACCACATGGATGAAAAAAAAAACACCTAACTCAAAATAAATAAATGTGTAAGAACCAATAAGCTATATTTATTTTCAACAGCTGTGTGCTGTTAAAAATGGAGAAAGATTGATTTACTTATCTTTTAGCATTCATGGTAGCTTCTCCATCTTAATCCCCATAATTAACAAAAAAAATCATTATCCCTTAAAAATTTCATTTATTTTCTAAAAATTTCATTATTTCAATCAGATAATAATTAATTATTATTTTTTATTATTTTTTCTCTTCTTTTTCTTGCAATTGTTCATGAAAAATAGAATAATAAATATATGGAGATAGATAGTAACCCTTAAATATGTGAGATTATTATGGTTTTTTTTTTTTTAAATATAAAAGATGGAGAGTGGGAATGCATCACCTCATGTAGGAGTAAAATTTAAATATTTATTTTATGTTTCTCCTATAATATAAAGCTGAGAGCAAAAATAAAAAAAATTGATGTGAATGCTCAACTTAAACATGGCATTTGTAACGGAAGATGATTTAATTATTTTTTCTTGTTTCTCCGGATAAAAGAAATTCAAATTGAACATTTCGAATGACATGTAGAGATAAAGCGGATATATCAATTTTGATTTAAATATAAAGTATGACATAACTATAAAGATATAAACTGGTTAATTCGGTGTGCTTGTTAGTTAATTATTAGTCAAATTTATAATTTTAACAAACTATAATTATATTGATAGCAAAATAATCTTCAACATTAGAAAATAGAAATTATTAAAATAAATGATTAAATTAGTTATAGTTATACCGCAAGAAAGTCAAAATTTTTGGTAGCTTGTACTTGTCACAAGAAACCACATCAGTTATGTTGAATCAACACAATCTCATTTGTTGCATATTCATTATTAAATAATATAAAGTATTAATGATTATTTTCGCTTTATTAGTATGAGAACATGTTATGAATAGAACACATATACATATAACATATATACGTATATATATGTATGAAAGTAGCATATGTATATGAATATAAAACATACCTAAGCTAAGCTCTAGTATAAGACATACGTCATGTTCGAAACTAGTCGAGTTTGAGTTTAGACGAGTTCAGCGACTTGCCTTATTTATACCCTAACATTTCTTGTATAATCTTTGTTCTGTTTACGTTATATGATATAATATAGGCGTAATATATGCCATATGTAAAACTATATAATATAAAATAAGATAAATAGTATTGGCTTTTATATTCTAAAAGCCTGATGAATGTTAAAGGGATGTCGAGTCTTTTTGATTAGCTCTGAGACAAAGAAAGGGATGAATCAAAAAAGATTAAAGTTTAAAGTTAAAGTTTTTGTCCCCCATATAAGTTGACCAACCCACGGAAAGGATTGAGGTTATTTTGATCATTTACTACAAACTAGTTTTAGTCCCCCGCCGCGTTGCGGCGGGGATTCGTTTCGTCGTTTGAAATTAGCACCATGCCTTGTTTTAGTTTAGGTATTAAAAGTAGCACTATAATGTGATCATGACTTGCTTGTAAACACATCACATTTAATGAAGTAAAAGGTTTCAAATATTTTGGTAAGAAGAAATCTAAATAACTTTTTTGCATATGCCTCGTCTCATGTTAAAATGTGAAATGTTTACCACACATTCGATGAATGTAATGAAGCTAACTTTTTTAAGATCAGATGCAAGATACATCAAATGATTAAATTAAGTTGTATCAGGTCTACATCTTCAAGTAAATGTAGAAATAAGGAAGAAACAATATGCATGCTGAATTTTCAATTTAAAAATTGAACAATTAATCAATAACTTTATCACAGAATTAAAACAAACCATGGATGATTAGACCAACTTTCAGGAACATACATAGAAGCAACAAGTGGGTTCCTTTCGGGGTCCGATAATGAACACATGATGTTATTTAGCTCCTTAGGCTCCTCTCTTATCTTTCTTGGTTTTCAGCCAGGTCCTAAAGTGTCAAAAGCTCCTAAAGCAGATGCACTAAAAACAAAACATTAAGGCTCCCAAAAGGCATTAAACATAGCAGCCGCATCTGGTTATCGATTTAGCCTGTAAATATGGATAAATTGTTGGCTTTTAGTTTAAGATTGCTTTCTTTCTAACATCCAATATCTTGGTGTTTTGGCTTTCTTGAGGATGTTTCTTTTCCTGTAGATGATTATTACAATCTTGGTTAAATAGACTAATACAACTCCTTTAATTAACGATGATAACAAAGAATTTGGTTAGCATAATATAATCGTTACTTGCATATATAGTTGCATGGCATTCTTCTGATATCCAAAATAGCTTTACTTCCAACACACATCCGGGTAATGACTTTCGCAGAACTGGAAGCAAATAACGCATCAATTGTTCGCTTGCTCTCTCTCCTCCCTCTCTCGGCATCTCTTCTCATTATCTCTTTCTATTTATTTTTCTTTTTTTGAACTTGGAAAATAAACAGATAATAGGAATAAACAAAAGTTTTGAATTATTTACAGGAATGAAAACGTGAATCTACCTGTCAAAAACCCAACATCACCATCCACACATAATAACATCTACTTCTACCTCCATTGCACCCTCCATCATCGCGCACCACCTACCATCCCAGCAGCAGCACCCTTTTTCTTTTTCTTATCAAATTGATTGCCACTTCTACAATAGACAAAGGCGTTTGAAGAACGATTTTTTGAAACCCGTACACGAATCTGTTGCAGACTTTGCACGGAGAAGATGGTGATTGTCATGGTGCGGTAGAGGACGGTCGCACTTTTCTTCTGCCTCCCCAGCTTTCCTTTCCCTCCATCCTTTTACGTACCTTTATCGCCGACTACTGAAAATGGAAGGCAGACACGTGTTTGTGGCCCAAATACGTGTCAAACTCCCCAACTACTGAAAATAGAAGGCAGACAAGTGTCTGTGGCCCAAATACGTGTGAAACTCCTTGATCAATTGAACACCACTCCAAATCCACAACCGTCGATCTATAATCGAACGGCTTTAAATCATCATATTACTATTCATTCCGTTCTTTTATTAACTATAGAGTAATTGAAATAAAATATGATGCTATTAAAAAAATAACTAGTTTATTAACACATGATCAAGCGTTGTGACAACATTGTATACGACATGATAAAATATAGATTACAGTCGACCGAATCATTCCCGAACTATATTTACGTTGAGCGTAAGGTAAGTCGAATTTAAAGTATTGAATGGGAACGTATTATATATATGACTCGACCTTTTTTCTAAATAAATTTATGCCAATACATAAACCAGCTCAAAACGTACAAAAAAAAAAAAAAAAAAACCACGTCAGCGGTGCCGCATGTGGCATGATAAAGTATGGAATACGATCGCCCTACTTGTTTCTAAAAAAGTGCATTAAGATTATTTTTCTAGTAGTTATACTTGTGACATTTCAAGAGTTTTAAGAGCATTCTTTCCTTATCCTTTTAACACTAACTAAAATATCAAAAATAATATTATACAGGAACAAATGTAATTAATACGACTACTTATTCTGTAACGAACTCTAAGAAAAATCATGTGGGTATATTTTTGTTATTTAAACTTGTTAACAAGTTATATCATGTAAAATCACACGCGTGTAATATTTAAGAACGGGTCATTTCGCCCATTTATTATTACAACTATTGGTAAGTTTTTAATTACTTAAAAAACATCACCACACTCACACGAAGTGATGTTAACCATCAACTACACACATCAAATGCCGGTCATTTTCACTATCTCCAAACCACCTTCACTATAACTAATTACATTCACTCTCACCAAACACCCATCCATCGCCGCTCTCACCTCAGTTTTTAAAACCTAAATCGATTTACAGGTTTGCAAGATTCTAGTTTAGGTTAGGGATCTTAGTTTTTGGTTTAGGCTTGCATCTATTATGAGATTTTAAATATGGAAAATTTTGAATTTGTTTAGGTGATAAACACATACGAAAAATATAAACATAACATATTAGTAACACTACCAACATTACAATAACTCAATGGATAAATCATTGATCGTATGCGATTTATGACTATCACCAAGGCCGGCCCTCAGAGTGTGCTTCCATGCTTGACCCAAAATTTGAAGTAGCCTAACTTTTTTTTTTTTTTGTTGTATAAATACCAGGTGTTAAATAACATATTTAATGAATATAAATTTATAAGCTTTAGAGAAATCCAATAACTTTACGCCATTTATTACAACCATGACAGCTAAATTCTACATTAAATATTATCATCTTTAAAATAATTTAATTAATATTATTAAAACACTTTAATGTGCCTTTTCAATTAGAACACTTCAACATATGTCATATTTTTTGCTAGCATGGAGGTGCGATGACTTACAATTCACATAAGCAATTAATATTCATAAAAAATCATAAGCTATTACTTTTAACATTCACATCGCAATAGAGTATACATGAATGGTAGAAAAGACACGAACACTTTAAAACATTTAACATAACTATATGTATACTAGCCCTATAAAATCAATAAGACTCATATGTATCTCTTCACTTGAGATGCAAGGCCTACTCTTTACTTATCATGCTTTGATATAGTCTAGGTCTTCTATTACAATATACTGTTATACAAGGCATTACCTTGGTCTACATACACGCCTAGTTGATTAATTGAAATTTTGACGTATAATAGCCAATCACATGATCTTATAAATATAATAAACAACTTTACAAACTAATTCAATCTATAAAATTTAAAAAAAATCTTTGGGCGATAGTTATTTATATGAAAAGATAGCCAAACTATATTACTTGTACTTAAAAGATACCCAAATGTAGAGATTAAAATTAACTTAGGTTGGCTAACAATGAAAAATATGAAACTAAAAAGAACTTAATTTCATATAAAATGAATTAGTTGTTTAGTTTAAGTAATTAACTATAGGGGTAGAGCATTTTGGTTATACTGTCAAATACGTCAGCTTACTGTGTCTTATACATTTATTGTGTCAAATATTAGTTTATAATTGTGTGATATATTTTACATCATTTGTTATAATATATATATATATATATATATATATATATATATATATATATATATAATATATATATATATATATATATATATATATATATATATATATATATATATATATAGGGTAGGGTCATCTTGAGAACCACCCTATTCTGTGAGAACTGTAGGAACCAATCTCAACCACACCATTAAGTCACATGCAACTCACATGTCATTTTCACCTTTTTTTTAAAACGTTCATAACTTTTTTTCACGATAATATTTTTTTCAAAAAAATTGCACAATAAAATTTAATATTTTTTATATTTTCAACGCCTACCATATTGATATATATTTTTTTAAAAAAATCATCTACCTGTTATTTACACATGTGTAAATCCTGTTATACACATGAGTAAATCCGGTTTGACACGTGTAAATCTAGTTTTATACATGTGTAAAACGAATTTCGAAAAAAAAAAGGGTTTTTTTTATTTTTAAATTTTTTTTATGAAAGAGGGAAAGGAGAGAAACATTTTTGTGTATTTATTTTTTTTATTTTCATCTTATTTTTTGTTTTATAATTTTTTATATTATGTTTATATTATTTACCATTTTTCCATTGCAAACTAGTGGCTCATATTGGTTCCTAGAGTTCTCGCAAAAAGAGAGTTCTCATTTGATCCTTCCCCTATATATATATATATATATATATATAATATATACATATATATATATATACATATATATATATACATATATATATATATATATACATATATATATATATATACATATATATATATATATACATATATATATATATATATATATATATATATATCATTGTATTTTACGTTTTAGGTCATTTTGTGCTATTTTTATCATTGTTTTTATAGATTATATAAACTTGTTATCTATCATTGTGTTTTACAATAAATGGAGTGTAATGGTATACTTTTATCAATGTATTTTTTCAAAACTAAATGTGTTGAAGATAACACAATGTGTTATTTTTGTCATTGTTTTGATTATATAAACATATTGTTATCTATAATTGTGTTTTACAATTCAAAGTACACAATTATGTTATTTCACCAACGTATTTTTCAAAACATATAGTGTTTAAGATAACACAATGATAATCAAAGTACAATAAAACATTACATTATTTTGTCATTGTTTTTAATGTATATGATTAAGTAGTTGGCTAATTTATTATTGTGTTTTATATATTAGAGATACACAACAATGTTATTCTATCATTATATTTTTTTAAAATTCTTCATTTTAGAAAAACACAATAGTATTCAAAAAACACAATAACTAACGAAAAGACACAATGGAATTTATTAAAAACACAATGATTAGATATGAGTTTAAAAACATAAAAAATCTATTATCTTTTCATATAACAAAATTATAGTCATTTTAAAGATAAAAAATACTTGTTTTTACGGTGTAATATTTATAAAAAAAATAATATCGTACATAAAAAGTTATAAACGTTTACAAAAATGGAGGAATTTGAAAAAATTCAACAAAAGTAGCTATTTTTAAAATAGTCATCTAACAAACTTTCCTTACAATTTGATCCCAACCGTTGATAGGGTAGATTAAATGATTAAGAGATTATTTCTTTTATTTTTGTGTTTTAAGTGTCTTTTAATTTAAATTTCCCCTAATTATAGATATAATTACTTAATTAATTCTCGTGGCCAAACCCATCTTTTCTTTTTCTTTTCTTGGCTGCCTGAGACCATGAGTTGGGTTCGGCCCTACAACACTGGTCCAATTACCTCGGTCCAAAATAGTCGACCAATCAATACTCAAATTATTCTTTATTCATATCATTATAATTATAACTAGAATTAAAGCCCGCGCGTTGCAGCGCGTTTTTTCTCGTAAACCCTATGACGTGACGGTTTGGTTCTAGTGTTAAATGGTTATACCTTGTGCATATCCAGTTGCATCAACTTTTGACGGCCGAGCATTGCGGCAATAATATTGACATGGTCAAGTAAGGTGCGGAGAGTATGCGCGTCTTGGTTTGAGATATTGAAACGTAAATAGAAAAGAGCATCTCGCTACGAAATATACGAAAATCAAGAAAAACTATGTCGTACTAAAAATGAAAGTTAAAAATTCAAAAACATGTTTTACAGAAAAAGAAGTGAAAGCATATCACATTCGATGGATAATAGTTAGTCGAGGAAGGGCCTGAATTGACTAATAGGACGGAATCAATCGCAAAGGGCGACGCCTTTTTTGAGCAAAATTTATGTCGAAACGTAGACTAATTCGGGTTTTAGAAAAAATTACGTCAAAATGTAAACAAACTTTTTTTTGAATATATTTAATAACTAAATGTACATAAAATAAGAACTTCATAACGACATATTCAGAGCTTACAAAAACACTAACTTTTTTAAGTTATAAAAAATAAACTTGTATAAAATTAGTTGTAAATAATAAAATCTCTATTCCGTGGCAGCACCACATTCCTACTTATTAAAATTTATCGCCCCTCTCTTATAATTAATAGTTACTATAATTACTAATAATATTATTTATTTTTTTATAAACTAAAAATACTTTTAATAAATTAAAAAAATTCTTTTTAATAATGTTATTTATAAAGAAATAAATTTTTATAAAATAAGAAATTTTTTTAAACATCAAATTATTTTAAAATTGTTGTTTTTAAAAAGTTAAATATTTATAAATAAAAAATAATTAAAATTGAGAGTTATAATAATGATTTTTTTTAAAACGGTTTGTTTTTAAACAAAAATTTTAGTTTTTTTAACAAAAAAGTTTAAAAAGTTAATATCATTGTTTTATTACTTATATTTTTACTAATACGTAATTTCAGTTATATATTATCTTAGAATATCGTTTTATAATTAATAAAATTTTATTATATTTAATATTTTACTTATTTAACCCGTGTAATACACGGATTACTAAAGTTAGTTATTGAAATAAGTAAAAAGAAAAATAAGATGTGAAGTGTGTGCATGTGAGTGACGTGTGGGTTGTGGAAGGAAAAAAGAGTTTAAAAAATTTTACACAGGATTTGAACCTAGATAGTGTGTTTAGAAATAAACAACTATTAACACTCAACCAAACCACAATCTTGTGTCTGGCTTTACTCTTTGAACCCTTTAATAAACAAAAATACTAAAAAAGTTACTCCCACCGACCTATTGGTTTAATATATATTATAATATAATATAATATACTTATATACATATGC
Organism: Flaveria robusta; assembly: GCA_025506415.1. Classification (NCBI taxonomy): domain Eukaryota; kingdom Viridiplantae; phylum Streptophyta; class Magnoliopsida; order Asterales; family Asteraceae; genus Flaveria; species Flaveria robusta. The sequence goes on along the minus strand of CM046471.1, from coordinate 4,070,598 downwards.
TATTCAATTGTGACTTCAATAAATTATTATTATTATAACTCTTCCTTGTAAATATACTTATATACATATATTATTCAATTGTGACTTCAATAAATTATTAATTATTATTATTATAACTGTTCCTTTAAAGATGAATCAATATATGTATATAATTTAATTAAAAATCATAATCCCTAATATTTATATCACATTTAATAGAAATCTCTCACATTTTATTTCTCAACTTTATCTTTATGTTCCTTTTTAATAATTTCTTTATTTCTTTTATCTACAATCTTAACTATCAACTATAATCATTTATTCTAAAATTCTATAATATAAAAAAAGAAGTCTCATAATTGTTTTTTAATAAATCTTTATAAGAGTTTGACTATCTAATTTATAAGTCTTTTTACATTAAATGACATCAGATCAAAACGAGTCCATCTAAAAAAATAATCATCTTGACTAAGGCTAGATGGGTTAATGATTACATTTCAAATTTACAACTTAATTATTCTAAGAGAATAACATTTATTCAAGTTGACTATAAAAACTCAAAAATAAAATAAAATTAAATTAAAGAAATTCATCCTATAAAAAAAATGCTAAAAAGAAATCAGATTTACCTCTATAAAATCGATTTAAGGCTTGAATAGTGGATTGGTATGTTTACCAATTCACTATACATTATGATATAATTATATGGATAAGGTTTGAGTTTAAAGAATGGAATGTAGTTTTTTTATAGCTACAATCTTATTTTGTTTTCCTTAAAACTTAAGAATATGGTGCAGTATGTCAAAACGGGATATAAGTGCTCTAAGTAATTTGAAACTTATTGAACCTCGTCTTGTGTAAACAAAACATCTCAAGCAGACATGTCATATTGATAAAAATAAATGATTAACAATAACAAATACTAAACAATATACACATACAACGGGTTTTAGTGTTTTACACATGACCCAACTATTTAGTTTAGTAAATATTCGGGCTTTGGTGCAACAATAAGATCAATTAAACAATCACATGTTTTACACATAGTTTTATAAGACGACTTCTGAAAGAGTGTCATTAAACTTGAGCTTAGAGGCATACGATGTTTAATTATATAATGATAAGAGTTACACACGAATGAGATGGTTTGTGTGATATATCCAAATTGTACGTTTGGTCTTTTTGTTTCAAAATCAGATGTATGGTTTCCCTAGTTCAGCCATTGGTAACATGTTAGGTTCTTATTTTCGGCTAACGACTGATGTTATGCATTGTGCTAAATCAATGTAAATGACCATTTTACGCGTTGACTTAAAGAACAAAAAGTGGCTTAAAAAACATAAAAACCAACAAACCTGTGCTTGGCGATGAGGAAGAAGGGGCGAGCAAGGTTTTGAAAACCGGACCGGACCGGCCGGTCCGACTGGTTGGACCTGGAACTGGACTCCAATCCGGTCCGGTTTGGTGCTTTAAACCGTTTTAAAGTTGAACCAGTGGTCGGACCAGGAACCAGACCGGTTGAACTGGGTTTTTATATATTTTTTTATTTTTTTTGTAATTTTTACATATATTTATAAAAAATAATTTTAATTTATCCGGTTCTTATATCCAGTCCGACCAGCAGACCAGTAAGACGTCCGGTTCACTGTGCGGTCTGGTTTTAAAAACATTGGGGGCGAGGGCTTTGATGTTTCCTTCTTTTTCTTTTTATATATTCTTTACAATGTATTAACTTTAAGTAATTAGGCAATATTACCGTTCTACATTGGTTTATGTTATCATTCTTTTAACCTTATTTAAGTGGTTTCAATCTTTTGTAATATATTTATTTATTTCTTATTTTAATTTTTTTAGTTTTGCAAAAATTCTAACTAACGTCTTTAGCGAATTCGTCGTGTGAATGTGAAGTCTTGTTCCCCCTGCAACGTGGATCTATCGAAACAAGCTGCCACAACGTTATATGTTTCTATTGTGCAGTTAACCACACTATATCACCGTCGCAACGCACATAATAAAGTTCGTATATGCGTTGTATCACACATGCTTAATTCCTAGTATATCACGAACATCAACGTTGGCGCTGCTCAAATCGATGCGAATGCCCAAGTTATGGAGAGGGTGTTTGGGAGAAAATGGAATGACTTTGAAAATCTACCGAATTATTGAAGAATATATACTTCGGAAATTACGGGGGCAAGCACCTTATTCGACCACCATGAGTGATAACAGATACGGTCTGGCTGAAAAATTAAAACTTTACGCTATTTGGGAGGCAACCTAAGGTATTTTGTATTTTTTTAGTCTTCTTTTTGGTTTATTTATGATTTTATTTCATTTATTTTAAGAACTTTGTGTTTGTGTTCACTGAAAATCCTCACGAGACTACACTCGTCCACTCGGGTCTACTGAGTGGTTTAAAATGCTTGTTGTATATGCTAAATGCAACCATGATTATTACAAAAGTGAGTTTAATACTTTTATGTCTAAAGTGATTTTTTAATTTGTATTGTAAAAGTTAATTATTTTTAATCAAATTTTCACTTAAAATGTTACATTAAGGACAATGTAATACTTTAAGTATGGAGAAGGGTATGCATTCTTGATTTAAATATGTGATATTAGAAAACCAGACAAGCCGGTCCGAGCGGTTGGACATGTAACCGGACTTCAATCTGGTCAAGTTCGGTGCTTAAAACCGTTTTGATGTTGAACTAGTGGTTGGACCGGTTAAACCGGCTTTCTATATATACTTCTAATTTTTCAGTATTTTTATATATATTTATTAAAATAGTTATAATTTTATCTAGTTTTTATATTCGGCCCGAACTGTCGAACCGATCTAACAAGCGAACCAGTAAAATGTTCGGTTCATTATCCGGTACCGTTTTGAAAACATTAATGTTAAATATTGATTATATAAATTGACGCCACCGCATTGCGTTGGTTAACTATTAGTGTTTTAATATACAGATAACATACGATAAAATAAAGTGAGCGGCGGCACTAAATCCGCAATTACAAGTAGAAATTAAATGAGCTGAAAAACATAATTTGTTTTTATCTTTCTATATAATGAAACTTATTTCGTTTTAAAAATTAAAAAACGTTTGTTTTTATCGTCTATTTTTTTTAAGAAATAAAGTCATATATAAGATTTATATAAAACTACTAGTTTATAACCCCGTGTATTACACTGGTTAAATAAGAAAAAAATACTAAATATTTATTAACGAAAAGTTAGGAACTGTAAAATTTCAAATACAAATATATACTTTGATTAGCTGATAAAACACTATTAATATTCTTAAAACTTTTGTTTTAAAAAGTTATTGTTTTGAAAAAATTTTGTTTTGTTTATTAATATTTCACTATTTAAAAACTATAGGCTTGTTTTGTAAAATAAATTTTTATGTAAAACTTTTGTTTTTTAAAAAGATTTTCGCTAATTTAGAAAAAAAAAATCATAGTTTTAGAGAATTTTGATTTTAAAAAAGTATATTTTTAATTAAAATACTTAGTTTTTATTTAATGAAAAAAATATTTTTTAAGAAGTTAATGATTAAAAAAGGATATGGATTTATAATATAGAGAGAGAAAAAGAAAAATTGAGAATTAGTTATTTGATTTTTTAAAATGAAACAAATAGTTTGGGCGAAAAAACTAATATAAGAGGGCTTGTGAAAATGATATGTGACACCACATGTAAAAGATTATTAGGTTAGATTGAAAAAAATCAACAAAAAGAACAGCTAAAGTTAAGAAATAATGCATCCTGGAGTCCCGTTGACACTCCGGCTAGTATGAGATTGGGAATTTACCTTATATTCTTTGGCACAAGCCAATGGATTCTCCTTCATTTGATGGTCCAAAAAGATAGATGAAGAGAAAGATACAGATTATCATCAAGAACTTCGTGATGTTTCAAAGAAGCAACTATCTTACTCGAACTCAAGATTAAAGCATTTTGCGCCACTGCACCTTGCGAAACTCCACCAAAACTCCGTCGAAACGTCCCGGTACTGTACCCCCGAAACCGAAGAGCTATAGAAACGTTTCTTAGGCGTTTCGTACGCGTTTCCGCTTCCACCAAGTACCCGAAACGGGTACTGCAGGGTTTGGGCCGCTTCGGTGCTTCAGAGTCTGTTACTGAGACTCAAACTACATCTCCAAGAGATTCATCTAAGAATCTAGATTTTAATCCTGATGGGTATCTAACCTGCTTCAACGGAGAACCCTGTAACAACAAGGGGTGAAAGATCTTGACATAGAAAGTTTGGAAAAGTCAAGGCAAATTGAAATATTACAATTTGACAGTCATGTGAAAGAAGCAAGGACCAAGACCCTAGAACGTCACATTAAATTCTTATTCGATTATGTTCAGAGTTTAAAGAATTCGACTAGAGCTTCTTTATTTCTAACCTCTACACAAACTACTTAGGCAGAACCTGAAAGAACAAGAGAAGTTGGTGAATTGAGTGGACAACAGATCTTTGATCTAGAACTATGTGGTGAATCTCAAGCTGATATAAATAATAAGTGAACAAGCAACTGAGGTTAGAGAGGCTGGGGATTTGATTGGAGAAGATGTCAATGTCACACATGTATCCAAGGGGATGATTGATTGAGAAGGTGATGAAAAATATGATGGAGATAATGATGATGAACCTAAAAAGGATGACAAAGAAGAAGATGATGATAATGATCAAGGAGAAGATACAAGTGCTACTTCAGGTTGTTCCGGTGAATCCAAGACTAATAATGTCTTCGGACCAAGTCTAGACGATCCAAATGATTAACAACCATTAGATCCAGATGTTGAAACTTGAAAGCCAATATGAGAAAGAATTTTATACTTTTCATCAACTATCAATAGAGGAATCAGATACCGAGCTTGGACCTTTTGATGATCTGAATGAAGCCGTAGAGTATACAGATATATTTGGAAACAACCTAAAGAGCTTATTTGAAGCTATTCAGCTTGAAGAAGGAGAAATAGCATCTACATCAAGAGTTGAGCATACTAATACTCTAGTTAATCCTTCTGTTCAAACAAGGGAGAAAGTTGTGATGCAAGTTCGAAAACTTAAAGTTAGAGCTCCACCACGTCCTCCACCTGAAAAGCATTTTTCAAGATATGCTAAACCGAATACACTTTACGGTAATTCTGAACTCGTTCTGGGTTGGTGTTATGACAGTCTAAAGAAGATGTATGTTGTTAAAAGAAGAGCTGGTGCAATTGAGTATTACAGAGACGAACATGAATTTCATACTCTAAGTGCTGCTGATTTTTATGTTATGAGTAACGTTCCATTTCTAAACCCTAGTAACTATGGTAAGGCTAACTAATTTAGACACTTGATTTGGCGTCAATGTAAATCAAATTTCCAGAACTTCAAAATTACCAAGTCAAAGGTTATTTCTACTGAATTGAGAATTGATTCAAACAAAAATGCCCAGATGAAGATACAAGTGTATGAAAATTTGAAGACTGTGAGAAAAAAATTCAATTAATGCTCCAATGCCGATTAACAGTCTAACCTAGTTAATGAGGTGGGTGTGGAGTGTGGTGTGTGAGAAGAAAACATGCCATGTTGTAATATAGTATGTTGACAAAAAGTTTAGGATTATTGATCCCATTGATTTGCTCAAATTAAGAAAAGCTGATTTGATGAGGCTTTAGGCATGTTTAAGTTAAGATGATGAATCAGTACATTTTGTAGCAGCACAATTTGTTGGATGATTAACAAAGCCCTCCAAGAGAAGATGCATGCTTACGGGGGGATTATAAGTGTGTAGACATGGATTTTTGAATATTTGATTCATTGAGCCTAGGAAAAGATTGTGCAAATCCCAGCATATGCGAAAATTTGTGGAATCATGCGAGAACTTTTGATGCCGCGAAAGAACATCATGATGCGACAACATGGTGATTGGTGTGAGAACTTTTATTTTAGTATAAATAGTTGTATTGTTTTTATATTTGTAATACATGATCGTTTTGAGTTCTGTAAATCTTATGCAACAATGATAATACAAGAAGAAAGTTTATTTACATTGTTGTGCTATTGATCATGTCATGTGTGATTGTTTTAACCATTCCAATTGTCATTCATTTCACGTTTTACAATTGAAATCGATCTATTATGTCAATTTCTTGGATTTTATAGATTGTAGCCCAGCTGTAAAGGGCTTCAGACACAAGATTTAGCGGCAAACTTCACTGATTGGTCCTCTCTATACTCCATCACAATAACAACCTCCATCTCTGAGACCCACTAAAAAGTTGCAATGGTGTCTTTCTTCCCATCAAACGAAGGAGGGTTGCAACTTTTAAGGGCCTTGTAGTCACAGCCTTTAGCATGCACCATTACCACATCACTACTGTTATCATTCTCCTCCTTTCCACTACTAGAAAAACTACAATAGATGACACGCAATGCATGTCATATTTGGGGTCAGATGACGCGCATATGCGCGTCAAGAAAGAGGTAGTTATAAATGAAAGATGACACGCATCTGCGCATCATCTCTTTACGACGCGCAGAAGATGACGCGCATTTTACGAAGCGCAATAGATGACGCGCATTGCGCGTCAAGGAAGGGGTAGTCATAAATGATAAGATGACGAGCATGCACGTGTCATCTTTCTGAATTTTATGACGCGTTCAAAATGATACGCAATGCATGTCATAAATTTAGCTGCTTTATTAAATATATATTTATTATTTTAAATTTACCTGCCGTCTTTATAAAACTATAAATCAATAGCTTATAAAACTATAAATCAATAGCTGTTGAATAACGGTAACATAAAATTCATTTAATTAAATGCTAACAAAAATTATAAAGTTCTAGCTTCACATGGAAATACATAAAGTTTTAAATTCATTTAATTGATTAATAATGTAGCCCTATACATAATGAAATTCGAAACGTAACGCTGCTACTCTTCGCAAAGTCCATCCAAATCAGCGTCTGTGTATTTAGTATTACCTCGTTTAACCTAAGAAAATACCAATTTTATCAAATTAAACTTGTGAATTTGGACTATCCAAATGAACTAACTATTAGCTTACTTATTCACGGGTCAAACCGGTCAACCATCAGTTGACCACAACATACTTAGTTTCGAGATATACTTGAATGTATTTTAGATAATTATTATTAGTTTGTTAGTTTAGATAATTACTAGTTTGTTATTCATGTATATCTTCATGTATATCTTTTCCTCATTTGTCTCCCAATTAGGTGAGACCCTTCATGTATATATACGTCATTAAATCAATAGAAATCTCCAAGGGAGTTTTCCAAACTTACATGGTATCAGAGCCTCGAAAAGGCTCTCTACCGAACCCTCACCTTCTCGGCCTCGGTCGACATTAGTAAACCAACTACTCTCATAAATCCTCTGTTTCACCATGGCTGAAACACCACCTAAACAACCTGCTCCAGCCTCGGCTACATCCCTTCATCCCGTCTACACTGTCACGAACATCAAGCATAAAGTTCGTGTACTAGATGGGACCAAGGTCTCTTACTCTACGTGGGTTAAACTCTTTACTCTTCATGCCCAAGGGTATGATGTCATCAGCCACATCGATGGCACAAAACCCCCTTCAGCCGATGATCCAACCCTCTCCACATGGTCCAAAATAGATGCAGTGGCACTACAGTGGATTTATGGCACCATATCGGATGATCTTCTGGTTCGTGTCATCCAAACCAAGTCCACGGCCTTGGAGGCATGGAACCATATCAAGAATATATTCTTGAACAATAAAGGCTTGCGGGCTGCTGCCCTCGAGCACGAATTCACAAACCTCACCCTACGATCAATGCCATCCTCGGAAGCTTACTGTCAACGTATCAAGGAACTTGCGGATCAATTATCTGACGTTGACAACCCGGTCTCTGAACAACGGTTAGTTTTACAACTTGTTCGGGGACTTCCCTCCGAATACGACTCCACCGCCTCCTACATCAACCAGACTGTACCGACCTGGGAAACAATGTGCTCTATGGTTCAACTGGAGCATCACCGCTAGTCTACTCGTGTCTCGACGGATCAGCCATCTTCGGCTCCTATGGTTGCCACAGCTACTGATGAACAACCAACTCATGACCGGCGTCGTGAACCCACCAATCAGCAGCAGCGTCGCCCGTCGAACCACCGCCAATCTGGCCCAGCGCGCAACAGCTGCCCACCGCAGCCCTCTGCCCGGTCTGGCCCACCTTTTCCTCATACACATTGGGCTGCTCGCCCCCAATGGCCAAATCCTTACGCCTATTGGGCTATTTCCCCTTGTCCATACCCCACTCAGGCCCTTACGCCTATTGGGCTATTTCCCCTTGTCCATACCCCACTCAGGCTGGTTGGGCTGCTCCCTGGAGCCCACGGCCCACCAACCCTACTCGGCCTCCTGCTTCTTTAAGTATGGCCACCCAGACCCACTTGGCTGATTATGACCCACTTCAACCTACCGACCTCGCTGATGCTTTCCAAGCCATGACTATGGAACCTGCTGCAGCCGATGAGCAATGGCATATGGACACTGGTGCCTCCTCTCACCTAACATCTGACCAAGGTAAGATCTAGGTCCCTTCTCCGGTTCGTCCTATTAATTCTATATTTGTTAGGAATGGTAATCGCATGCCAGTTGTCGGATCCGGTAACACTACCTTGCCTCACCCGACCAAACCTATTCACCTTAATAACATCCTTTACACTCCAAATATAGTCAAAATTCTTATATCTGTTCGTCAATTTACAATTGATAATAACGTCATCGTGGAATTTGATCCTCATGGTTTTTCTATCAAGGATTTTCAGGATGGGAGGCTTTTGAGCAAGCATAATAGCACCAGTCATCTCTACCCCCTCACCGGACTCACTCCAGCAACCGCTCTTATGGCTTCTTCTACGGCTTCACCAAACTTTTGGCATCCTCGCCTCTGTCATCCCGGGCAACCTATTATGCAGTTTCTTTCCACTCGTCATTTGATTTCTTGTACTAAACAATCTATTTCTACTTTTTGTCATTCATGTCAAATTGCAAAACATAAACTTAACGATTGCCTTTTGATTTATCTACTTCAGTTACTGTTTTACCTTTTGATATTATGCATTGTGATTTGTGGACTTCACCTATTCCTAGTAAATCCGGTTACAAATATTATATGATCCTTATCGATGATTTCACCAATTACACATGGATATATCCTTTAAAATTTAAATCTGAAACGTTTGGCAAATTTACACAATTTAAAGTTTTCAATGCGATAAAGGTGGTGAATTTGATAATCATCACTTCACCTCCTTTGCTTCCACCCACGGCCTCCAACTTCGTTTTTCTTGCCCACACACCTCTCAACAAAATGGAAAGGCCGAACACATGATTCGACGCATCAACGAAATCATGCTCTCCCTACTATCTTATGCCTCCCTTCCCCCTGCCTTTTGGGTCGAGGCCCTCCATGCCTCAGTCTACCTACACAACATTCTCCCATCCAAACTCCTCCAATTCCACTCCCCCACGTCCATTCTCTACCACAAACAACCTCTTACTCCCACCTACGTGTCTTCGGGTGTGCCTGCTATCCCAATCTCAATGCCACCCGATGCAACAAACTTGCCCCGCACTCCACACTATGTGTTTTTCTTGGCTATCCCATCGACTTTCAAGGGTATCGGTGCCTTGACCTATCTACCGGCAAAATTATTCTGTCCTGTCACGTTACATTTGACGTAAACACTTTCCCCTTTGCCGCCACCCCTCCTTCCGCCCCATATGACTATAAACCTTCGATCCTTACCCCTCTCCCCTGTTTTACCCGCCACCACCTTCCGCCCCTACACCCCCTTCCCCACCCGAACCTTCCACTCCCTCTCCTCTTGCCAAACCCCCCCACCCATTGTCCACACATACTCTCGCCGCCACCGCCAGATCCCACAATCCCCGACCACCGATCCCATTCACCCACCCGCCACTATTCCTCCTACCCCCGACCCTACCTTAGTTCCTTCACCTTCTTCATCTAACCCCAACAACCCTCCCCCGCCACGCCATCACCCCTCTCCCCCACCTACCCCGCAACCTTCAAAACCAAATCCCCCACCCCCTCCTCTCATCCTATGACCACCCGTTCTCGTGACGGTACCCTCAAACCTCCACCACCCGTCACCCTCCATACTACAACCACCACCTCCATCACCCCACTCCCCAAATCCCACCTCTCTGCCCAATCGGACCCGCACTGGCATGCGACAATGAACGATGAATATAGAGCCTTAATAGCTAACGACACCTGGGAATTGGTTTCGAGGCCTACTAACGGTCATATTATTAGGTGCATGTGGCTGTTTCGCCACAAATTTAATGCAAATGGGTCTTTACAGCGCTACAAAGTGCGATTGGTCGTTAATGGGAAAAGTCAACAGGTTGGTGTTGACTGCGATGCTACATTTAGCCCTGTGGTCAAGCCCACTACCATTCGCACCGTGCTTACCATTGCGGTGTCCAAATCTTGGCCGATACAAGCTGGATGTCAAGAACGCATTCTTACATGGTGATCTCCAAGAGTCTGTTTACATGTTCCAACCACCTGGATTCATTGACTTTTCCAAGCCCAAACATGTATGTCGCCTTAAAAAATCACTATATGGGCTCAAACAAGCCCCCTGTGCTTGGTACCGACGGTTTCCAACTTACTTATATCGATGTGGGTTCCGGAGCACCACCAACGACACTTCACTATTTGTCTTCAAAAAAGGGTCCCGAATGGCTTACTTATTGCTCTATGTTGATGATATCATCTTAACCGCTTTTGATGATAGGTGACTGTAAGGCCCCGCTCCCAGGACACTCACAGTTGGACAATCATCGCACATATTACCTCAAAATCATATAAAATCTATTTAACATTTGCAGCGGAAAATTTAACGAAACCATTTCATATATTAATAAATACTGTTTACAACATTAGTACATTACAAATCGTCGTCTGGTTTCATTATTACACAAAATGGATGCCAACCAAAATCTTCGCCAAGTAGCTTCACCCCGTGCCATCCTCAGCAACCTTTACCTGCCAACTAAAAATGCATAAAAGTCAACGTTGCTGAGTGAGTTCTAGTTTTATGAACTTCACGCAATCAGAATGCACACTTGGAGAACTTGGCATACAACTTCTCCCTTCTAAGCGTCTCCAACACCTCCCGAATGTGACCGGCATGTTCCACCTCGCTCTTCGAATAAATTAGGATATCATCGATAAACACAATCACCGATTTATCCAACATCGGCCGGCACACTCGATTCATCAAATCCATAAAAGCAGCTGGCGCGTTGGTTAAACCAAAAGACATAACGAGAAACTCGTAGTGTCCATAACGCGTGCGAAAAGCTGTTTTAGGAATATCCTGCTCCTTCACCTTCAGCTGATGATAACCCGATCGAAAATGTATCCTCGAGAACCAACTGGCACCTTGCAGCTAATCAAACAAGTCGTCGATTCTGGGTAATGGATACCAATTCTTCACCGTCAACTTGTTCAACTCACGGTAGTCGATACACATCCTCATGCTACCGTCTTTCTTCTTTACAAACAAGACCGGAGCACCCCAAGGAGAGATACTCGGTCGAATAAACCCTTTATCTAGCAATTCTTGCAATTGAACCATCAGTTCCTTCATCTCTGTTGGAGCCGGTCGATACGGTGCCTTAGAGATAGGCTGAGCACCGGGTATCAAATCAATCTGGAACTCGATCTCACGGTCCGGTGGTGCACCTGGTAAATCTTCTGGAAACACATCGGGAAAATCACACACAACTGGTACGTCAGACAATTGTGGTGTTGACGTGTCCACATCCTTCACATAAGCCAGGTAGGCACTACATCCACGTCTCATGCACTTCTCCGCCACCACCATCGAAATTACCTTCGGAATCGTAGTAACTCCATCACCGTAGATCGTCACCGAACTACCGTTAGGCGCTGTCAATTGGATCATCTTCTTGCGACATACAATATTCGCTTCATAGGCCGCTAACCAGTCCATCCGTAGGACTACATCAAACCCGCCTAAGGTCATCACAAACAATCTAGCAGGAAACCTATGACCTTCTAGTTCTATGTCACAACCTTCTATCAGATCAGAAATCTTGGTAGACTTACCTATGGTAGTTTCTACATCGAAAGGCTCATCAATACTTCTACTTCTAACGGGCAAATTAGCACAGAAAGCAGCAGAAATAAAACTCCTACTAGCACCAGAATCAAATAACACAGAAGCAAGAGTTTGGTTTACTAGAAACGTACCTGACACAACATCGGGGTCCGTCCTAGCCTCCTCCCTGGTCATCGTGAAAGCTCTGGCACTCTTCTTCTGCCCTTCACTCCCAGTCTTCTTCTTTGCCCCGGAACTCTCAGCCCTCGGCTTTTTGCAGTCCTTGCTCAGATGGCCATCTTCTCCACAGTTATAGCATCTCACGGCCCCGCAATCACGAGCCATGTGACCGGGCTTTCCACACTTGAAGCAGACGTTCGATCCCCATCTGCACCCTCCAGTATGTTTCCTTCCATATTTACCGCACCTCCTTGCTCCTGCCCCGGATGTGGCTACACGCCGGTCATCCACCCTGGCAACCTTGTTGTTTGGAGCGACACCACCATGTCCAAACCGCTTTCCATTCTAGTTCTGATCACCACCACCACTTTTCTTACTCACTTCAACCACAGCCACCTCCCGTTCATCATACAACCTTCCCGCCAGATCAACCACCGACCTAAACGTGCTCGGCCGGGCGGCGATCATGTGCCTGCGAATATCCGCCGGCAGACCTTGGATGTACCTCTTTATCTTTCATGACACAGGTGTCACCTGCTATTTCATTGAATTTAGTGGTGTACTGTTGGTGCGTCATGGTTCCCGCCTCCAACTGCAGGAACTCCCTCTCGATCTTATCAAGTTCTCTGTAAGGACAGTACTCCTCAATCACCAACTTCTTCAGCTCATCCCACTTCATTCTTCCAATTGCCCTGCTACCCTCGGCCTGGACAATATTGTCCCACCAGCACAAAGCCGAGTCCACAAATGAGTGAGTGGCAAACTTCAACTTTTGATCCTCTCTGCATTCGCTGATATCAAGCACAGCCTCCATCTCTCTCACCTATCAATGAGCAGCAGCAGCGTTGCCATTGCCATCAAAAGTCGGGGGCTTGCATCTCTGAAATGCCCTATAAGTACAGCCCCGAGCTATCCCTGGCACCGCTTCTTCCTCCTCCTCATCACTTGGGACAACCGTCTCAGTCTCCCGTTACCCCGCTTCTCCCGCGGTCTTCTTTTTCTCCTTCTTCTCATCCTCTCGTACGGCTCTAATCACTTTGACCACCATAGACGGTAGGATCGTCTGCATGACCTGGTGAACTTCCTCAACAACAGCCTCTTTCACCGAGGCCCTTAAATTAACACTCTCATCACCACCTGGTGATGAGTCTCGGGCTCTTTGGGTGCCCTTTCCGCAGCCTTAGCACCACCTCTTGTGGCACGAGGTCCAGCACCACGTCCACCACGACCTCCACCTCTAGAAGCCTTCGAAGATCTACCACCAGCCATCCTCTAAACACACTATAAGATTCAAACACCAACATGGTCATTCAAGGTAATAGCTCAGTTTATGTCAAGTATAGTAAGTCTCTAATTACAGTGGCCAGTTGTGATTAGCCACTTACTTTACTCTTCATACCCCAAGCATTTCCTATCGTGACTACATCAGTATTCAAATCTACTAAGAACACATAAATCAGATAGCATGCGTATATAATACCGGTTAACATTAAAAAAAATACCTGATGGCACGTAGCTACTTGGGCTGGCATCCTTCCATTCGTCCCATTTTCAATTTAAGTTTAGGTTTATTGGAAAATATTTACCCGTTTCTCTTAAACTTTGGCTCTGATACCAACTTGTAAGGCCCCGCTCCCGGGACACTCACAGTTGGACAATCATCGCACATATTACCTCAAAATCATATAAAATCTATTTAACATTTACAGCGGAAAATTTAACGAAACCATTTCATATATTAATAAATACTGTTTACAACATTAGTACATTACAAATTGTCGTCTGGTTTCATTATTACACAAAATGGATGCCAACCAAAATCTTCGCCAAGTAGCTTCACCCCGTGCCATCCTCAGCAACCTTTACCTGCCAACTGAAAATACATAAAAGTCAGCGTTGCTGAGTGAGTTCTAGTTTTATGAAAATATATATATTACCTTTCATTCGTTAAAACATTTTCATACTTTCGCACGTGATCACACATCATACATACACATAGATAATAGCATTATTATCTTCCGTCATCATTCTTTTCGTACTTATCGCACGTTTCGTACATTTTGCACGTTACATTATCTTTCACTTCTATCTAGGTCCTGTCATATACTAAACCCCCCTCTTGGGCACGAAGCCAACTAATCTAGGGTTTAGTGACAAGGACCCCGTTTCGCACGTATGGAACAGTCACCAAGACTGATTCCCCTATGTGTGAATCCCTCATGGGGCAGCCAAGATCGCACGCTGTATGTCACACAGTTGAGCTAACAATCTCTCAAGGAGTTGTGAACCTCCTTACATTTTGCTTGCAAGACTTTCATTCGTTCATTTATTATGTTCCACTTTCATTATCTTAGATCTTTCGCTTCGTTAAGATAATACTTTACGTTCATTAACATAATCACACCACCTATAGCCATGGAGTAATATAATAGGGAACATAAGAAAACAGGCCATAACATACTTAACATCATCACATAATCATCACAGGAAACATCCCAAGTCATAGCCTAAAAGTCCTTCTTTCCCTGAAAATTTCAGAAAATTTTCTAAGTCTTTAGGCGCATGAGCACTATGCGGGCGCTCGGCCACTATGCAGGCGCATGAACACTTAGGCGCATGGGCGACTCAGGCACATAGGCACTATTTGGGCGCACGAGCCTTACTTAGGTGCATGGGTAGGTTTCTAGGCGCATGGGGCGCATAGGCACTTAGGCGTCTGGGCATTTGGGCGTGTGGGCACACTTAGACTCCTGGGCATAATCCTAGGCGCATGGGCACTATTTGTGCGCATGAACCTTGGGCGTTTGGGTACTGTTTGGGCGCATGATCTCAGGCGCATGGGAACTTAGGCGCATGGCCAACTACTTTTCTAACTACCTCCATTTTCAGGCCAATAATCATCAATCTAAACTGTTCTAGCCTAGTTCTAACATACTAAGCATCAAACAAGCATTAATCATGAACATTAACATAAATCATTCCAAACATACACCCACCCATCGGGCACACACATAAATACATACGGGTACACACACCCAAATTTATAAAAAGTTATATCATGCATTTCCAGCCCCAAAATCAGTAAAAACATGTAAAATCGGGGATCTAGAACTCACCTCTTGCAACTTCCGAGTAAGACTTCTTCAAACCCGAATGCTTGTGAGTTCAAACACCTAAAAACACCAAAACACACAACCGAACACACATATAAACACATAAGCACATACCCGAAGCTGAAAATCAGCCAAGAACACCCCATAAATCAGAAAACTAACCTGAATTTCGACTTCTTCTTCTTCCTCTCTCTAAAACCGAAGAGAATTCTGCTCTTTCTCTCTCTAAAAATCCGATGGAAGAATAGTACAGGGGTTATGGGCGGCCATGACCACCTTTTGAACAAATTAATATTAAACTTTGTCCATTGTACAACTTTAACCCCTCAACTTGGGTTATTTTGCTTTTCTTCATTTTTCTTCCATTTTTCTCTTCTTTTAAAATTTCCGGGTGTTACAGTTACTCACCCAGATCATCGACTCTTTATCTCGGGAATTCGCAATGACTGACCAGGGTAAGCTACACCACTTTCTTGGTATTACTGTTGAATCTAAACAGGGTGGCCTATTTTTATCCCAGGAATCCTATGCTTCGACCATACTAGCTCGCGCAAATATGTCGGATTGCAAACCATGCTATACACCAACAGACACAAACTCTAAACTTAGTGCATGCTCAACTTCCCCTGCAATCGATGGTACCTTATACCGAAGCTTGGCCGGCGCCTTACAATACTTGGCATTTACTCGGCCTGACATTGCCTATGCCGTGCAACAACTCTGTCTATTTATGCACGACCCCCGTGAGCCACACTTCACGTTCCTCAAACGCATTCTACGAAATCTTAAAGGTACGTTGAATCATGGTCTACATATTACCCCTTCCAACTCCTTCAAACTAACGGCTTATTCTGACGCTGATGGGGGGGGGGGGGGGGGCGCCCGGACTCACGACGGTCAACCTCCGGCTATTGTGTATTTCTTGGAGATACTCTTGTCTCATGGTCATCCAAAAGCCAAGCAGTTATCTCTCGTTCTAGCGCTGAAGCCGAATACCGGGGGGTGGCAAACACGGTTGCTGAAACAAGCTGGCTGCGAAATTTACTACTTGAACTATATGTTCCCATTCGCACTGCCACAGTGGTCTACTACAACAATATCTCAGCCGTGTACTTAACCGAGAACCCGGTTCATCACCAACGCACTAAACGCGTGGAGATCGACATACATTTTGTACCCGAAAAAGTTCGCATTGGTGCGGTTCGGGTACTTCATATTCCTGCAGACTACCAGTATACTGATATATTTACCAAAGGACTTCCACGCTACTTGTTCCAACGATTCAAGTCCAGTTTGAGCATCCGTCCTTCTACAGCTCCAACTGCGGGGGCCTATTAGCTTACGTATTCACGGGTCAAACCGGTCAACCATCAGTTGACCACAGCATACTTAGTTTCGAGATATACTTGAATGTATTTTAGATAATTATTATTAGTTTGTTAGTTTAGATAATTACTAGTTTGTTATTCATGTATATCTTCATGTATATCTTTTCCTCATTTGTCTCCCAATTAGGTGATACCCTTCATGTATATATACCTGATTAAATCAATAGAAATCTCCAAGGGAGTTTTCCAAACTTACACTAACAACCAGTATGCTAATCAACCTCCATTACACAATTTCTAACTAAATCACCCAAATTTTCAAGTCCGACATGTAATTAAACAAAATTCAACTACTTTATCATCAAATTAAACTCATAAACTCTACATTACGTACTTCTAGAACTAAATCAATCAAATTAACATAAAATCGTGGGGAATCTAACAAGTTTGACACTGTTATTGAAGGAACTATAAGCCATTTATACTATATATACACAGTTAGTAAATGTGCATCCTTAATAAAATGTAAGAGGATGAAAAGGAACATTATCAAATTAGACCAATGATAGTTATAGTTGATTATAACAAACATAATACAATAAAAGTGGTGCCCTTGAAGGAAAAGTATCCATATCTAAGATACAGAAAATTACAAAACCCATATAAATCTCAGCTCTACTTAACGCACCTTGATTTACCTTGAGGTAAGGTTGTTGATCATTTGACTGTGCTTGGAACAAAATAACCTGTTGTAGTTGCTGATGTGGTGAAAAAGGCAAGACAAGCTACACTAAGGTAGAGTACGTCATCTAAACATGGTTAATTAATCCAAAGTTGACTATAGCTAGCAAATCAAGCAAGGTACATTGCCAAATAACATTAATAACAAAATAAATTTTGATATATTTAAAACTCAATTTGGTTGAATTTTATCCAATTACCGTTTCCATAAGTTGTTTTATAGGAGTGATAGGTGGAAGAGATCCATTAACTTTATTTCCCCAATCGATTTGGACACCTGAATTCTTCTTTAGCCACTTGCTAGACGAAACTACTTTCGCATGTGATTTAACTGCCACAAAATACATTCTTTTCTTACGTAACTAGCTAACTCACTTAGGTTTTATCATCACGTATTAAGAAAAGGAAGAAGAAAGCATCTAAATCTACTTAATCCTTAAGGTATAACACCGGAAAAACAAAATAGTAGTAAAAAAGTTCTTACTCTTCTCGATGGCAAACACATTGTTCTTAATAATCTCTGAAATTGTGACAAGAGTAGCGATAACTACAAAAATAACCAAAACAGAAGATAGGGGTGCCACAATTTCCCTAGACTTTAGTGTAATCCATGCATGAGAAGTAATGATATACAAACAAAAACAAATCTATAAAATGTGTCAGGTTAATGGAACAATTTTAACATCCGAGCAGACACTTCTATTAGAGGGCATAAGTTAGAATACTAGAACATTAATCTATTCTTTTGCCACAACAGTGTTTGTTGTTAATTTATTATGCCAAAAAAACAAGATCCTTAAATTATACTAAAATAAAAATACTATTTATGAAATCACCCTACCATGAGAAGTAAAATAAAATGTATACATCTCAATATACATACTTAACATAACATATTATATCTTTAACTTTACCTCTGCTATCAAAGTGAGTCCAAGTGGTTGAGTTCCTGAATGTTCAAAAATAAAAGAAGAACAGAAGAAAGTTTGAGTTCCTGGTATAGAATAGATTATGAGAGATACCCTTTTTCTTTATTTAATATGTTTATGTTAGTTTTTCGAAAGTTTAAGAGATGCTTAATATTTTCTATAAAATATAAGCCTTCATATCAAACACAAAAATTCAATGGTCATCTCGCAAATTCCAGGCTCCATTTTCCAATTTTCAGAAAGTTCAGATAAATTTTACAAGTTCCATAAAGTTTACATACTCAATTACAAGATACTTCAAGGTTGTAAGAAATACTCCCAGTCCCATTTGATCATGTAGTTCTATAATAAACAAAGTGTGCCATTTAAAATATATACATTATAGTAGTTGCAGGCCACTCCATGGGCTTTACATTCTATGATTTACTAAATTATACATCCAATCTGTTTGAAAGCAGCATGATAATCAATAAAAGTGGCAATGGATTTTCCAATTAACTGATGCTATTTGTGGCATTTGAGAAATGCTTACATGTGTTTGTAAGACCTCATGCATTTCATTGGCAATGGCTTCTCTAACTGTCAGCTCTAATCTCTAATCTAACTGTCAGCTCTAATGGAATCGACTCATTAGTACTCTGGTGGCTATGAGCCTCAAACTCTACATGCATGGTCCTAGTTTCTCTAGATTTGCTTTTGGTGACTAGTGTCTTGCTAGAATGGCCACCACGTGCACCACCACAACCACCATGAGCACCACCACTTGCACCACTTTGGGTAATCTTTCTTCTGGCCATAGCTTACTTACTATAAGGTTCAGAACACCAAAGTTGTCATCTAAGGTAGTAGTTCTCATGATAAGTAATGTAAGTTCTTAATGAAAATGGTCAAGTGTAATTATGTAACACCCCGAAGTTTCCATGGAATCAAAAGAAGAAGAAGTTCTCGTGCGACATAAAAGTTCTCGCGCGAGAAGCTTGCGCGAGAGGTATGAGATCCTATACATAGATGAGAGCACCTCTTTGCCCTTATAACTACGACAAGAACACTTATCATACTACTTATACTCTTAAGCTACAACAATGGACAACACTTAGATAGTGTAGGATAAATTGCCACACGAAGACTTGAAGTTGCATCCTTTGTTTGGGTTGACAACAACATTTAACGTTTCATCCAAACCTCACACTAAAATTAAATAGTTTTTTTCCTATATATCTATGAGATTAAATGCGAGTGTTGCGGTGGTGAACTTAACATTATTAAGTACATAAAAAATGTATGGGGTTCCGTCGACTCGAATCTGATGATGTGTTTAACACAAACGAGATCATTAAACTTCATGTTGAGATGTGTATGCAAGTAAGTATATCTTGAGGTTAAATTTGAGTTATATACTTTATTATATTTCAAAATATTTAAAAATAATTAGTGCCGTGATGTTATCCTTCGAAATTAGAAAATAAAATAATAATAATAATAAGATAATAAAAAATTTAAAATACTATTGCTCCACTTCTATTTTTATATTGATAGAATAGTTGTGAAATACGATAACTTAGGGTGGCAGTACTTCACACGAACCGAATCAAACACAAAACAAAACGAAAAATACCAAGTTTTGGCTGAGTAATAAAACGTGTTTTAAAAAACACGTTGGGTTCATGTTGACCCGTTTATAAAAAATCTCGGTTTGAGAAGACTTGCTTGAAAACGGGTTGACTCGTTAAACCATTTTACAAAAATATGTTTTAGAAAAATATTACAGGTCTTTTAAATTTTGTATAGGTAAATTAGTTTTAGGTTTTTTATTGGGTTTTGAAATTAAACTTATAACTTAAGTTTTGAACTTCACCTACTATAACATCTGACGTCTCGTTGTATATGTATTTTTAAAGTAGAACTTCGATATTAAATTAGCATTGATTTTTGGATGTTTAAAAATGGGGTTAACGAGTCACACTCAAGGTATATAAATATATATGGGTTGAGATTAGGGTTAAAGTTTATTACATGAATAAGAATATATGGACTAGTTTCTGTTTGATATTCCGGCCAGCCAAACCGTCATGACGCCAACACAAAATTAATGACTCTCATACGTAAACTTATATTACATAAAAATCCTTATATTAAAACGTAATCGTAGCCGGGGGCGCAACCAAGTGTTATCACGTGACAATCACTTTGTTATTTTTCTATTTTTTTCTTCATACATATATAAGAGTTTGAAACGAATTGTGAACAAGTTGTCTTAACAACCTCTTGCAAGTGTTTGTTATTAAAGAGATATATAAAACACTTGATTATTAAATATGTACTTGTATTATGTATTTTTAATTGATTTATTATTGTTTCTTACTCGACTCTAAATAAAAAATTAAGTGTTACACTTTTAAAAATCACAAATATGTGTAAAGTTATTCACGTTCTTTTATACTATATAAATGACCTTTCTAATTTAAGAGTAATATATATTGATTTTATTTCATATTTATTAACCATATTAAATTCATTCGTTGGTTAGTACATTATGACTATTTAAATTATCGATTTTCTTTTAGCACCGTTGTTCAAAACCAAACTATCAAGATCTTCCATATCTTTATTTTTTTTCATCTATAAATAGCATTAGAAATCTTGTTTCATATGATACCGTATTATAACAATCCACTAGTATAATCCACCATCAACTATTTTCACTCATTCTTTGTTTTTATTAGACATGAAGATATATCATGCTTTCGCGGTAGTAATGTTGGTCGTTGCATCGCTTCTTATACAGAATGTGCACTTGGGTATGGCAGTAACTTGTGATTCAAGCAAACTTCAACCATGTCTTCCATATTTAAAGGATGATAACAAATTACCTCCCGCAAAGTAACAATGTTGCATGAATATCAAAGATCAAGATGGTTGTTACTGCGAATTCTTGAAGGATCCAAAATGTAGAGACTATCTTCTAAAACCTTATGCTAAAGCTGTAGGAGAAGCTTGTGGTGTTAAAACGCCTAGCAAATGTCCTAATTACCTTGAAGCTCGTGTTTAAGTGAACAGTTTATTGCTTCTCTTTATAAAATAATAAATAAAAAAATATCATATGTAATTCTCAAGTTGAAAATTAAATGATGAAATTATGGTAGTTCATATGTTTCTCGAAACAATATAAAACAGTTGTCTGTCATACTTGTTACGATAAATGCAATAAGAAAGAACGATTAAGCTAAATTACAAAATAGATATAGTGAGTTTTGTTGTCTAAAATTTAGTCCAAGATAAAATCCTAAACGATCACAAGCATGGGCTGCTTATAGTGAAATAGATTAACACATGAAACTAAACAAACATATAAGTTATCGAAGTCAAATAACAAATAAATTAGCTAGTAGGTTTTTTTAAACTACGACACGAAGACTTATCATCCTACTTCTACTATTAAGCTACAACAATTGACAACACTTAGATAGTGTAGGATAAATTGCCACCCGAAAACTTAAACTTGCATCCTTTGTTTGGGCTGATCATAACATTTGGCGTTTCATCCGAACCTCACATTAAACTTAAATAGTTTTTTTTTCTATATATCCATTAAATTAAATGCGCGTGTTGCGGCGGTGAAGTTAACATTATTAATTACATAAAAAACGCATGGGGTTCCGTCGACTCGAATCTAATGATGTGCTTAATACAAACGAGATCGTTAAACTTACTGTTGAGATGTGTATGCAAGTAAGTATTTCTTGAAGTTAAAATCGAGTTATATACTTTATTATATTTCAAAAGATTTAAAAAGAATTAGTGTCGTGATGTTATCCTTTGGATTTAGAAAATAAAATAATAATAATAATAATATAATAAAAAATTTAAAGAACTATTGCTCCACTTCTATTTTTATATTGATAGAGTGGTTGTGAAATACGATTCACACGAACCGAATCAAACACAAAACAATCACGAAAAATACCAAGTTTTGGGCTGGGTAATAAAACGCGTTTTAAAAAACATGCCGGGTTCATGTTGACCTGTTTATAAAAAATCTCGGTTTGGGAAGACTTGCTTGAAAATGGGTTAACTCGCTAAACCGTTTTACTAAATTATGTTTTAGAAAACTATAACAGGTCTTTTAAATTTTGTATAGGTAAATTAGTTTTAGGTTTTTTTATTTGGTTTTGAAATTAAACTTATAACTTAAGTTTTGAACTTCACCTTAAAACATTTTATAAAATATTGCTTTTACCAAAAATGAATATCATCAACTTGAATACTATAACATCTGACGTCTCGTTGTATAAGCACTTTTAAAGTAGAACTTCGATATTAAATCAGCACTTATTTTTGATTGTTTACGAGTCACACTCAGGGTATATATATATATATATATATATATATATATATATATATATATATATATATATATATATATATTGGTTGAGATTAGGGTTAAATTCTTTTACATGAATAAGAATATATGGACAAGTTTGTGTTTGACATTCCGGCCTGCCAAACCGTCATGACGCCAACACAAAATTAATGACTCTCATACGTAAACTTATATTACATAAAAATCCTTATATTAAAACGTAATCGTAGCCGGGGGCGCAACCAAATGTTATAGCGTGACAATCACTTTGTTATTTCTATTTTTTTCTTCATACATATATAAGAGTTTGAAACGAATTGTGAACAAGTTGTCTTAACAACCTCTTGCAAGTGTTTGTTATTAAAGAGATATATAAAACACTTGATTATTAAATATGTACTTGTATTATGTATTTTTAATTGATTTAGTATTGTTTCTTACTCGACTCTAAATAAAAAATTAAGTGTTACACTTTTAAAAATCACAAATATGTGTAAAGTTATTCACGTTCTTTTATACTATATAAACGACCTTTCTAATTTAAGAGTAATATATATTGATTTTATTTCATATTTATTAACCGTATTAAATTCATTCGTTGGTTAGTACATTATAACTATTTAAATTATCGATTTTCTTTTAGCACCGTTGATCAAAACCAAACGATCAAGATCTTCCATATCTTTATTTTTTTTCATCTATAAATAGCATTAGAAATCTTGTTTCATATGATACCGTATTATAACAATCCACTAGTATAATCCACCATCAACTATTTTCGCTCATTCTTTGTTTTTGTTAGAAATGAAGATATATCATGCTTTCGCGGTAGTAATGTTGGTCGATGCATCGCTTCTTATACAGAATGTGCATTTGGGTATGACAGTAACTTGTGATTCAAGCAAACTTCAACCATGTCTTCCGTATTTGAAGGATGATAAGAAATTACCACCCGCAAAGTCACAATGTTGCATGAATATCAAAGATCAAGATGGTTGTTACTGCGAATTCTTGAAGGATCCAAAATATAAAGACTATCTTCTAAAACCTCATGCTAAAGCTGTAGGAGAAGCTTGTGGTGTTAAAACGCCTAGCAAATGTCCTAATTACCATGAAGCTCGTGTTTAAGTGAACAGTTTATTGCTTTTCTTGCTAAAATAATAAATAAAAAAAATATCATATGTAATTCTCAAGTTGAAAATTAATGATGAAATTATGGTAGTTCATATATTTCTCGAAACAATATAAAGCAATTGTCTGTCATACTTGTTACGATAAATGCAATAAGAAATAACAACTAAGCTAAATTACAAAAAAGATATAGTGAGTTGTGTTGTATAAAATTTAGACCAAGATAAAAACCTAAACGATCACAAGCATGTGCTGCTTATAGTGAAATAGATTAACACATGAAACTAAACAAACATATTAGTTATCAAAGTCAAATAATATATAAATTTGCTAGTAGGTTTTTTTTAAGCTACGACACAAACACTTTTCATCCTATTTCTACTCTTAAGTTACAACAATTGACAGCACTTAGATAGTGTAGGATAAATTGCCACCCGAACACTTAAACTTGCATCCTTTGTTTGGGTTGACCATAACATTTGGCGTTTCATCCGAACCTCACACTAAAATTAAATAGTTTTATTTATATATCTATGAAATTAAATGCGCGTGTTGCGGCGGTGAAGTTAGCATTATAAATTACATAAAAAACGTATGGGGTTCCGTCGACTCGAATCTAATGGTGTGTTTAATAAAAACGAGATCGTTAAACATATTGTTGAGATGTGTATACAAGTAAGTATTTCTTGAGGTTAAAATCGAGTTATATACTTTATTATAATTCAAAAGATCTAAAAAGAATTAGTGTCGTGATGTTATCCTTTGAAATTAGAAAATATAATAATAATAAAAACAATAATAATAATATAATAAAAAATTTAAAGTACTATTGCTCCACTTCAATTTTTATATTGATAGAATGGTTGTGAAATACGATTCACACGAACCGAATCAAACACAAAACAATCACGAAAAATACCAAGTTTTGGCCCGGTAAAAAAACGCGTTTTAAAAAACACGTCAGGTTCATGTTGACCCGTTTATAAAAAATCTCGGTTTGGGAAGACTTGCTTTAAAACGGGTTGACTCGCTAAACCGTTTTACTAAAATATGTTTTCGAAAACTATTACAGGTCTTTTAAATTTTGTACACGTAAATTAGTTTTAAGTTTTTTATTCGGTTTTGAAATTAAACTTATATCTTAAGTTTTGAACTTCACCTTAAAACATTTTATAAAATATTGCTTTTACAGCAAACGAATATCATCAACTTGAATACTATAACATCTAACGTCTCGTTGTATATACATTTTTAATGTAGAACTTTGATATTAAATTAGCATTGATATTTGGATGTTTAAAAATGGGGTTAATGAGTCACACTCACGGTATATAATATATATGGGTTGAGATTAGGGTTAAAGTTTTTTAGATGAATAAGAATATATCGACAAGTTTGTGTTCGATATTCCGGCCTGGCAAACTGTCAAACTGTCAAACCGATATGGACAAGTGTTTGTTATTAAAGAGATATATCAAACACTTGATTATTAAATATGTACTTGTATTATGTATTTTTAATTGATTTAGTATTGTTCCTTACTCGACTCTAAATCAAAAATCAAGTGTTACACTTTTAAAAATTACAAATATGTGTAAAGTTATTCACGTCTTTTTATACTATATTAATGACCTTTCTAATTTAAGAGTAATATGTATTGATTTTATTTTATATTTATTTACCATATTAAATTCATTCGTTGGTTAGTACATTATGACTATTTAAATTATTGATTTTCTTTTAGCACCGTTGATCAAAAACAAACGATCAAGATCTTCCATATCTTTATTTTTTTTCATCTATAAATAGCATTAGAAATCTTGCTTCATATGATACCGTATTATAACAATCCACTAGTATAATCCACCATCAACTATTTTCGGTCATTCTTTGTTTTTATTAGAAATGAAGATATATCATGCTTTCGCGGTAGTAATGTTGGTCGTTGCATCGCTTCTCATACAGAATGTGCACTTGGGTATGGCAGTAACTTGTGATTCAAGCAAACTTCAACCATGTCTTCCGTATTTGAAGGATGATAAGAAATTACCACCCGCAAAGTCACAATGTTGCATGAATATCAAAGATCAAGATGGTTGTTACTGCGAATTCTTGAAGGATCCAAAATATAGAGACTATCTTCTAAAACCTCATGCTAAAGCTGTAGGAGAAGCTTGTGGTGTTAAAACGCCTAGCAAATGTCCTAATTACCATGAAGCTCGTGTTTAAGTGAACAGTTTATTGCTTTTCTTGCTAAAATAATAAATAAAAAAAATATCATATGTAATTCTCAAGTTGAAAATTAATGATGAAATTATGGTAGTTCATATATTTCTCGAAACAATATAAAGCAATTGTCTGTCATACTTGTTACGATAAATGCAATAAGAAATAACAACTAAGCTAAATTGCAAAAAAGATATAGTGAGTTGTGTTGTATAAAATTTAGACCAAGATAAAAACCTAAACGATCACAAGCATGTGCTGCTTATAGTGAAATAGATTAACACATGAAACTAAACAAACATATTAGTTATCAAAGTCAAATAATATATAAATTTGCTAGTAGGTTTTTTTTAAGCTACGACACGAACACTTTTCATCCTATTTCTACTCTTAAGTTACAACAATTGACAGCACTTAGATAGTGTAGGATAAATTGCCACCCGAACACTTAAACTTGCATCCTTTGTTTGGGTTGACCATAACATTTGGCGTTTCATCCGAACCTCACACTAAAATTAAATAGTTTTATTTATATATCTATGAAATTAAATGCGCGTGTTGCGGCGGTGAAGTTAGCATTATAAATTACCTAAAAAACGTATGGGGTTCCGTCGACTCGAATCTAATGATGTGTTTAATAAAAACGAGATCGTTAAACATATTGTTGAGATGTGTATACAAGTAAGTATTTCTTGAGGTTAAAATCGAGTTATATACTTTATTATAATTCAAAAGATCTAAAAAGAATTAGTGTCGTGATGTTATCCTTTGAAATTAGAAAATATAATAATAATAAAAACAATAATAATAATATAATAAAAAATTTAAAGTACTATTGCTCCACTTCAATTTTTATATTGATAGAATGGTTGTGAAATACGATTCACACGAACCGAATCAAACACAAAACAATCACGAAAAATACCAAGTTTTGGGCCGGGTAAAAAAACGCGTTTTAAAAAACACGTCAGGTTCATGTTGACCCGTTTATAAAAAATCTCGGTTTGGGAAGTCTTGCTTTAAAACGGGTTGACTCGCTAAACCGTTTTACTAAAATATGTTTTCGAAAACTATTACAAGTCTTTTAAATTTTGTACACGTAAATTAGTTTTAGGTTTTTTATTCGGTTTTGAAATTAAACTTATATCTTAAGTTTTGAACTTCACCTTAAAACATTTTATAAAATATTGCTTTTACAGCAAACGAATATCATCAACTTGAATACTATAACATCTAACGTCTCGTTGTATATACATTTTTAATGTAGAACTTTGATATTAAATTAGCATTGATATTTGGATGTTTAAAAATGGGGTTAATGAGTCACACTCACGGTATATAAATATATATGGGTTGAGATTAGGGTTAAAGTTTTTTAGATGAATAAGAATATATCGACAAGTTTGTGTTCGATATTCCGGCCTGGCAAACTGTCAAACTGTCAAACCGATATGGACAAGTGTTTGTTATTAAAGAGATATATCAAACACTTGATTATTAAATATGTACTTGTATTATGTATTTTTAATTGATTTAGTATTGTTCCTTACTCGACTCTAAATCAAAAATCAAGTGTTACACTTTTAAAAATTACAAATATGTGTAAAGTTATTCACGTCTTTTTATACTATATTAATGACCTTTATAATTTAAGAGTAATATGTATTGATTTTATTTTATATTTATTTACCATATTAAATTCATTCGTTGGTTAGTACATTATGACTATTTAAATTATTGATTTTCGTTTAGCACCGTTGATCAAAAACAAACGATCAAGATCTTCCATATCTTTATTTTTTTTCATCTATAAATAGCATTAGAAATCTTGTTTCATATGATACCGTATTATAACAATCCACTAGTATAATCCACCATCAACTATTTTCACTCATTCTTTGTTTTTATTAGAAATGAAGATATATCATGCTTTCGCGGTAGTAATGTTGGTCGTTGCATCGCTTCTCATACAGAATGTGCACTTGGGTATGGCAGTAACTTGTGATTCAAGCAAACTTCAACCATGTCTTCCGTATTTGAAGGATGATAAGAAATTACCACCCGCAAAGTCACAATGTTGCATGAATATCAAAGATCAAGATGGTTGTTACTGCGAATTCTTGAAGGATCCAAAATATAGAGACTATCTTCTAAAACCTCATGCTAAAGCTGTAGGAGAAGCTTGTGGTGTTAAAACGCCTAGCAAATGTCCTAATTACCATGAAGCTCGTGTTTAAGTGAACAGTTTATTGCTTTTCTTGCTAAAATAATAAATAAAAAAAATATCATATGTAATTCTCAAGTTGAAAATTAATGATGAAATTATGGTAGTTCATATATTTCTCGAAACAATATAAAGCAATTGTCTGTCATACTTGTTACGATAAATGCAATAAGAAATAACAACTAAGCTAAATTACAAAAAAGATATAGTGAGTTGTGTTGTATAAAATTTAGACCAAGATAAAAACCTAAACGATCACAAGCATGTGCTGCTTATAGTGAAATAGATTAACACATGAAACTAAACAAACATATTAGTTATCAAAGTCAAATAATATATAAATTTGCTAGTAGGTTTTTTTTAAGCTACGACACGAACACTTTTCATCCTATTTCTACTCTTAAGTTACAACAATTGACAGCACTTAGATAGTGTAGGATAAATTGCCACCCGAACACTTAAACTTGCATCCTTTGTTTGGGTTGACCATAACATTTGGCGTTTCATCCGAACCTCACACTAAATTAAATAGTTTTTTTTTTCTGTATATCTTTGAAATTAAATGCGCGTGTTGCGGCGGTGAAGTTAACATTATAAATTACATAAAAACGTATGGGGTTCCGTCTACCCGAATCTAATGATGTGTTTAATACAAACGAGATCGTTAAACATAGTGTTGAGATGTGTATGCCAGTAAGTATTTCTTGAGGTTAAAATCGAGTTATATACTTTATTATATTTCAAAAGATTTAAAAAGAATTAGTGTCGTGAAGTAATCCTTTGAATTTAGAAAATAACAAAAATAATAATAATAATATAATAAAAAATTTAAAGTACTATTGCTCCACTTCTATTTTTATATTGATAGAATGGTTGTGAAATACGATTCACAAGAACCGAATCAAACACAAAACAAACACGAAAAATACCAAGTTTTGTCCGGGTAATAAAACGCGTTTTAAAAAACACGTCGGGTTTATGTTGACCCGTTTATAAAAAATCTCGGTTTGGGAAGACTTGCTTGAAAACGGGTTGACTCTCTAAACCGTTTTACTAAAATATTTTTTAGAAAACTATTACAGGTCTTTTAAATTTTGTACACGTAAATTAGTTTTAGGTTTTTTGTTCGGTTTTGAAATTAAACTTATATCTTAAGTTTTGAACTTCACCTTAAAACATTTTATAAAATATTACTTTTACAAAAAACGAATATCATCAACTTGAATACTATAACATCTGACGTCTCGTTGTATATACATTTTTAATGTAGAACTTTGATATTAAATTAGCATTGATATTTCGATGTTTAAAAATGGGGTTAATGATTCACACTCAGGGTATATAAATATACATGGGTTGAGATTAGGGTTAAAGTTTTTTACATGAATAAGAATATATGGACAAGTTTGTGTTCGATATTCCGGCCTGTCAAAGTTTGACAAACCGATATGGACAAGTGTTTGTTATTAAAGGGATATATCAAACACTTGATTATTAAATATGTACTTGTATTATGTATTTTTAATTGATTTAGTATTGTTTCTTACTCGACTCTAAATCAAAAATCAAGTGTTACAATTTTAAAAATCACAAATATGGGTAAAGTTATTCACATCCTTTTATACTATATAAATGACATTTCTAATTTAAGAGTAATATGTATTGATTTTATTTTATATTTATTTATCATATTAAATTCATTCGTTGGTTAGTACATTATGACTATTTAAATTAATGAGTTTCTTTTAGCACCGTTGATCAAAAACAAACGATCAAGATCTTCCATGTCTTTATTTTTTTTCATTTATAAATAGCATTAGAAATCTTGTTTCATATGATACCGTATTATAACAATCCACTAGTATAATCCACCATCAACTATTTTCGCTCATTCTTTGTTTTTATTAGAAATGAAGATATATCATGCTTTCGCGGTAGTAATGTTGGTCGTTGCATCGCTTCTCATACAGAATGTGCACTTGGGTATGGCAGTAACTTGTGATTCAAGCAAACTTCAACCATGTCTTCCGTATTTGAAGGATGATAAGAAATTACCACCCGCAAAGTCACAATGTTGCATGAATATCAAAGATCAAGATGGTTGTTACTGCGAATTCTTGAAGGATCCAAAATATAGAGACTATCTTCTAAAACCTCATGCTAAAGCTGTAGGAGAAGCTTGTGGTGTTAAAACGCCTAGCAAATGTCCTAATTACCATGAAGCTCGTGTTTAAGTGAACAGTTTATTGCTTTTCTTGCTAAAATAATAAATAAAAAAATCATATTTAATTCTCAAGTTGAAAATTAATGATGAAATTATTGTAGTTCATATATTTCTCGAAACAATATAAAGCAATTGTCTGTCATACTTGTTACGATAAATGCAATAAGAAATAACTACTAAGCTAAATTACAAAAAAGATATAGAGAGTTGTGTTGTATAAAATTTAGTACAAGATAAAAACCTAAACGATCACAAGCATGTGCTATGTGCTGCTTATAGTGAAATAGATTAACACATGAAACTAAACAAACATATTAGTTATCAAAGTCAAATAATATATAAATTTGCGAGTAGGTTTTTTTTTAAGCTACGACACGAACACTTATCATCCTATTTCTACTCTTAAGCTACAACAATTGACAGCACTTAGATAGTGTAGGATAAATTGCCACCCGAACACTTAAACTTGCATCCTTTGTTTGGGTTGACCATAACATTTGGCGTTTCATCCGAACCTCACACTAAATTAAATAGTTTTTTTTCTGTATATCTTTGAAATTAAATGCGTGTGTTGCGGTGGTGAAGTTAACATTATAAATTACATAAAAAAAGTATGGGGTTCCGTCGACTCGAATCTAATGATGTGTTTAATACAAACGAGATCGTTAAACATAGTGTTGAGATGTGTATGCAAGTAAGTATTTCTTGAGGTTAAAATCGAGTTATATACTTTATTATATTTCAAAAGATTTAAAAAGAATTAGTGTCGTGATGTTATCCTTTGAATTTATTAAATAAAAAAAATAATAAGAATAATATAATAAAAAATTTAAAGTACTATTGCTCCACTTCTATTTTTATATTGATAGAATGGTTGTGAAATACGATTCACAAGAACCGAATCAAACACAAAACAAACACGAAAAATACCAAGTTTTGGGCCGGGTAATAAAACGCATTATAAAAAACACGTCGGGTTTATGTTGACCCGTTTATAAAAAATCTCGGATTGGGAACACTTGCTTGAAAACGGGTTGACTCGCTAAACCGTTTTTCTAAAATATTTTTTAGAAAACTATTACAGGTCTTTTAAATTTTGTACAGGTAAATTAATTTTAGGTTTTTTGTTCGGTTTTGAAATTAAACTTATATCTTAAGTTTTGAACTTCACCTTAAAACATTTTATAAAATATTACTTTTACAAAAAACGAATATCATCAACTTGAATACTATAACATCTGACGTCTCGTTGTATATACATTTTTAATGTAGAACTTTGATATTAAATTAGCATTGATATTTCGATGTTTAAAAATGGGGTTAACGATTCACACTCAGGGTATATAAATATACATGGGTTGAGATTAGGGTTAAAGTTTTTTACATGAATAAGAATATATGGACAAGTTTGTGTTCGATATTCCGGCCCGTCAAACTGTCAAACCGATATGGACAAGTGTTTGTTATTAAAGGGATATATCAAACACTTGATTATTAAATATGTACTTGTATTATGTATTTTTAATTGATTTAGTATTGTTTCTTACTCGACTCTAAATCAAAAATCAAGTGTTACACTTTTAAAAATCACAAATATGTGTAAAGTTATTCACATCCTTTTATACTATATAAATGACCTTTCTAATTTATGAGTAATATGTATTGATTTTATTTTATATTTATTTACCATATTAAATTCATTCGTTGGTTAGTACATTATGACTATTTAAATTATTGAGTTTCTTTTAGCACCGTTGATCAAAAACAAACGATCAAGATCTTCCATGTCTTTATTTTTTTTCATCTATAAATAGCATTAGAAATCTTGTTTCATATGATACCGTATTATAACAATCCACTAGTATAATCCACCATCAACTATTTTCGCTCATTCTTTGTTTTTATTAGAAATGAAGATATATCATGCTTTCGCGGTAGTAATGTTGGTCGTTGCATCGCTTCTTATACAGAATGTGCACTTGGGTATGGCAGTAACTTGTGATTCAAGCAAACTTCAACCATGTCTTCCGTATTTGAAGGATGATAAGAAATTACCACCCGCAAAGTCATAATGTTGCATGAATATCAAAGATCAAGATGGTTGTTACTGCGAATTCTTGAAGGATCCAAAATATAGAGACTATCTTCTAAAACCTCATGCTAAAGCTGTAGGAGAAGCTTGTGGTGTTAAAACGCCTAGCAAATGTCCTAATTACTATGAAGCTCGTGTTTAAGTGAACAGTTTATTGCTTTTCTTGCTAAAATAATAAATAAAAAAAATATCATATGTAATTCTCAAGTTGAAAATTAATGATGAAATTATGGTACTTCATATATTTCTCGAAACAATATAAAGCAATTGTCTGTCATACTTGTTACGATAAATGCAATAAGAAATAACAACTAAGCTAAATTACAAAAAAGATATAGTGAGTTGTGTTGTATAAAATTTTGTACAAGATAAAAACCTAAACGATCACAAGCATGTGTTGCTTATAGTGAAAAAGATTAACACATGAAACTAAACAAACATATTAGTTATCAAAGTCAAATAATATATAAATTTGCTAGTAGGTTTTTTTTTAAGCTACGACACGAACACTTATCATCCTATTTCTACTCTTAAGCTACAACAATTGACAGCACTTAGATAGTGTAGGATAAATTGCCACCCGAACACTTAAACTTGCATCCTTTGTTTGGGTTGACCATAACATTTGGCGTTTCATCCGAACCTCACACTAAATTAAATAGTTTTTTTATTCTATATATCTTTGAAATTAAATGCGCGTGTTGCGGCGGTGAAGTTAACATTATAAATTACATAAAAAACGTATGGGGTTCCGTCGACTCGAATCTAATGATGTGTTTAATACAAACGAGATCGTTAAACATAGTGTTGAGATGTGTATGCAAGTAAGTATTTCTTGAGGTTAAAATCGAGTTATATACTTTATTATATTTCAAAAGATTTAAAAAGAATTAGTGTCGTGATGTAATCCTTTGAATTTAGAAAATAAAAAAAATAATAAGAATAATACAATAAAAAATTTAAAGTACTATTGCTCCACTTCTATTTTTATATTGATAGAATGGTTGTGAAATACGATTCACACAAACCGAATCAAACACAAAACAAACACGAAAAATACCAAGTTTTATCCAGGGTAATAAAACGCGTTTTAAAAAACACGTCGGGTTTATGTTGACCTGTTTATAAAAAATCTCGGTTTGGGAAGACTTGCTTGAAAACGGGTTGACTCGCTAAACCGTTTTACTAAAATATTTTTTAGAAAACTATTACAAGTCTTTTAAATTTTGTACAGGTAAATTAGTTTTAGGTTTTTTGTTCGGTTTTGAAATTAAACTTATATCTTAAGTTTTGAACTTCGCCTTAAAACATTTTATAAAATATTACTTTTACAAAAAACGAATATCATCAACTTGAATACTATAACATCTGACGTCTCGTTGTATATACATTTTTAATGTAGAACTTTGATATTAAATTAGCATTGATACTTCGATGTTTAAAAATGGGGTTAATGATTCACACTCACGGTATATAAATATACATGGGTTGAGATTAGGGTTAAAGTTTTTTACATGAATAAGAATATATGGACAAGTTTGTGTTCGATATTCCGGCCTGTCAAAATGTCAAAATGTCAAAATGTCAAAATGTCAAAATGTCAAAATGTCAAAATGTCAAAATGTCAAAATGTCAAAATGTCAAAATGTCAAAATGTCAAAATGTCAAAATGTCAAAATGTCAAAATGTCAAAATGTCAAAATGTCAAAATGTCAAAATGTCAAAATGTCAAAATGTCAAAATGTCAAAATGTCAAAATGTCAAAATGTCAAAATGTCAAAATGTCAAAATGTCAAACCATCAAATTGTCAAACCGATATGGACAAGTGTTTGTTATTAAAGAGATATATCAAACACTTGATTATTAAATATGTACTTGTATTATGTAGTTTTAATTGATTTAGTATTGTTCCTTACTCGACTCTAAATCAAAAATCAAGTGTTACACTTTTAAAAATCACAAATATGTGTAAAGTTATTCACATCCTTTTATACTGTATAAATGACCTTTCTAATTTAAGAGTAATATGTATTGATTTTATTTTATATTTATTTACCATATTAAATTCATTCGTTGGTTAGTATATTATGACTATTTAAATTATTGAGTTTCTTTTAGCACCGTTGATCAAAAACAAACGATCAAGATCTTCCATATCTTTATTTTTTTTCATCTATAAATAGCATTAGAAATCTTGTTTCATATGATACCGTATTATAACAATCCACTAGTATAATCCACCATCAACTATTTTCGCTCATTCTTTGTTTTTATTAGAAATGAAGATATATCATGCTTTCGCGGTAGTAATGTTGGTCGTTGCATCGCTTCTCATACAGAATGTGCACTTGGGTATGGCAGTAACTTGTGATTCAAGCAAACTTCAACCATGTCTTCCGTATTTGAAGGATGATAAGAAATTACCACCCGCAAAGTCACAATGTTGCATGAATATCAAAGATCAAGATGGTTGTTACTGCGAATTCTTGAAGGATCCAAAATATAGAGACTATCTTCTAAAACCTCATGCTAAAGCTGTAGGAGAAGCTTGTGGTGTTAAAACGCCTAGCAAATGTCCTAATTACCGTGAAGCTCGTGTTTAAGTGAACAGTTTATTGCTTTTCTTGCTAAAATAATAAATAAAAAAAATATCATATGTAATTCTCAAGTTGAAAATTAATGATGAAATTATGGTAGTTTATATATTTCTCGAAACAATATAAAGCAATTGTCTGTCATACTTGTTACGATAAATACAATAAGAAATAACTACTAAGGTAAATTACAAAAAAGATATAGTGAGTTGTGTTGTATAAAACTTAGTACAAGATAAAAACCTAAACAATCACAAGCATCTGCTACTTATAGTGAAATAGATTAACACATGAAACTAAACAAACATATTAGTTATCAAAGTCAAATAATATATAAATTTGCTAGTAGGTTTTTTTTTAAGCTACGACATGAACACTTATCATTCTATTTCTACTCTTAAGCTATAACAATTGACAGCACTTAGATAGTGTAGGATAAATTGCCACCCGAACACTTAAACTTGCATCCTTTGTTTGGGTTGACCATAACATTTGGCGTTTCATCCGAACCTCACACTAAATTAAATAGTTTTTTTTTTCTGTATATCTTTGAAATTAAATGCGCGTGTTGCGGCGGTGAAGTTAACATTAAAAATAACATAAAAAACGTATGGGGTTCCGTCGACTCGAATCTAATGATGTGTTTAATACAAACGAGATCGTTAAACATAGTGTTGAGATGTGTATGCAAGTAAGTATTTCTTGAGGTTAAAATCGAGTTATATACTTTATTATATTTTAAAAGATTTAAAAAGAATTAGTGTCGTGATGTAATCCTTTGAATTTAGAAAATAACAAAAATAATAAGAATAATATAATAAAAAATTTAAAGTACTATTGCTCCACTTCTATTTTTATATTGATAGAATGGTTGTGAAATACGATTCACAAGAACCGAATCAAACACAAAACAAACACGAAAAATACCAAGTTTTGTCCGGGTAATAAAACGCGTTTTAAAAAACACGTCGGGTTTATGTTGACCCGTTTATAAAAAATCTCGGTTTGGGAAGACTTGCTTGAAAACGGGTTGACTCACAAAACCGTTTTACTAAAATATTTTTTAGAAAACTATTACAGGTCTTTTAAATTTTGTACACGTAAATTAGTTTTAGGTTTTTTGTTCGGTTTTGAAATTAAACTTATATCTTAAGTTTTGAACTTCACCGTAAAACATTTTATAAAATATTACTTTTACAAAAAACGAATATCATCAACTTGAATACTATAACATCTGACGTCTCGTTGTATATACATTTTTAATGTAGAACTTTGATATTAAATTAGCATTGATATTTCGATGTTTAAAAATGGGGTTAATGATTCACACTCAGGGTATATAAATATACATGGGTTGAGATTAGGGTTAAAGTTTTTTACATGAATAAGAATATATGGACAAGTTTGTGTTCGATATTCCGGACTGTCAAAGTTTGACAAACCGATATGGACAAGTGTTTGTTATTAAAGGGATATATCAAACACTTGATTATTAAATATGTACTTGTATTATGTATTTTTAATTGATTTAGTATTGTTTCTTACTCGACTCTAAATCAAAAATCAAGTGTTACAATTTTAAAAATCACAAATATGTGTAAAGTTATTCACATCCTTTTATACTATATAAATGACATTTCTAATTTAAGAGTAATATGTATTGATTTTATTTTATATTTATTTATCATATTAAATTCATTCGTTGGTTAGTACATTATGACTATTTAAATTAATGAATTTCTTTTAGCACCGTTGATCAAAAACAAACGATCAAGATCTTCCATGTCTTTATTTTTTTTCATCTATAAATAGCATTAGAAATCTTGTTTCATATGATACCGTATTATGACAATCCACTAGTATAATGCACCGTCAACTATTTTCGCTCATTCTTTGTTTTTATTAGAAATGAAGATATATCATGCTTTCGCGGTAGTAATGTTGGTCGTTGCATCGCTTCTCATACAGAATGTGCACTTGGGTATGGCAGTAACTTGTGATTCAAGCAAACTTCAACCATGTCTTCCGTATTTGAAGGATGATAAGAAATTACCACCCGCAAAGTCACAATGTTGCATGAATATCAAAGATCAAGATGGTTGTTACTGCGAATTCTTGAAGGATCCAAAATATAGAGACTATCTTCTAAAATCTAATGCTAAAGCTGTAGGAGAAGCTTGTGGTGTTAAAACGCCTAGCAAATGTCCTAATTACCATGAAGCTCGTGTTTAAGTGAACAGTTTATTGCTTTTCTTGCTAAAATAATAAATAAAAATATCATATTTAATTCTCAAGTTGAAAATTAATGATGAAATTATTGTAGTTCATATATTTCTCGAAACAATATAAAGCAATTGTCTGTCATACTTGTTACGATAAATGCAATAACAAATTACTACTAAGCTAAATTACAAAAAAGATATAGAGAGTTGTGTTGTATAAAATTTAGTACAAGATAAAAACCTAAACGATCACAAGCATGTGCTATGTGCTGCTTATAGTGAAATAGATTAACACATGAAACTAAACAAACATATTAGTTATCAAAGTCAAATAATATATAAATTTGCTAGTAGGTTTTTTTTAAGCTACGACACGAACACTTATCATCCTATTTCTACTCTTAAGCTACAACAATTGACAGCACTTAGATAGTGTAGGATAAATTGCCACCCGAACACTTAAACTTGCATCCTTTGTTTGGGTTGACCATAACATTTGGCGTTTCATCCGAACCTCACACTAAATTAAATAGTTTTTTTTCTGTATATCTTTGAAATTAAATGCGCGTGTTGCGGTGGTGAAGTTAACATTATAAATTACATAAAAAACGTATGGGGTTCCGTCGACTCGAATCTAATGATGTGTTTAATACAAACGAGATCGTTAATCATAGTGTTGAGATGTGTATGCAAGTAAGTATTTCTTGAGGTTAAAATCGAGTTATATACTTTATTATATTTCAAAAGATTTAAAAAGAATTAGTGTCGTGATGTTATCCTTTGAATTTAGAAAATAAAAAAAATAATAAGAATAATATAATAAAAAATTTAAAGTACTATTGCTCCACTTCTATTTTTATATTGATAGAATGGTTGTGAAATACGATTCACAAGAACCGAATCAAACACAAAACAAACACGAAAAATACCAAGTTTTGGGCCGGGTAATAAAACGCATGTTAAAAAACACGTCAGGTTTATGTTGACCCGTTTATAAAAAATCTCGGATTGGGAACACTTGCTTGAAAACGGGTTGACTCGCTAAACCGTTTTTCTAAAATATTTTTTAGAAAACTATTACAGGTCTTTTAAATTTTGTACAGGTAAATTAATTTTAGGTTTTTTGTTCGGTTTTGAAATTAAACTTATATCTTAAGTTTTGAACTTCACCTTAAAACATTTTATAAAATATTACTTTTACAAAAAACGAATATCATCAACTTGAATACTATAACATCTGTCGTCTCGTTGTATATACATTTTTAATGTAGAACTTTGATATTAAATTAGCATTGATATTTCGATGTTTAAAAATGGGGTTAACGATTCACACTCAGGGTATATAAATATACATGGGTTGAGATTAGGGTTAAAGTTTTTTACATGAATAAGAATATATGGACAAGTTTGTGTTCGATATTCTGGCCTGTCAAACTGTCAAACCGATATGGACAAGTGTTTGTTATTAAAGGGATATATCAAACACTTGATTATTAAATATGTACTTGTATTATGTATTTTTAATTGATTTAGTATTGTTTCTTACTCGACTCTAAATCAAAAATCAAGTGTTACACTTTTAAAAATCACAAATATGTGTAAAGTTATTCACATCCTTTTATACTATATAAATGACCTTTCTAATTTAAGAGTAATATGTATTGATTTTATTTTATATTTATTTACCATATTAAATTCATTCGTTGGTTAGTACATTATGACTATTTAAATTATTGAGTTTCTTTTAGCACCGTTGATCAAAAACAAACGATCAAGATCTTCCATATCTTTATTTTTTTTCATCTATAAATAGCATTAGAAATCTTGTTTCATATGATATCCACCATCAACTATTTTCGCTCATTCTTTGTTTTTATTAGAAATGAAGATATATCATGCTTTCGCGGTAGTAATGTTGGTCGTTGCATCGCTTCTTATACAGAATGTGCACTTGGGTATGGCAGTAACTTGTGATTCAAGCAAACTTCAACCATGTCTTCCGTATTTGAAGGATGATAAGAAATTACCACCCGCAAAGTCACAATGTTGCATGAATATCAAAGATCAAGATGGTTGTTACTGCGAATTCTTGAAGGATCCAAAATATAGAGACTATCTTCTAAAACCTCATGCTAAAGCTGTAGGAGAAGCTTGTGGTGTTAAAACGCCTAGCAAATGTCCTAATTACCATGAAGCTCGTGTTTAAGTGAACAGATTATTGCTTTTCTTGCTAAAATAATAAATAAAAAAAATATCATATGTAATTCTCAAGTTGAAAATTAATGATGAAATTATGGTACTTCATATATTTCTCGAAACAATATAAAGCAATTGTCTGTCATACATGTTACGATAAATGAAATAAGAAATAACAACTAACCTAAATTACAAAAAAGATATAGTGAGTTGTGTTGTATAAAATTTAGTACAAGATAAAAACCTAAACGATCACAAGCATGTGTTGCTTATAGTGAAAAAGATTAACACATGAAACTAAACAAACATATTAGTTATCAAAGTCAAATAATATATAAATTTGCTAGTAGGTTTTTTTTTAAGCTACAACACGAACACTTATCATTCTATTTCTACTCTTAAGCTACAACAATTGACAGCACTTAGATAGTGTAGGATAAATTGCCACCCGAACACTTAAACTTGCATCCTTTGTTTGGGTTGACCATAACATTTGGCGTTTAATCCGAACCTCACACTAAATTAAATGGTTTTTTTCTGTATATGTTTGAAATTAAATGCGCGTGTTGCGGCGGTGAAGTTAACATTATAAATTACATAAAAAACATATGGGGTTCCGTCGACTCGAATCTAATGATGTGTTTAATACAAACGAGATCGTTAAACATAGTGTTGAGATGTGTATGCAAGTAAGTATTTCTTGAGGTTAAAATCGAGTTATATACTTTATTATATTTCAAAAGATTTAAAAAGAATTAGTGTCGCGTTATCCTTTAAATTTAGAAAATAAAAAATAACAATAATAATATAATAAAAAATTTAAAGTACTATTGCTCCACTTCTATTTTTATATTGATAGAATGGTTGTGAAATACGATTCACACGAACCGAATCAAACATAAAACAAACACGAAAAATACCAAGTTTTGGGCGGGGTAACAAAACGCGTTTTAAGAAACGCGTCGGGTTCATGTTGACCCGTTTATAAAAAATCTCGGTTTGGGAAGACTTGCTTGAAAACGGGTTGACTCGCTAAACCGTTTTACTAAAATATGTTTTAGAAAACTATTACAGGTCTTTTAAATTTTGTACACGTAAATTAGTTTTAGGTTTTTTATTCGGTTTTGAAATTAAACTTATATCTTAAGTTTGGAACTTCACCTTAAAACATTTTATAAAATATTGCTTTTAAAAAAAACGAATATCATCAACTTGAATACACGTCTCGTTGTATATACATTTTTAATGTAGAACTTTGACATTAAATTAGCATTGATATTTGGATATTTAAAAATGGGGTTAACGAGTCACACTCAGGGTATATATAAATATATATGGATTGAGATTAGGGTTAAAGTTTTTTACATGAATAAGAATGTATGGACAAGTTTGTGTTCGATATTCCGGCTTGTCAAACTGTCAAACTGATATGGACAAGTGTTTGTTATTAAAGAGATATATCAAACACTTGATTATTAAATACGTACTTGTATTATGTATTTTTAATTGATTTAGTATTGTTTCCTACTCGACTGTAAATTAAAAATCAAGTGTTATACTTTTAATAATCACAAATATGTGTAAAGTTATTCACGTCCTTTTATACTATATAAATGACCTTTCTAATTTAAGAGTAATATGTATTGATTTTATGTTATATTTACTAACCATATTAAATTCATTTGTTGGTTAGTACATTATGACTATTTAAATTATTGATTTTCTTTTAGCACCGTTGATCAAAAACAAACGATCAAGATCTTTCATATCTTTATTTTTTTCATCTATAAATAGCATTAGAAATCTTGTTTCATATGATACCGTTTTATAACAATCCACTAGTATAATCCACCATCAACTATTTTCGCTCATTCTTTGTTTTTATTAGAAATGAAGATATATCATGCTTTCGCGGTAGTAATGTTGGTCGTTGCATCGCTTCTTATACAGAATGTGCACTTGGGTATGGCAGTAACTTGCGATTCAAACAAACTTCAACCGTGTCTTCCGTATTTGAAGGATGATCACAAATTACCACCCGCAAAGTCACAATGTTGCATGAATATCAAAGATCAAGATGGTTGTTACTGCGAATTCTTGAAGGATCCAAAATATAGAGACTATCTACTAAAACCTCATGCTAAAGCTGTAGGAGAAGCTTGTGGTGTTAAAACGCCTAGCAAATGTCCTAATTACCATGAAGCTCGTGTTTAAGTGAACAGTTTATTGCTTCTCTTGCTAAAATAATAAAAAAAAAATATCATATGTAATTCTCAAGTTGAAAATTAAATGATGAAATTATGGTAGTTCATATGTTTCTTGAAACAATATAAAACAATTGTCTGTAATGCTTGTTACGATAAATGTAATAAGAAATAACGACTATGCTAAATTACAAAAAAGATATAGTGAGTTGTGTTGTGTAAAATTTAGTCCAAGATAAAAACCTAAACCATCACAAGCATTGGCTGCTTATAGTGAAATAGATTAACACATGAAACTAAACAAACATATTAGTTATCAAAGTCAAATAATATATAAATTAGCTAGTAGGTTTTTTTTAAGCTACGACACGAACATTTATCATCCTATTTCTACTCTTAAGCTACAACAATTGACAGCACTTAGATAGTGTAGGATAAATTGCCACCCGAACACTTAAACTTGCATCCTTTGTTTGGGTTGACCATAACATTTGGCGTTTCATCGGAACCTCACCCTAAATTAAATAGTTTTTTTTCTATATATCTTTGTAATTAAATGCGCGTGTTGCGGCGGTGAAGTTGCCATTATTAATTACATAAAAAAACGTATGGGGTTCCGTCGACTCGAATCTAATGATGTGTTTAATACAAACGAGATCGTTAAACATAGTGTTGAGATGTGTATGCAAGTAAGTATTTCTTGAGGTTAAAATCGAGTTATATACTTTATTATATTTCAAAAGATTTAAAAAGAATTAGTGTCGTGATGTTATCCTTTGAATTTAGAAAATAAAAAAAATAATAAGAATAATACAATAAAAAATTTAAAGTACTATTGCTCCACTTCTATTTTTATATTGATAGAATGGTTGTGAAATACGATTCACACGAACCGAATCAAACATAAAACAAACACGAAAAACACCAAGTTTTGGGCCGGGTAACAAAACGCGTTTTAAAAAACGCGTCGGGTTCATGTTGACCCGTTTATAAAAAATCTCGGTTTGGGAAGACTTGCTTGAAAACGGGTTGACTCGCTAAACCGTTTTACTAAAATATTGTTTAGAAAACTATTACACGTCTTTTAAATTTTGTACACGTAAATTAGTTTTAGGTTTTTTATTCGGTTTTGAAATTAAACTTATATCTTAAGTTTGGAACTTCACCTTAAAACATTTTATAAAATATTGCTTTTACAAAAAACGAATATCATCAACTTGAGTACACGTCTCGTTGTATATACATTTTTAATGTAGAACTTTGATATTAAATTAGCATTGATATTTGGATGTTTAAAAATGGGGTTAACGAGTCACACTCAGGGTATATAAATATATATGGATTGAGATTAGGGTTAAAGTTTTTTACATGAATAAGAATGTATGGACAAGTTTGTGTTCGATATTCCGGCTTGTCAAACTGTCAAACCGATATGGACAAGTGTTTGTTATTAAAGGGATATATTAAACACTTGATTATTAAATACGTACTTGTATTATATATTTTTAATTGATTTAGTATTGTTTCCTACTCGACTGTAAATCAAAAATCAAGTGTTACACTTTTAATAATCGCAAATATGTGTAAAGTTATTCACGTCCTTTTATACTATATAAATGACCTTTCTAATTTAAGAGTAATATGTATTGATTTTATGTTATATTTACTAACCATATTAAATTCATTTGTTGGTTAGTACATTATGACTATTTAAATTATTGATTTTCTTTTAGCATCGTTGATCAAAAACAAAATCAAGATCTTTCATATCTTTATTTTTTTTCATCTATAAATAGCATAAGAAATCTTGTTTCATATGATACCGTTTTATAACAATCCACTAATATAATCCACCATCAACTATTTTCGCTCATTCTTTGTTTTTATTAGAAATGAAGATATATCATGCTTTCGCGGTAGTAATGTTGGTCGTTGCATCGCTTCTTATACAGAATGTGCACTTGGGTATGGCAGTAACTTGCGATTCAAGCAAACTTCAACC
This sequence comes from Flaveria robusta, assembly GCA_025506415.1. Taxonomy (NCBI): domain Eukaryota; kingdom Viridiplantae; phylum Streptophyta; class Magnoliopsida; order Asterales; family Asteraceae; genus Flaveria; species Flaveria robusta. The sequence continues at coordinate 4,026,686 of CM046471.1, read as the reverse complement.
ATGTCTTCCGTATTTGAAGGATGATCACAAATTACCACCCGCAAAGTCACAATGTTGCATGAATATCAAAGATCAAGATGGTTGTTACTGCGAATTCTTGAAGGATCCAATATATAGAGACTATCTACTAAAACCTCATGCTAAAGCTGTAGGAGAAGCTTGTGGTGTTAAAACGCCTAGCAAATGTCCTAATTACCATGAAGCTCGTGTTTAAGTGAACAGTTTATTGCTTCTCTTGCTAAAATAATAAAAAAAAAATATCATATGTAATTCTCAAGTTGAAAATTAAATGATGAAATTATGGTAGTTCATATGTTTGTTGAAACAATATAAAACAAATGTCTGTCATACTTGTTAGGATAAATGTAATAAGAAATAACGACTATGCTAAACTACAAAAAAGATATAGTGAGTTGTGTTGTGTAAAATTTAGTCCAAGATAAAAACCTAAAACATCACAAGCATTGGCTGCTTATAGTGAAATAGATTAACACATAAAACTAAACAAACATATTAGTTATCAAAGTCAAATAATATATAAATTAGCTAGTAGGTTTTTTTTAAGCTACGACACGAACATTTATCTTCCTATTTCTACTCTTAAGCTACAACAATTGACAGCACTTAGATAGTGTAGGATAAATTGCCACCCGAACACTTAAACTTGCATCCTTTGTTTGGGTTGACCATAACATTTGGCGTTTCATCGGAACCTCACCCTAAATTAAATAGTTTTTTTTCTATATATCTTTGTAATTAAATGCGCGTGTTGCGGCGGTGAAGTTGCCATTATTAATTACATAAAAAAACGTATGGGGTTCCGTCGACTCGAATCTAATGATGTGTTTAATACAAACGAGATCGTTAAACATAGTGTTGAGATGTGTATGCAAGTAAGTATTTCTTGAGGTTAAAATCGAGTTATATACTTTATTATATTTCAAAAGATTTAAAAAGAATTAGTGTCGTGATGTTATCTTTTGAATTTAGAAAATAAAAAAATAATAAGAATAATACAATAAAAATTTAAAGTACTATTGCTCCACTTCTATTTTTATATTGATAGAATGGTTGTGAAATACGATTCACACGAACCGAATCAAACATAAAACAAACACGAAAAATACCAAGTTTTGGGCCGGGTAACAAAACGCGTTTTAAAAAACGCGTCGGGTTCATGTTGACCCGTTTATAAAAAATCTCGGTTTGGGAAGACTTGCTTGAAAACGGGTTGACTCGCTAAACCGTTTTACTAAAATATGTTTTAGAAAACTATTACAGGTCTTTTAAATTTTGTACATGTAAATTAGTTTTAGGTTTTTTATTCGGTTTTGAAATTAAACTTATATCTTAAGTTTGGAACTTCACCTTAAAACATTTTATAAAATATTGCTTTTACAAAAAACGAATATCATCAACTTGAATACACGTCTCGTTGTATATACATTTTTAATGTAGAACTTTGATATTAAATTAGCATTGATATTTGGATGTTTAAAAATGGGGTTAACGAGTCACACTCTGGGTATATAAATATATATGGATTGAGATTAGGGTTAAAGTTTTTTACATGAATAAGAATGTATGGACAAGTTTGTGTTCGATATTCCGGCTTGTCAAACTGTCAAACCGATATGGACAAGTGTTTGTTATTAAAGGGATATATTAAACACTTGATTATTAAATACGTACTTGTATTATGTATTTTTAATTGATTTAGTATTGTTTCCTACTCGACTGTAAATCAAAAATCAAGTGTTACACTTTTAATAATCGCAAATATGTGTAAAGTTATTCACGTCCTTTTATACTATATAAATGACCTTTCTAATTTAAGAGTAATATGTATTGATTTTATGTTATATTTACTAACAATATTAAATTCATTTGTTGGTTAGTACATTATGACTATTTAAATTATTGATTTTCTTTTAGCACCGTTGATCAAAAACAAACGATCAAGATCTTTCATATCTTTATTTTTTTCATCTATAAATAGCATTAGAAATCTTGTTTCATATGATACCGTTTTATAACAATCCACTAATATAATCCACCATCAACTATTTTTCTTTGTTTTTATTAGAAATGAAGATATATCATGCTTTCGCGGTAGTAATGTTGGTCGTTGCATCGCTTCTTATACAGAATGTGCACTTGGGTATGGCAGTAACTTGCGATTCAAGCAAACTTCAACCATGTCTTCCGTATTTGAAGGATGATAAGAAATTACCACCCTCAAAGTCACAATGTTGCATGAATATCAAAGATCAAGATGGTTGTTACTGCGAATTCTCGAAGGATCCAAAATATAGAGACTATCTTCTAAAACCTCATGCTAAAGTTGTAGGAGAAGCTTGTGGTGTTAAAACGCCTAGCAAATGTCCTAATTACCATGAAGCTCTTGTTTAAGTGAACAGTTTAATGCTTTTCTTGCTAAAATAATAAATAAAAATAATATCATATGTAAATCTCAAGATGAAAATTAATGATGAAATTATGGTAGTTCATATATTTCTCGAAACAATATAAAACCATTGTCGGTCATACTCGTTACGATAAATGCAATAAGAAATAACGACTAAGCTAAATTACAAAAAAGATATAGTGAGTTGTGTTGTATAAAATTTATTACAAGATAAAAACCTAAACGATCACAAGCATGGGCTGCTTATAGTGAAATAGATTAACATATGAAACTAAACAAACATATTAGTTATGGAAGTCAAATAATATATAAATAAGCTAGTAGGTTTTTTTAAGCTACGACACGAACACTTATCATCATATTTCTACTCTTAAGCTACAACAATTGACAGCACTTAGATAGTGTAGGATAAATTGCCACCCGAACACTTAAACTTGCATCTTTGTTTGGGTTGACCATAACATTTGGCTTTTCATCCGAAATTCACACTAAAATTAAATAGTTTTTTTTTCTATATATCTTTGAAATTAAATGCGCATGGGGTTCTGTCGAAATTCACACTTAAATTAATTGTTTGGGTTGACCATAACATTTACCATTATTAATTACATAAAAAACGTATGGGGTTCTGTCGACTCGAATCTAATGATGTGTTTAACACAAACGAGATCGTTAAATATAGTGTTGAGATGTGTATGCAAGTAAGTATTTCTTGAGGTTAAAATCGAGTTATATACTTTATTATATTTCAAAAGATTTAAAAAGAATTAGTGTCGTGATGTTATCCTTTGAATTTAGAAAATAAAATAATAATAATCTTTATACTAATAAATAAAAATAAATCCGGACACTTGTCACAATTTTAAGCCATCTAATAATTGGTTTCCCGCATCTCTTTCCTCTTAATTATGAATACTATAATAGCTATTAATTAATTAACAACAATCCAAATTAAAACTTCAAATATGTTAAATTCATATGTTAAATTTTCAAATGTGTAATACATGTGTTTATTAAATTCGTATAATACACAATATTTAAGACATAACTTTTTATATTATTAATCTTGTAACGGAAAATTTATTTAGGCCGTGTATTACACGGGATTGTAACCTAGTAATAATAAAATAATAAAAAATTTAAAGTACTATTACTCCACTTCTATTTTTATATTGATAGAATGGTTGTGAAATACGATTCACACGAACCGAATCAAACACAAAACAAACACGAAAAATACCAAGATTTGGGCCGGGTAATAAAACGCGTTTTAAAAAACACGTCGGGTTCATGTTGACCCGTTTATAAAAAATCTCGGTTTGGGAAGACTTGCTTGAAAACGGGTTGACTCGCTAAACCGTTTTACTAAATATGTTTTAGAAAACTATTACAGGTCTTTTAAATTTTGTACAGGTAAATTAGTTTTAGGTTTTTTATTCGGGTTTGAAATTAAACTTATATCTTAAGTTTTGAACTTCACCTTAAAACATTTTATAAAATATTGCTTTTACCAAAAACGAATATCATCAACTTGAATACTATAACATCTGACATCTCGTTGTATATACATTTTTAATGTAGAACTTCAATATTAAATTAGCATTGATTTTTGGATGTTTAAAAATGAGGTTAACGAGTCACACTCAGGGTATATAAATATATATGGGTTGAGATTAGGGTTAAAGTTTTTAACATACATAAGAATATATGGACAAGTTTGTGTTCGATATTCCATCCTGTCAAACCGTTATGACGCCAACACAAAAGTAATGACTCTCATACGTAAACTTATATTACATAAAAATCCTTATATTAAAATGTAATCGTAGCCGGGGGCGCAACCAAGTGTTATCACGTGACAATCACTTTGTTATTTTTCTATTTTTTTCTTCATGCATATATAAGAGTTTGAAACGAGTTGTGAACAAGTTGTCTTGACAACTCTCTTGCAAGTGTTTGTTATTAAAGAGATATATCAAACACTTGATTATTAAATATGTACTTGTATTATGTATTTTTAATTGATTTAGTATTGTTTCTTACTCGACTCTAAATCAAAAATCAAGTGTTAAACTTTTAAAAATCACAAATATGTGTAAAGTTATTCACGTCCTTTTATACTATATAAATGACCTTTCTAATTTAAGAGTAATATATATTGATTTTATTTCATATTTATTAATCATATTAAATTCATTCGTTGGTTAGTACATTATAACTATTTAAATTATTGATTTTCTTTTAGCACCGTTGATCAAAAACAAACAATCAACATATTCCATATCTTTATTTTTTTTTCATCTATAAATAGCATTAGAAATCTTGTTTCATATGATACCGTATTATAACAATCCGCTAGTATAATCAACCATCAACTATTTTCGCTCATTCTTTGTTTTTATTAGAAATGAAGATATATCATTCTTTCCTGGTGGTAATGTTGGTCGTTGTATCGGTTCTTATATAGAATGTGCACTTGGGTATGGTAGTAACTTGTGATTCAAGTAAACTACAACCATGTCTTCCGTATTTGAAGGATGATAACAAATTACCACCCGCAAAGTCTAAATATCGCATGAATATCAAAGATCAAGATGGTTGTTACTGCACATTCTTGAAGGATCCAAAACTTAGAGACTATCTTCTTAAACCTCATGCTAAAGCTGTAGGAGAAGTTTGTGGTGTTAAAACGCCTGATGTTGGCGATTGTCCTAAGTACCATTAAGCTTGCGTTTAAGTGAACAATTTATTGCTTCTCTTGCTAAAATAATAAATAAAAAATATCATATGTAATTCTCAAGTTGAAAACTAAATGATGAAATCATGGTTGTTCATATGTTTCTCGTAACATTATAAATCAATAGTCTCTCACACTTGTTACCATAAATGCAATAAGAAAGTACGACTAAGCTAAATTACAAAAAAGATATAGTGAGTTATGTTGTATAAAATTTAGTTCAATATAAAAGCTAAACGATTTTATGCATTGGCTGCTTATAGTGAAATAGATTAACACATGAAACTAAACAAACATATTAGTTATCGAAGTCTAATAAAATATAAATTAGTAGGTATCCTTTTTTTTCTAATAACTACGACTCGAACACTTATCATCCTACGTATACTCATAAGCTAATCAATAGACAACACTTTGTTGGTGTTTGATTTTCTAAAAAAAGTTTGCGCAGCCTCTTTTGTTTGCTCCGCGTATACCCCGCATTGACATTGCCATCTGCACACCGATTGTTTTTTTGAAAATGACCGCGCGAGCTCTTCTTGGTGCAGACTTGGCCCAACCACTTTTAAGATTGACGGAGCTCTTCTTAAACACCACCACCACCACGTCCGCCACCACCGTCCGCCACCACCATCGTCCACCGTCCACCGCTGTCCATCATCCGCCACCACCCACCGTCCGCCACCATCACCGTCCACCACCATCACCACCACCATCCAGCGCCGTCGTCCACCACCACCGTCTGTACACCAGCACTAGCTTATTTTAACAATTTACAAATGTTAAAAAACAAACACTATTATTTTTGTAGACTGCAGAGGTTTGATACACATATTCTTCCACATATGTCTGCAGATTTGGTACGCATTTTGCAGATATTTAACCTCCAAAAAAACAAACTGCACCGTAGATAGTGTACCCGAAGACTTGAACTTGCATCCTTTGTTTGGGTTGACCACAACATTTAACCTTTCATCTGAACCTCACGCTAAAATTAAGTAGTTTTTTTTGTTCTATATATCTATGAAATTAAATGTGTGTGTTGCGGCTGTGAAGTTAACATTATTAAGTACATAAAAACGTATAGGGTTCCATCGACTCGAATCTGATGATCTGATTAATACAAACAAGATCATTAAACTTCACATTGAGATGTGTATAAAAGTAAGTATTTCTTGAGGTTAAATTCGAGTTATATACTGTATTATATTTCAAAAGATTTAAAAAGAAATTAGTATCGTGATGTTATCCTTTGAATTTAGAATAATAATAATAATAATAATAATAATAATAATAATAATAATAATAATAATAATAATAATAATAATAATAATAATAATAATAATAATAATAATAATAATAATAATAATAATAATAATAATAATAATAATAATAATAATAATAATAATAATATAATAATAAATAATAATAATAATAATAATAATAATAATAATAATAAATTTAAAGTACTATTGCTCCACTTCTATATTTTACATTGATAGAATAGTTATGTAATACGATAACTTAGGGTGGCGGTACTTCACACGAACCCGAATTAAACACGAAAAATACCAAGTTTTGGGCTGGGTAAAGAAACGCGTTTTAATAAAAAACACTTCAGGTTCATGTTGACCCGTTTATAAAAAATCTTGGTTTGGGAAGACTTGCTTGGAAACCACTAATCTGTTTTATACCCATTTTCAATATACTTAAATATCATTAATTGAATTCAATCCCAAATCGTATGAACCGTAATTTTAATTTGATTCCAATAGACCTTTTGAACGAGCTAGTTAACCCAATCAACTATGGGGCTTTTGTTTGGTATAATTGTACGAGTACATAGGTGTATCCGATTACCTTGATTGATGTTGTTTCGATGATGTACCGAAGATAAATGATACGACATAGGCTGAGATCAGATCCGCCAGAATGATGATGATATTTACACAATTAAAGAGTTGTAAAGCTTCCAGAATTGATGATGAGTAATAACCCTCTATTAATTTTAGTTGAAAAATGAACATGGTACCGATTTCATTCAAGTTGCAGGTCAACGATGGACTTGATGATCAAAGGTTTGTGTGTGTATTTCTACCGCAATTGATAGTTTAAAGAGGTTCAAAACTTCGATTAGAAGGATTCCCCTTGGTTATATAGGGTTAACTTGATAAGTTTCATATCAAACGAATTGAGGATTTTGATTCCGTAGAAGAATCGTAATAATAACTTGGAAAACTTGAGAGTCGCGGTTCGTTTTCAGATTGAAACTATTTGGTTTCACACCAAATATTCAATCGGATAAAACTCAAGTTTAGAAATCGAAGTATGAATTCGTGTGTGTTTTAAGAATGTGAACCAGAAGAGAATTAAAGAAGAAGCCAGACCAATCTTGTTTAAAATCGAATTATTTCGGGGATGGGGAAACTGTCTTCGACAGTTTTTCTCATGTAAAGTTACAATTTTTACCCTCTAGTTTCACATGTGAAATTTCAGCTCGATCCCAGCCACGATCCCAGCCTGGGGCGCCCGCCCCTTGGACCCCGCTCCCAGGGGCGCCCGCCCCTGGACCCCCGCCAAGCCGCCCCTTGGACCCCGCTCCGTGGGCGCCCGCCCCTTGGACCCCGCTCCCAGGGGCGCCCGCCCCTTGGACCCCCGCCAAGGGGGCGTTGCCCCCCTTGGAACCTCTGTCGCTTAGGGGCTTCGCCTCTAATAAAGTTTTCAATTTCAAAGATCATAATAAACTCAAACAAGTGCGCACTCCCCGCACCTCCTGACTTGTTTGATGGATATTATGATCAAATTGGTCGTTAGTTAATCCAATTACACTAAAATATCTATCAGATTCGGGAGTTCTGTCTCGAATTCGATTACAATTTCACGGTTTCTTTTGAATTTATTTGGGCAATTGAATTGGAAATGATTTGAGTTGCATTTCAGATTGAACAATTGTTTCAATTGATCATGTTTTGATTGGAAACAGATTTGAACTGAATTGGGGTTTTGGTTTTGATAGAAATTGGAAATTTTGGGGCTACCGGAGTTCCGCTGAAGGTGATGGTGATGGGAGGGTGGTTTTAAAAGAGTTACACTTAGGTCCCTTAGGGCTACATGTTTGTTATTTCATGCTAAAAGTTTTTAGTTAATTTTCAAAAATTACAATTTACCGCTTTTACTACTAAAACCCTAATTTTTATCAAGAACACATTATTAATTTATACAAACTTATAGAGTTAATTACACGATTGGTCCATATGGTTTGCTCATATTGCAATATTGGTTCCAACTTTTGAGAAATTACAGATTTGGTCCTTACTGTTTGTCAACTCGTAACACAATTAGTCACTAACACTAACTTTTGCTAAGTTTTTCAGTTAATTGAACATGAAAAGACCAAAATACCCCTTCTATATACACATGAACTGCAGCATCGTCTTCGCCCCCCACCTTCGCACCACCGTCGCCGCCCCCCACCTGCGCCCACCGTCGCCGCTCACCGCCTGCGCACCACCGTCGTCTCCGTCTTCCGATCGGTATTGATGGTTGTAGTATGGCGTTCCGGCGATGGTTTCTAGTGTGATTCGGCGGTTTAGGATGTAGTTGTGATAGGAAAAGGAAGGAGTAGGGGGAGGGGTGGGGTGGGTTAGGGTACGGGTATTTTAGATTTTTCACATCCACTTAACTGAAAAACTTAACAGCAGTTAGTGTTAGAGATCAATCGTGTTACGAGTTGACAAACAGTAAGGACCGAACCTTTAATTTCTTAAAAGTTTGGACCAATATTGCAATATGGACAAACCACAGGGACCAATCGTGTAATTAACTCAAACTTATAAACTTTATACATATTGAAAAACTTTGTAATTTAATTATGCATTTTAATTTAATGATTAAAACTCATGATTAACAATAAAACTTTATAAATTTATACAACTTCGACTTATATATTATATAATTATATTGAATTGTCATAAATTGAATAAATAACATAATTATTGTATTAAAAACAATAAAATAACAAAATGACTTCAATAATGAATTTCATTTACACAATTGATCCAAATGAGTTCGGGTTTGCATTTGACGTCAAATGTTACAGTTTTTCATACTTTAAGGAATTTCATCCCGAAATTTGATCATGAGGAGGCTGATACAAAGAGATGAGGATACTTGGATTTCATTTGGACTTCACGTTTCCAAGTGAACTCTAGGCATGTTTAGACATTCAACGAACTTTGACTATCGGTATTTGGCTACGTTTGAGTTGTTTGACTTCCCAATCCATGATTTCTACAGGTTCTTGACAAAGTGCATAGAGCCATCGATTTGAACTTCAGATTTAATACATGAAACACTGGATGAATATTTTGGAGTTCTTACGGCAGTTCAAGCTTGTACAACACTTCGCCTAGTATACGTTTCCTAGTTGAACATATGGTTGATCATGAAATGTCTCATCCTAGTAATTGGGCATGTTATCATAGTACTGTAGCTAAGATGATCAACAAATAATGTATCCACAGCTAACCCCTGATCTTCTAAGGGATTCCATTCTACCATCCTCACCTTGTCACCTTCAGAAAACCCTCACTGCTTTGATAGCCTCTCATTATAGAATGTGACGAGAATTAGAGGAAGTCTTCGATCGGGTAGATGATAGAAATAACCTTAATAGCAAGGTGTTTGATAATATGGAGGACGCGTGACATGATCTGTTTGGACGTTAGAATGGACAAGCTGAAGAAATACCGGCTTTACGTTGGCAGGTTGCAGAGTTGAAGGCTAGTTTGACTGCTACATGGAACCAATTACATGAGGCCATTGGGAGGATACATGAGTTAGAATAGTAGTTTGAGCCTCAAGAAATTCTCAAGGCGAAGCCAAAGGAAGAACCAGAGGAAGACCCAGAAGAGGATTCGGAAAAAAAAGGATGATGATAGCGATGGATCTGTTGTTCTGGATTTATTTATTTCATTTATCTTTTTTGGATTATGTAGTGTTATTTAGTAACCTATGTGCGAAGGGTTGTTTCCCATCCAACTAAAAACTTGAAATTTTTGATAGTAATTGGATATTTTGTGAATTACTTACAATTTATTTATCATGGTTTATTAATTTGATTATAAATGTTATGGTTGTGCAAAATTCATTATTTCCTTATTATTTACTTTGCTTGAATGAGATTAATATGTTAGATGTTACTCATTTTTATTTGTGAATGTATAGTGAAAAATTTGCGGTCGCTAATCTGTCCCGAAAAGCAGTGGTCACAAAAGGGTTAGTCGCAAATAGGTTGCAAAACAAATGGTACAAAATACTTGCAGAATTTGCGACGGTAGTAGCAGTCAAAACATTCAGTTGCAAGTATAACATCGGTCGCAAAATGGTCTCAGCACGGCAATTGAGATGTATGTTTTTCTCTCCGCATTTTCGATCGCAAAACGATCACAATAAAGCAATTGCTACCGTTTTGCGACCGAAAAGACGGTCGCAAATGTCCAGTTTTCTAATAGTGAGTTTACCCTCACATGCAAGACAAATGACCTGATTTAACGAACAAAATTAATGTCCGTAAGAAGAAATAAAGAAATGTGCAAACTTTTTTAAACGTAAAGGATCTGTACTGTAATTTATTTAGTTTAAGAACAAAACCTAAAAATTACTATAAACCTAAAGGACAAAAAGTGTAATTTACTCTTATAATTTTGGATTGGGTGTCCATGTAGTTAATTTAGTTTGTAGGAAGATACATGTAATTCTCCCTAAAATGAAAATATAAATCGATTTGCGACTATAATTTTTCATAATCAATATGTTGCACATACTATTAATTTTGTTGTGCAAGAAGGTTATTGCATGTCTGATTTTTGGATTTAAAAAATTAGTTAAAACTTTTGTGTATTTATTGCAAGTTTGGTTCTTTAATTTTAAAAATTACAAAGTTAGTCCAAAATTTTATATGGAATTTGTACTTTTGATCCCTAATATTAAATGTAAAAGAGAGTTCAAACTTTATGAAATGCAACAAACTAAATGAATTTTATGTTAAGGATCAAACTTACAATAACTATATAAAAGTTTGGACTAACTTTATAATTTTCAAATTATAGGACCAGACTTGAAATATAATTAAACCACATGTACCATTTATGTAATTTTCTCTTAAAACAATAACCCTGATAATCTAAGAGTCATGTGTACACTTTCAAAACAAAATTATTCGATTGTTCACCTGAATATCTCAATCGGATACAATGCTCGGCTTGCAATCCTAGTTTATAATAATAACACGACTCTCCAAATCAATTAATTAGTTTATTAAAAAATTATAATTTTTTAAGCATCTCTAACTACTCGTATCTACATATTTTAAATAAAATCATTGCTTGTGATTGAACCAAAGACATCCATTCTAAAAAGCATAAGAGTCTACCATATGGGTATACCTCACAATGACTAAAGAGTAATTAATAAGTTAATAAAGGATTAGTTTTTGTTAACAACATTTTTTTATTGCTAAATATCCCCGAATCTTATAAATGTACATATTTAAACTCACACCATATTATTTTATAGAAAAAATTGTATAGATGGTTTGTGGTTTAAGCAAATTGCATGTTTAGTCCCCAAACATTAAAAATTACAAAGATAGTCTAAACTTTTGTGCAAGTATTACATGTTTCGTCCCTAGCACTAAATTCATTCATTTTTTATGTATTTTATAAAATTTAAACTAGTTTTTAAATTTAGTTTTAGGGACCAAAAGTGCAACGACCATGTAAAAGTTTGTATTAACTTTACACTTTTGTAAAATTTGAGGACCAAATTTATAATAAGTACACAAGAGATTGGACTAACTTTGTAATGTTTAAAATCTGGGGACCAATCATGAGGACCATTTATGTAATATTTTATATTAATTTAAGATTGGTTAATCAACTAAAGACCCAAAAAATAACATAAATACATTCTCATATTACTTTAGCTATCTACATATATAACACATTGCTCGTTTAAGTGTATAAGTATTACAATTTAAACAAATAATACATGTATATCAATTTTTTTTTATTAATCAAAAGAGAAAAAGAATAGAGTTGGAAGACGTAACCATCTTATTACTAAAAAATTACAAATACTTGTATAATAAATATTGTATCTGAAAAATAAACTATTAATTTTATGCAACTCATATTCTCCGATATGTTATTTTCGTATCTTAGTGTCCACGTTTTCATCCATATATTCAAACTTCTTTTGATATCTCCCCCATTTTATTTATGCTATATTTATGCTATTGATCATGGCATGATGTAGATCCGATCTCAAGAGTTTACTTCGAATGCAACATATAGGTACATCTTGATGGTAACATGATGAGTTTCATCTTCAATGAATATCGTTAAAATCTTCAATGAGTATGGTCAAACTCATACAAAACCTCAGAAAATAAACAACATACTGAATGCGCATCGGTTGCTATCAGTGTTTTACATGAAATCTCATTGTTAAGGCTTTAAAGGCATATTAACATTGTTGAAATAAGATAGATCATGTTATCACTATCTAAATGAATGTTTCTCTAGTATTTAAACTCATGTAATCTGATCTTCATCCGGCCACAAAAACGAATGTTGATTTGACACGTGAACAAAACTGTTTTTCCCTCTATTATTTATCGATATTTTAGTGAAAGTATACTATTGAGATACTAAACTGAATAATATGTTAGCAAACGAAAACTACAAGGGCAAGATATGCGACTTTGAAATGATATAGGTTGCATTTAATTAGTTACAATTTTATGATATTGTTAAATAAATAGGTATACAGATTTCATTTCCGGTTAATTATCAAATACATTTTAAATTTCAAATACGAAATTAGATTATCCAATTATCTATATAATTATGATTATGTAAGATAAGTTTTTATATAATTTCTAATTTAAACCTTTGCATCATCTTCAGCATTATCTAAACAAATTCTTAAATATCTATTCGATCGTTAACTCGCATCAGCAAATCTTGAAGAAATCTAGAGATTAACAGGTAAACCGGTACACTAAATTTTTGTTGTATGATCTTCGTGATTTGAGAATTACTTCATTGATTAATGTACCACAAGTGATCACACAAAACAACTAAGAACATATGTTTATGTTTCCAGATTTTCGATTGTTTTCATAATTTGAAGCTGAAATTGACTTACATTCGGAGAAGTTGCGTTATGGTTCACCCATGGATGACATCGTTTGCATCTTTTTACTAATCGATGTTAACAAATTTGTTAAATCAATGTGAAGTGAACGTTATACATGTTTAAAATTAAAAAAAAAAAAAAAGATAAACACACACAAAAGTCCCTAGTGTTTCCCATTTTTTTTATAACTTAAAGGTTATATTGATAACTTCACATTGATTCAGCAAATTATTTAACGCTGGTTAGTGATAAGAACCAAGCGTGTTACCTATGACTGAACAATGACGACTATATATCTCCGATATTATTTTCCTTTAAAAAGCGTGAGGCGAGGCGATTCGAAAATAATAGGGCTCAGAACTTAGGTGAGAGACGAAGACACATGCATGTTGTGTGCAAAAGAGAGCCGCCTCATGTGCAACCATTATGTGACAAGAAGCGACCTAAAGGGAAACTTCTCGCACCTAAGTTTCATAGAATGCTTAAATAATATTTCTTATTTTTTATGTTATTTAAATATTTTAGATAGAAAAGTTTTACTAGAGGTATTATACCAAACTTTTTCAGGAAAAATAACTTTACTTTTTGGTCTTCAATTGGTTACAAGCTCTCCAAATACGAAGACAATTATGGTGGAGGTATAATAAAGTAAATCCTATATATTTACTTTTTAAATTTATATAATGAAAAGTATTTTGTTTATTAAGTAATATTCACTTCCACGTGCAAAGGTATTTTCAGAATTTAAAAACTATTAGGTTGTTGATCATAAAAAATTAAAATACATATTATATCTTATCCAAGTCGGTTTCAAATAATATTGTACGTAAATAAAAATAAGCATTTTATAATGTGTATTTTGGGTTTTATAAAAATTTTAGAAGGTATAAAAGAAAAACAAAACATGTTCAAATGTAAATTATAATAAGAATGGGTAAGATTATAGTGAAAAAAGTATTTAATCTAAAATGCCTAATAATGATTCTGATATTGACATGTGTCCTTCTATTGTTTTAAATGAAATAGTATTTCGGTCATTGTGTCAAATACGTAGGTCATTATGTCTAATATGTCAGGTTATTGTGTCAAATATAAGTTAATTATATCAAATATTTTTATCATTGTATTCAATGTTTTAGATCATTTAGTATTATTTTTATAATTGTGTTTTTCAATGATATTATTTATTAATGTGTTTTTTAAAACTCATAATGTTTAGAATAACACAATGACTATCAAAAAAACATAATGAGCCATTTTATGATTGTGTTTATATATTAAACTTGTTGTTATCTTATTATTGTGTTTTATAATTTGATGTACACGATAATGTTATTTGTCAATATGTTTTTCAAAACTTATAATGTTTAAGATAACACAATGATAAACAAAAAACACAATGAACCATTTTATCATTGTGTTTTATATATTATATAAACTTATTGTTATCTTATCATCGTGTTGTATAATTAGAAGTACACAATAATATTATTTATCAATGTGTTTTTCAAAATTCATAATATTTAAAATAACATAATGATGATAAAAAATCAAAATGAGTCAGTTCATCATAAAGACACAATGAGCTGTATAATTAAAGACATAACGACAAGTATAAATTGTATGAGTGTTTTTTATAATTTGAAGTATATAACGATGTTATTTATCAATGTGCCTTTCAAAAGCTCATAATGTTTAAGATAACAGAATGGTGATCAAAAAAACACAATAAATCAGTTTATTATAAAGATAATGAACTGAATAAAGACACGATAACCTACATAAAGACATAATGAGAAGTATGAATCATATGAGCTTGATAAAAAAAATTATTGCTTTTTTTTATATAACGATGTTGTACTCACTTTAAAGATAAAATAAATAACATTCGTTTTTACGGTGTGAATTTTATAAGAAATGATCGTATATGAAAGCTATGAACATTTAAAAAAAGTGAGTGAACTTGAAAAAAATCAACAAAAGAGGTTATGCATAAAATATCCATTTAACAAACTTTTTCTCTACAATTTGATCTCAACAATTGATCAAAAAGATTAACGATGAATTTGTTTAGTAGAATCTGATATAAACCACCTTTCATTAATATTGGAGAATGGATTGTCATATGGTTTATAAAACGATTATGATCATCCTAATGATACGTTTGTATATAAATTGTGTAATTGGATGATAATACGAGTGTAACTGGATGATACTATGATTGTTTTATTGAATGCATACATGTTCATTGTGGAGAATGATATTGAATGATACTATGATCATCCTAATAAGAACCGATCTGACCGTCACCTTTGATTAATTTGTTTAATCTTTTGAGAAGTTGCATAATCGTTAAATGATTGTATTCATCTATGCTTTTCACTAAAGTTGAGGTTGACTGTTTATATGTCGCGTCCAAAAAGATTAAACAGGTAAGCAGAAAATCAATTTAGGGGTGGATGCTCTTGCTAAAACATCATCCTGAAGTTAGTTCAATTCATTGAATCAACTGCCTATAGATTCATGTGTTGATTTCTGTATCGACGGATGGAAAACGAATTCTTGAATTGAGATGACTTTTGGTTGTTTAAATGGGTCAAGTTGCAGGTTGGAACATGTTGGATAATTAGCTTCCATTATGTAAAAGGTCAAATTGCATCAATCCATCACTCACTTTTCGGTTGTAAGTATTCAAATGAATTTTAATCATATTACAGTTTGCTTCTTTTGTCACTGTGTGGCATCAAATGAGACCTGCATACACAACTAATATGTGGAAAGAATCTTTGAACAAATACCTACAACTCCATAAAAGAGCAAGATCTAACTAAACCAAACTTATTCTTTTTTTAACCTATTATATGGTAGTTCGACAACCAAAACGAGTTGATACGTAATTTATTGCCCTTTTGTATTAATATCATTACCACAGCCTAGCGATGAGACTTGCGGCAACGCGAGGGTTGCAATCCTAGTTTATAACAATAACCCTGCTCTCCAAATTAATCAATTAGTTTATTAATGATTTGTTAATTTTTTGAGTTAATTACATGGTTGGTCCTTGTGATATGCTTATATTACAAGATTGATCTCAACTTTTAAAAAATTAAATAATTGATCATAACTGTTTGTCAAACCATAATATCATTGATCGCTAAAGTGGATGGTGGTTAAGTTTTTTAACAAACAAAATTTTATTGTTAAATATCATCTAAACTGCAAATGTAAAGATTTAAACCCACTTCATATTATTCTAAATTAAATAAAGATTGGTTAATTAACTGAAGAACCACAAAATCAGATAAATACATTCTCATATTATCCTAATTATCTACGTATATAATACGTGGCACGTCAAAGAAGTATTACCATTAAAACAAAAAATGCATGTATTAAGTGTTTTATTAATTAACAGAGAAAAAAAAACAGAGTTAGATAGACATTACATAAACATCTTATAACTAAAAAATTACAAATATTTGTACCACATACATTGTATCTGAAAAATAAATTATTAGTATTTATGGTGCTCATCTTTTCCGCTTAATTTATTTTGGTATCTTACCAATTACCGCCAATGTTTTCATTTATTTATTTAAACTTCTCTTGATATCTCTCATTTTGTTTCTGTTCTTTATGACATGATGTATATCAGATCTTATGAGTTTACTTTGAATACAATACAAATGTTAATCTAGATGGTATCATGATCAGTTTAATTTTTTACAAAGATCGATTAAATTTTCCTACGGTTTCTAAGGTGATGCCCTCTAATCAAAAAATTTACCTATTCCAGTGTTTACCTTTGGAAGAGCATCTACAGATGAATCGGTGTCCCATCAAGGTAATGTATTGCTTGCTATTTTTGTTAAAAAGGGCTCTTACCAACTTAAGCGCATGTTGAAAAGAATCGTTTTATAGAAAAAAGTATCAAAATGGATTTGCGTGTTATTTTCGTTACTGAAATATTATATACTAGATTTTGTAAACCCGTGTATTACACGGTTGATCAAATAAATTATTTTATAGAATAAATATTTAAATATAAACTATATTCTAATATAAAATATGATTAAGGACTATAAGTAATAAAACAATCATACTAACTTTTTAAACTTTTATTTTAAAATTTTTATTTGTTTTCTCCCAAAAATAAATTAAACATTTTGTTTCAAAACAACCGTTATAAAAAAATATATTTAAAAAAGTTCGGTGTTTTTGAAAAGTTTCTTATTTTATAGAATTTATTTCCTTAGAAATAAAACTAATAAAAGATATATTTCTTAAATTACTTATAAAACTAATTTAAATCTAAATAATTAAATAATATTATTAATAATTAATGTAAATATTTAATAGTAGAGAGAAGATGAAAGTTTTTGATAAGAATAAATGTGCTGATGATAAGTGTTTACTACGGATACCTTTTTATTAAAGTAGAAAGATAGTATTATGCTAATGTTTGTTTTTTTGGTTGAAGCTCTTTGTTGTAGGTGTTATCCCACAAAAGCTTATAAATGCTATTGTGCACCTCAACTTTCTTGGTTTATTTGGACTGTCTTTTGCAAAAGGAGTTGAGTTATGAGCTGTCTTACTTTTGGTTTCAAGCTCCACAAATTTAGGAAAATTAAATTCGAGGTAAAAGAGTATAAATGGTGATATGTAATATGTGTATCACTCTTTGCCTTTCTTTACTCAACCAGAAGTGATTTTTTTTTTTAAATAGATGTCTGTCTATAACCCGATGGAGGTGATGTCCCAAGTTGCTGCGATTCTCCTTGACCTACAAGACGACTCATACATTAGCGTGGATCATCTCCGTCATCCGGGTCAAGCCAGAAACGTCGTTTTGTGAGGGTTTTCTTGGTGAAGTCACATATGTTAGAGAAAGTACTACTAGTGTTTGACAAAAAGACTGGTTTTCAGAAAGGATTTTGGATAAAAAGAGTTGTTAGAGTTTCCACGTGCATCAATTCGAGTAAAAATCTTAGTTGGACGGTAGTTAATTTTCTTTAAGGCATATTGATTTTCATATAGTTTTCCTTTTGGGTTGTTATATTTTATGCCGTTAGGGTATAGAATGATGATTATTAAACATTTATGATGAAATTTTGTTGGGTTAGTTGCGGACTTACCTTGAAGAACAACCAGTTGTTTTCATTCTTCTGCTATTATGTCAATTGGCTCGCTATATGGCAATTGGCCCAAGTCTAGTATTGGCCGATCGAGTGTTTAATATTCGAATTGGATTCACAAAACTTGAAACTCAATACGATTCGAGTGCAAAATCGCTGATTCAAAATTCGATTCGAGTTTTCAAATTCAAATTCGACGTTTAACTAGTATTGAAGCCCACGCGTTGCGGTGGTGGCATAAAACCGTTCGAAGTAGCATCAATGTCACACTGTTGCTAGCGACCACCAACACCAGAAAAGATCGTAAAACAAAAAAAATAAAATCGAACGAAAAATAGATGTAAAAACGTTGAATTATGCACATGCGTTACGACGTGTTAGTGCTTATTAATTAGAATGAAAAGTAAAACACAACGTGACCATTTATTTAACATAAAAAATAGATGTAAAAATGTTGAACCACATACGAATGTTACAATATGTTAACTCAAAAAGTTTAAACCAAGACGTAAAATGATAATTTTGTAGAAAAATGAATGTAAATGGGACTAAAGTTGAAAGTGAAAAGAAGTTTTAGTGTTAAATGTAAAAGTTGAAAACTTTATGGTTAAAAATAAAAATATAAGAAAAAACAAAATAATGCACAATCTACAAAGCATAAAGTACAAGCTATAATGCTTAACTAAGTTGGTAATTACTATTATATAAATTATCGAATTTGAATCGAATTGCGAATTTTTAATTTTCGATTCAATTCGAAATTTGAATTAGATTCCAAATAGAAAAATTTCAAGCATTTTGATTTATTTGAAAGGGGAAAAAGATAGGGTTCCAAACCTAAATATACATCCGAATCGTCCATGAATCTCAATGACCAAGAAATGGCAACACACACTTACACTTATTTATTTTATATATTAGTTTAGCAATATGTAAATGAGAATCTAAAAATTAAAAATTCATAAAATATATAATCTAAAATTCTAAATTCAAATTGATACCTTTTAACTTATCTAGAACTTGAATATTTTTTATATTATGCTTGTTTATTTTTATTTACTTTTTTTTTGTTTTGATCATTTAAAGTTGGATCTTTCTCATAATACTAAAAATAGTAAATGATAAATTATTTTTTACAAAATATGAAATCAAATAAATTTGAAATCGCAAATTCGAAATTTTTTTCCGAATACAAATCCTCATTGAAATTTGAAAATATCGAATTCGATTGGTATTCAACTAATCTTTTTTGAATTCAAAACCTGATTGAGAATATTGAATTCGATTCGTATTCGACTAACCTTTTCCAAATTCGAATTCTTATCTTGAAATTTTAAATTTTCGACTTATTCGATTCGATTAACTCGAATTCGATTCGATGAAAACCGCTAGTCACAAAACTTTATTTCTAATTTTTTAACAACATTGCCTATAATTTTCTAAATGAAATTTGTGAAATCCGCCTTTGGTGAAGTCTGAATTTATAAAATTTTTGTTACATTTCTAAATGAAATATGGGGCTAGCCAATTATAGAGATTTTACCTTGTAAAATGTATGCCCTGATTTTAAAACCAGGCATAGTGTAACTTGATATAATTTAAAAGTAAAAGTAAAATAAAATTTAACGTTAAAAAAAAATCTGCTGCAATAAGTTTTCTTACAAGCAATCTAGCAGAGGATATGGAGTCCATATGGAGTCCACTCGTACAAATATTTATATGATAAACATTGTACATGAAAAGTAAAGTATTATGCGGCTCATCTTTTCCGCTTAAATTATTTTGGTATCTTACCGCCGACGGTTTCATCTATTTGTTGAAACTTCTCTTGATTTATCTCATTATAATTATGCTCTTTATGACGTGATGTAGATAAGATCCCATGAGTTCACTTTGAATACAACATAAATGTCAATCTAGATGGTAACATGATCAATTTAATCTTCAACGAATATCATTTAAATTGTCAACGAGTATGGTGAATCAAACCGATACAAAACCTTGAAAATAAATGATATATTGAACACGCATCAATTGCTATTTGTATTTTGCATGAAATCAATTGAAAAGGCTTTTAAGGCATATTAACGTTGTTGAAATCAGACAGATCATGTTTTCGCCATCTAGACAGATGGCTTTGTAGTATTTAGACTCATGGAATCCGACCTTCATCAGGCCATAAAGACAAATGTTGATTTTACTCGTGAACATCACTGATTTTTCTTCTATCCATTGCTACGAGCCTTGAAGTATATGTATACAGGTTATTTATTGATATATAAGCGAAAGTATACTATTGAGATAGCAAACTAAAGAACATGTTAGTAAACGCAAACCGCAAGCGCAAGATATGCGACTTTGGAATGGAATATGTTGCATTTAATTAATTAGCTACTATTGATATTGTTAATTAAAATAAGTTTGCGAATTTTATTCCGTGTTGGTTATCGAATGAACATATATCTTTCACTAGTTTTAAATATATTTTAAATTTCAAATACCAAATTAGATTTTCCAATTATATATAATAGTACTAGGTTAGTATCTCGTGTATTAAACAGTTTGAATAAATAAAATATTAAATAGTTATTAATAAAAATTTAAAAATTATAAAATGATTTTTTGATATAAGATATAATTGACATTACGTATGAGTGATAAAAGGACAATATCATTTTTTAAATTTCTTTTTAATTTTTTTTTGTTTTTTTAAAAAAAGTTAGTTTTTAAACAAATTGTTTCAAAACAAACCGTTTTTAAAAAAGTATCATTTTTAATAATTTCTTTATTATAACTTTGAAATTTAATTATTTTCATTTCATAAAAATTTTATTTTTTAAAAGCCGCAGGTTTAAAATATATTGCGTTTTTTAAAAGTTTGATATTTTTTTTGTAAAAATTTCTTATTTTATAAAAAAATTATTTCTTTACAAATTGCATTTGTAAAAAGATCTATTTTTTTAATCTAATAAAAAATATTTTCAATATAAAAAGAATTAAATAATATCATTTATATTTAATGTGATATTTATTAGAAGAAAGAAGCAGGAAAATAAAATTTATAAGCTCTAAAATTGTGACAAGTGGGGTATAAAACCTTATTTTATTAATATAGATAGATGTAAGATCAGTTTTTATATAATTTGTAATTCAAACCTTTGCGTCATCTTCGGGATTTTCCCAGCAAATTCTTATAAACATCTTATTCGCTCATTAACTCAGCTTCACAATTTTTGAAGAAATCCAAAGATTAATAGGTTAATTATGCAATATTTTTGTCGTACGATCTTCCTAGTTTGAGAATTACTTCATTGATTGATGTATCACAAGTGATCACAAAAACATCTATTAACATATGTTTATGTTTTCAGATTTCCGATTTGTTTTCATAATTTGATGCTAAAATCAACTTACATTCCTAGAAGTTTTATTGTGATTCACCCATGGTTGACACCGTTTGCTTCTTTTTACTAATCGATGTTAACAGATTTGTTAACTCAATGTAAAGTGATTATTATACATGTTTAAAATTAAAAGAAGCTAACAACACACCAAAGCCCCTACTATATCCTATTTTTTTTCATAACTAAAGGGTATTTAGCCAATGATCATTTGGTCTAGTGGTTAAAGTGGAGGTGAAAGGCTTTGGCTATTTTGAAAATTTAGGGTTCAAACCTTAGTATTGACGAATATTATTAAATTGGTGATACAAACAACTAAGCACTAACCAGTCATTCAAATAAAAATTAAAAAAATAAAGGGTTAAAATGGTAACTTCACACTGATTCAGCAAATTATATTACGCTTGTTAGTGATAAGAACCAAACGTGTTACCTATGACTGAACAATGAGGACCATAT
Organism: Flaveria robusta; assembly: GCA_025506415.1. Lineage (NCBI taxonomy): Eukaryota > Viridiplantae > Streptophyta > Magnoliopsida > Asterales > Asteraceae > Flaveria > Flaveria robusta. The sequence continues at coordinate 4,004,324 of CM046471.1, read as the reverse complement.
ACGTCCGATATTATACCCCTTTAAAAAGCATGAGGCAAGGCAAAATAAAAGTAGTAGGGCTCGAAATTTAGGTGAGAGGTGACTACACATGCATCACCTGTGCAAAAGAGAGTTGCCTCGTGAACAACCATTATGTGACGAGAAACCATTGGTAGCGGGAGAACTAATCCCGGTTCGGAACCAAAATCATCCAGTTCACAACGGAATCAGATCTTATCCTTTTCCTATTAATTTTGAACCAACCTCACCTCTCATAGATCGACTCGAGTCACCTAAGTAATTAGAATATAACTTCAGTTTTGAATGTTTTTTACATTTGATTGTAAGATATATCCTTCTTTTCATTGCAGAACTTAACTCATCTAGAACTTCAAAACTGCATAATTCATCTTTCGGAATCTTTTTCCTACATTTGGTAGGCTAACAAGCTTATGCTTTACGAGAGTCTTCATAACCAAAAGCACACTTCTATGGTTTCTTAGGTGTTGCCCTCTAGTCAAGAAATTCACTTTGGTAGGATACTTACGACCGTTTGGTGAATATTTTTAAAGGAATCGAAAATGAAATTTAAATTGGAATTGAAATGTAATATTTTCTAAATTCTTTATGATGTTTGGTTGGTGAATATTACAAAGGAAATGAAATAAAAGTAAGTAACAAAAATACCTCTGATTATATTATTTTTTACAAGTCGTTCACTTCCCAAACCCTAATCTTTATTATTCCTCTTGATGTCTCCATGCATGGAAGCTCCAAAATCATTGTTCATCTGGTAATCCTACGCCAGAATCGTGTTCATCTTGATCATTTTCTACACCAAAATCGGTTTTATGTGTTAGGGTGTGAGTACGTTTTGATTAAACCTTCATCTGGTCTGTTGATATATAGTGTTCAAAGTTAAAGTCTCTCATTAAACTTTGTTAATGTTTTGTTAACTAGTGTGAAGTATAGGGACTTATCTTGTAACTTTGTTTCTGTGGGTTGTTAATGGTTAACTGCTCGATTAAAAGGAGAGTAAGTGACCTTCTTTTCTAGTTTTTAATCTTTGCTGTAATTGAATCTCTCATATTCTTGAATACAATTTCTCAGATCTTTGATTTCATAGTTCGTGTTCTTCAATTCATATTGTTCTTTGTTTGTTGTTGATTGTTTGATTTCTAATTCTTCAACAAGTGGTATCAGAGTCATAATTCGGCTCGAACAAAGAAAGTAATCCGTGGGAGAAATTGAGGTTGAAGATGGTGTCGACTAAGTATGAAATCAAGAAGTTTGATGGAAAGAATGATTTTGGATTATGGAGGGTAAAGATGCGAGCCCTTCTCGTTCATCAAGGCATAGTGGCAGCACTGAATGGAGAAGATTGTTTACCTGCGGATATGACTGAAAAGGAAAAGAAAGATACTCTCGAAAAGGCACATAGTGCGATAATTCTAAGTCTCGGTGATAGAGTTCTTAGGGAGGTATCAAAGGAGACCTCGGCAGCAGGATTATGGTCTAAACTGGAGAGTCTGTATATGACCAAGTCATTGGCTAATCGGTTGTATCTGAAGAAACGTTTGTATACTTTTCAAATGGGGGCTGGTAAGACTCTAGATGATCACACTGATGAGTTTAACAAATTGGTGTTAGATCTTGAGAACATTGAAGTTGAGTTAGACGATGAGGATCAGGCCATCATCTTTTTGGCCTCCCTTCCTTCATCGTATGAACACTTTGTGGATACTCTTATGTTCGGTAGAGAGTCTTTATCCATGGATGAGGTACTGGCTGCATTGAATTCGAGAGAATTGAAAAAGAGATCAGATGTTAAAGAGGAACATGCTGATGGGTTATATGCCAGGGGAAGAACAAAGCAAAGGAACAACAAGCCTATAGGGTACACAAGGTCTAAATCAAAGGGGAAACGACGATGTTATGTCTGTAATTCAAAAAAACACCTCAAAAAAGATTGCCCTGAGTGGAAGAAGAGGAAAGGTGAGTACAACACCCCTAGAAATCTCAGTAGTCAGCAACCTCAAGATGAGAATGGTGATGGATATGATAGTGCTGATGTGTTGGTTGTATCCAAAAGTGAAATTGGTCAAGAATGGATCATGGATTCAGGCTGCTCCTATCATATGACCCCAAATAGACAATTCTTTAAAGAGTTAAGTATGCAGGATCTTGGGTCAGTGCAATTGGGTGATGATAGGCCTTGTTTGATTAAAGGAGTTGGAACTGTACCTTTAAAATTGCAGAATGGATCCATGTATAATCTTGAGAATGTTAGATATATTCCAGAGTTAAAGAGAAATCTTATGTCCCTTGGTTCCTTTGAAAGAAATGGTGGTCATGTAAGTCTTGCAAATGGTAAGGCTAAAGTAATCCGTGGATCATTGGTGATACTGACTGGAACTAGAAAAGATAATAATCTTTACTTACTGGATGGTCAGGTAAGTAATTATGGTACTATATCAATAGCAAATGCTAAGACTGACAGTAATACCATGATGTGGCATAAGAGGCTGGGACACATCAGTGATCAGGGTTTGACAGAGTTAAAGAAGCAAGATGCTATTGAAGGTCTTCTTGATTGTAACTCAGGTTTCTGTGAGCATTGTATCTTTGGTAAAGCTCACAAAGTTAAATTCAGTCGAGGTGTTAGTTGCACTAAGGGTGTTCTAGACTATGTGCATGCTGACTTATAGGGGCCCGCTAAGGTTGCATCTTTAGGTGGAGCTAAGTACTTCTTGTCCATTATTGATGATTATTCCAGGAGGGTTTGGGTGTATGTGCTAAAGAGCAAAGATGAAACCTTCTCTAGGTTCAAAGAATGGAAAAGGTTGGTAGAAACTCAAATTGAGAGGAAGGTCAAGAAGCTGAGAACAGATAATGGATTAGAGTTTTGCAGTGGCATATTCAATATGTTTTGCAAAAAACATGGTATAGCTAGACATCTAACAGTTCCTGGTACCCCACAGCAGAATGGATTAGTGGAAAGGATGAATAGAACACTGTTAAATAAAGTAAGATGTATGATGTCTAGTGCTGGGCTGCCTAAGACTTTCTGGGCTGAGGTAGTTTCTACTGCAGCTTATCTGGTAAACAGGTCACCATCAACAGCAATAAACATGTCAACCCCGTTGGAGAGGTGGTTTGGGAACAAGTCAAGTTATACTCATTTGAGGGTGTTTGGTTCTCTGGCATATGCGCATGTGAATCAAGGGAAACTTGAGCCCAATGCCATTAAGTGTATTTTCTTGGGATATCCTGAAGGCATCAAAGCTTACAGGTTGTGGAGGTTAGATGATGCTAGTCCTAAGGTAATAGTCAGCAAAAATGTGCTCTTTAAGGAAGAGGTGATGTATAAAGATGTTATGGAACATAACTCCATGGATGGGAGACCTCCTGAAGATGAGTTGAGGAGTAATATTGAGGTGGAGCTATCACCTGTTAAAGACAAGGGTCCATGCCCTGGAAGTTCAAATGAAGATGGAAGTAGCTCTTTATCTGAAGAAGGGATGAGTGAGTATAGTATAGCCAAGCACAGGTCAAAGAGAGTCATTGTTCCTCCATCTAGATTTAGAGACAATGATGAGATATCAGCATTTGTATTCACAGCAGCTGAAGAGGAGTGTTAATGTGAGCCTATGTCTTATGATGAAGCAGTTAATTCTAGTCATAAAGACAAATGGATTCAGGCAATGAATGAAGAGATGGAGTCTTTGGAAAGAATGGGACTTGGGTCTTGGTTGATAAGCCAAAGGAACAAAAGATTGTTGACTGCAAGTGGCTATGTAAGATCAAAGAAGGCATTGATGGTGTAGAGGCTCCAAGATTTAAAGCAAGACTAGTTGATAGGGGTTTCACACAAAGAGCTGGTATAGACTATAATGAAGTGTTTTCTCCTGTTGTAAAACACTCATCAATTAGAGTGATATTATCACTAGTGGCTATAAATGATTATGAATTGGAACAACTGGATGTAAAGACTGCTTTCTTACATGGAGATCTAGATGAAGACATATATATGAAGCAGCCTCCTAGTTATGAGTTGGCTGGTTAAGAAACAAAGGTTTGTTTTCTTAGAAAGTCTTTATATGGCTTAAAGCAGTCTCCTCGCCAGTGGTATAAGAAATTTGATGATCACATGGTTAGTCATGGTTCCAAAAGGAGCAGGTATGATAGTTGTGTGTACATTAAGGAGTATGAAGCTGGTAATTTCATATATTTGTTATTGTATGTTGATGATATGTTGGTGTGTTGTAAGAACAAAGATCAAATCTCAAATACCAAGTTAATGTTAATGAAGGTATTTGAGATGAAGGATTTGGGGAATGCTAGTAAGATTTTGGGTATGGAGATTGAGAGAGATAGAATAAACAAGAAACTGTTTTTATCTCAAAAGTCCTATATTAGCAAGGTTCTGTTCAATTTTAACATGCTCAACAGCAAGTCAGTAGTAACTCCACTTACTCCACATTTCAAATTGTCTGTTCAGGACTGCCCAGTGACTGAAGAAGAAAAGTTTAAGCTGTCGCATGTTCCTTATGCTAGTGCTGTAGGCAGCTTAATGTACCTAATGGTTTGCACAAGGCCTGATTTAGGTCATTCTGTTGGTGTGGTTAGTAGATATCTCTCTAATCCAGGTAAAGCTCATTGGGAGGCTGTGAAGTGGATGTTAAGGTACCTTAATGGTACTAGAGAGATTGGACTAATCTTTGGGGGTCAGTCTGATATGGGAACAGAAGTTGTAATAGAGGGATTTGTTGATTCTGATTTTGCAAAGGATCCTGACAGGGGAAGATCAGTTACTGGGTATGCTTTCTTGGTATCTGGTAGTCTAGTTAGTTGGAGATCTACTTTGCAGAAGATAGTTGCTTTGTCTACTACTGAATCAGAGTATGTTGCTCTTAAAGAAGCAGTTAAGGAAGCCATTTGGCTTAAGGGGTTTGTTTCTGAGTTTGGTGTTAGATTGATAGGTGTGCTGGTAAATTGTGATAATCAAGGTGCAATACATCTTTCTAAGAATCAAGTATTCCATGTAAGAACAAAACATAGAAATGTTAGACTACACTTCATTAGAGATGTTATTAGTTCAAAAGAAGTTGAAGTTGCTTATGTTGATACCAACAGGAATGCTGCTGATTGTCTGACTAAGGCTGTAACTGGAGTTAAGTTGCAGAGTTGTTTGCGTTGGTTAGGTGTTGGATAACTTTGTCAGTAAGGTGGAGATTGTTGATATATAGTGTTCAAAGTTAAAGTCTCTCATTAAACTTTGTTAATGTTTTGTTAACTAGTGTGAAGTATAGGGACTTATCTTGTAACTTTGTTTCTGTGGGTTGTTAGTGGTTAACTGCTCGATTAAAAGGAGAGTAAGTGACCTTCTTTTCTAGTTTTTAATCTTTGCTGTAATTGAATCTCTCATATTCTTGAATACAATTTCTCAGATCTTTGATTTCATTGTTCGTGTTCTTCAATTCATATTGTTCTTTGTTTGTTGTTGATTGTTTGATTTCTAATTCTTCAACATGGTCATCTTCGTTGTTCGCGTTGATCGAGCGTCCATCTTATCATCTTCGTTGTTAGCTTCCATGTTTTAGGGATCGCTATGTCGAGATAGTGTTAGGGCTCAGACCATGTTTTAGGGGTTGCTATGTCGATAATAACGCACTCAAATTCATCTGAGACCACTTTACATCAATCAATTGTGTTTTTGAAATTTGAATGTCATGACGAAACACGGGTTTGATTACTAGCGGTTAAAAAATAGAAAACAAGATATGTTAATATCCTCGATAATCACAACGTTTTAGCGATCATAATCATTCTTGTTACAACAAATTAAAGAACACGACATATACAACATTCGTATATTACAATTTTCTCCCCGGTTTGACGTTTTCATTCACATTTACACAACTACGATCATCTTCTCCGGCGAGTCTGCAACTAACCAGTATTCCTCATCCCGGCGGCAATCCCATTAATGGTGATAAGCAACGCATCTCGAAGCCGATGATTCTCCGGCTCACTCCTCAACCTCTTCAAAATCTCCACCTGCAACATATTCAACGGATTCAAATACGGAAACCGACTCTCAATCAACATCCTCAAGCTCTTATTATTCCCTGAGAGCTTCTCATGTCCGGTGACCACCAACACATACTTCTCCGTCGCCACAAGCTCCTCCCTGAGCGCCGCCCCGAGCCCCCTCCGGCTCTCCGACACCAACACCTCATCGTAATGCTTGACGATCGGAACATCGGCTTTCCCCAACACCATCTCGATGAGATCAAGGGTCGATTGGAAGAAGGGCCATTCTTGGTAAGCCGAACGGAGCTCGTCGGCGTGGCCCAGCTCGCAGACGGCTTTGAGGCCGGCGCCGACGCCGAGCCAGGCCGGGAGGACGAAGCGGGTCTGGGTCCAGGCGAAGATCCAGGGGATGGCGCGGAGGTGGCCGATGGCGGCGGAGGACTTGCGGCGGGTGGGGCGGCTGCCGATGTTGAGGTAGCCGAGCTCGGCTTGGGGGGTGGCTTCTTGGAAGTAGGTGAGGAATTGGGGGTGTTCGTAGACGGTGCTCCGGTAGCTTTGGCAGCTGATTTGGGAGATTTGCTCCATTAGGGCTCGCCAGTTTTGGTCTCGCGGTGGTTTTGGGGGGCGGACGGTGGCGGAGAGGACGGCCGTGGTGTACACTTCTAGCTGCCGGACGGCGATTCCGGGGAGGCCGAATTTGGCTTGCACCATTTCTCCTTGTTCCGTTGATCGGAGTGTGCCCTGCAATGAAAATTCAACCAATGGTTAGGTTGGCGGGTCGAACCAAACATGGTCTTAAGTTTGGAGCTATTTCGGTTCTCGGTTAAGGCTCGTTCGGGTTTTTCTGGTTTTGGTTTTGTGGTAGGACTAACATGAGGGTGTAAATCTTTCTTGACATGTATACCGGAAGATAACACGAGTTTTCACATGTTGACCTGAATATGATGTTTTTAACTCGATATTTTATTTTATATATTGTACATGAATATTTTACAGTTACAAATTAACAACAAAATATAGGTCACATGGATAATTTTAAGTGATAACACCCGGACTGGACACATGTAATCTTAGTGCGGACCGTACAAATCTTTATGTGGAGTTGTAGTAGGATCTCCGGTTCGAACTATACTAAGATCTTAGTGTGGACATTTTTTGTTTTCCGATGTCATTATTGCTCTTATAGTACACATGTCACGTTGCTAAAATGTCCATGTTGAGTGTATTTTTGCACAAAGGTTGACGGAGTGTGTGCCTTTTAATTCAGTTAGTAAGTGTTCATTTTGTGTAACTCGAATTCAATGTCTAGCATGAGGAAGTTAACTTTCTACATGTGATCAATTCACACTCATGCATCATTGCTAGCACAAATAATTGGATTTTTTTGTAATGAACATACCATCACGGAACCTGGTGGCTGGGATTGAATAGCAAGATGTGTCGGACCACCACCACGGCCGATGCTGCCACCACGCCCATGAAACAGTGTAACTTTAATACCAAACTCTTTGCATGCTGCTACAACATCCTCTTGAGCTTTATAAAGTTCCCATGCAGCAGCAAATCGCCCAGCATCTTTACCAGAATCTGAGTATCCAACCATCACCTGCATAAATGGTTCAAAAATTAACAATCTTTATTAAAAAGATTGTAAATTTTTCATATTGTACCTCTTGGTGTCCACTGTGATTCTTCATAATATGATTGCGATACCAATCAATCGATAATAACCTCCGTATCACTGATCCAGCTCCCCTCAAATCACCCACGGTTTCAAACAAAGGCACCACCCGCAATCTAGTTTAAGTGTTTGTGAGAATGCAAAATTATAGTTGCAAATATATGTTTTTGAGAGTTTAATATCAAACTAAGAGCCTTACATCCCACCAACACATGGTTTGCCTTGCTCACCAGCAACCGCAAGACGGGCATCTTTCTGTAGAAGCTCAACAGCAAGAACATCGCTCGCCTGAATAAAAATCGAGTTAAAAATGTTAAAGTTGTGTATAAAATATTTAAATGAACAATTAGATTTGTATATGCATCATACATTTGAGGCCATGGAAATCACATATGCTCCTAACGAATCACTTCCCAACTCTGCAGCAATTCTAAATGTGTCCAAGACTTCTTTAACATCAGGAGAAACCTAAAATATAAATATAAAAATATCATGAGCGGGGTGTGGATAACGGGTTCTAATGGTAAAAAAAAGGAGGGTGTTTTAAACTGATGCAAGTGATTTTACCTCGATAGTTGGTGGTACAAGGGGCCTTTTTCCTTTTAGTTCTCTTGATAGAAACTCAAGTTTTTTATCTTCATCCCATTCGCTATATTTTCCCATGCCAAGATAACCAGTAACTGCATCAAGGGTCTCTGAATGTCTGCTGGATTCCTTTCATGTGTCAAAAGACAAATCAATATGTGATGGTGTCATTAACCAAATTATTAAAAGTTCAAGATGGGCATGTGGGGTAAGAGGTCAAAATGCGAGGCAGGTCGGTTGCCTTAAACACTTTCTTGTGTTAATTCGAGTTAAAAGACAACATTATTACAATAATAATCTAAATATTTGAATAAAAACGACTTAGGAGGCTGTATGCATTAGATATAAAGCATGTGGAATTTTCAACCCGTTTGACCCATGTGGAATTTTCAACCCGTTTGACCCATTTGACGCGTTCGCTTTCTTTTGATTTGACCCATTTAGTTAGACCCCCAGATCAACTATTTAATCTATTAATGGGTCGAAACTTGCCACATCTACAACCTATGGACTAGAACAAACCTGACGTAGGTCGATCTTCATCAAAACCATCCCAAAAACCGAAACTCTTCTTATTAAGTCAGCAAGCCGGCCATCAGCTAGTATTCCTGATCCACAGGATTGCTGTAACAATAACATTTCCACGTCAGCTTGACATAGTTGCAGTGTTTGACTTTTCATTAGAAGGTGGAACTAAAGTCAACTAGATGGTGAAAGTGACAGGACTGCTTATCATACCAATGATTCATAGCATAGAAGAAGTGGCTGCAACAGCTGGTTTGGAGTGTCATAATAATCACAAGCATCCATATCACATGGATGACCTTCTAGAAGCTGTTCTAATTGGCTTCGAGTATTCATAAGCTGGACCCACATGAGAACATGTGTATCATACAATGCAACAAAAGATAACTATAGAGATTACATAACAAAGAGTACCTTTTCTTTTACATCTCCTAGAATGATTCTATAAGGAGAAATAGAAGACTTCTGAGGCATGCTTGGTTCTAGAAGCTTCTGGAAGCCCGCTCTTCCTACTTGTGATTCAGCAAACATTTTCCTCTGAACAATGGGTGATCCTTTTGGTGTTGTAGGTTGAGATGAACTCCCGTTTTCTTGTGATTTCTGATTGTTTTTGCTTGAGTTAGGTGATGAAGTAGCTTCTAGATTCTGAAATTTGTAATAGAGGAACGACATAATGTTCGTTATAAAACTAGTTATAAGTAGATTACTGCAAGAACCCTATAAGCACTTGAACGTAGTGCTCTAAATAGATTGAGAGAGAAAGAGAGGTGGTTATGCAGTTACATAACCGTCTAATGTATCAAAGTAAGTAGATGTGTTTATGTGGTTTTCACAGTTTTCTACTTAGAATTTTTTTGTGTTTAACCACATTCAGTTATGATAGTTAGTGGTGTTTACTGTGATTTACCTCTTTTAGGGGCTTGTATTCAGAACCAGGAACATCTAGTTGAGGATATTGAGATTCCACTTGATTGCATTCTAGGAAGCAATCAAAAGATAAAAAGTATATTAGTTTTTATAAATTTATAGAAACCTCTATCGAAACAATAACTATAAACTGCTTCACCTGTCTGTGAAGGTACATCTGCACCAGCAGGCAGTTGTGAAGGCAAGCCATGAACATTATGACCCTTTGACTGACCCCGGTTCGATGCATGGTTCCAACTCTGGTGCCGGTCCTCTTCAGAGTTCTCTGAAAATATTTTCAAAAACCATCAAATTACTTCATATGTAGGGTCCAACAGAAGCAACGAGATCAAAAATATACAAATAAGGACCTTTTCGAAGAATTTCATGAACCAAATGTGCGAGTCTGTCACTACACTGGTTCATAGAAAGCTCAAATCTAAGGTTTTCAACCTCGCGTATGTAAAGATCAATAGCCATCCACCGTGATAAAAGAGAGACATCTTTTGTCACCTGCAATATTAACATGGGTTTTCCAGTGATGAAACTTGATTACTGTTAAATGAGATTTTCACTTGAATAAGAAAAGTCAAACTTGAGGTCAAACCCGAAAGTTGAAACCTGACCTTTGCCGTGACATTTGGATTTCCATCTCTATCACCTCCCATCCAAGAACCAAATCTAATTGGTGTGCATGTTAACGGAAGTGGCTTCCCGGTATGCTTTTTGAGAGCAGTGCTGACTCGACGTAAGTATTGAGGTACTGCTTTCCAAAGGGACTGCTCGATATAGTTTAATCCTGTTTAAAATAAATAATCAGATGACTTCATCTTTCTTGAAAGAATCTAAGTATGAAGCTATCATGCAGTTTAAAGACTCAATATATTGTACCAGATCTAGCCTCGTCTACTGGTGTTGGTTTGTGGCGTCTAAGTTCATCTGTTTGCCATATAGAAGTTATCTCTCTCACCTACAAACGAAAACATATTACGACTTATAAACAACATGTGCATGAGAGTTTTCATACAAGTGAAAAGAGATGAGCACCAGATCTTCTATTAGCACGTCTTGATCTTCTTGTGTAAGATCTTTGCGGTCATTAACCTCCAACAGATGCTACAAAAATTAACAAAGTGGAGCTAAAGATAAACTACTTCATGACACATAACAAAAAAGTATAACATCGACAATTATTTGAACAACTTACAGCAATCCGAAGGTGTTTATATTGTAGTGTTCGTCGGTTAATTTGTGTGGGATGTGCAGTGAGGACTATCTCAACCTCCTACAAAACAACACAAAGACATTCCAAAATTATAGGTCTTAAAATACATTATACCATAAGTGGAAAAATATTGAAGGCCTCCTTCCCATCACAAGTTGTTTTTTACCTGGTCTTATTGGTTAGCAGGGTATTGGTAGGGCCTATGAGTTTTCAGTGTTGTCATAGTTATCAACAAATAATATGGAAAAGACAGAAAATATTTAGAACCGAAGAACAGATACACTTAAGCCACACCTGGTTGCACATGGCGTCATACAGTTTATCCGGAGAAATGCCACTTTGAATCAACTGATTAAAAGTATCATCACAAGATTTTGAGACTTGTGCAGCATTCTTTATCTTACGCGCCCTGCAAGTAACATGTTCTTCTACAATAATCATCCGGCTAAAACGCCATTTAAGCAGGGTACGTACGATTAAGAAGTTAACCAAGTAGAATTACCTGTGATGGTTTTCAGCAATGCCCATTAAACTAAGAAAATGACTGAAGGCTCTACCAAGCTTCAAGGCTTCCTCTAATGTCATTTTCGATAACTCAGAAGCCAGTTGCTTCTCTAGTAACTCTGCAGTGTTCTCGATCCCCGCTGCTCTTATAAGACATGCACTCTACAACGCGATCACAAAATTCTATCTAATGATTATTATTTTTTTGATAATAATCCATGATACAGCAAATTAATAACCATTATGCAGCCTCACATTGCCAATTAATAATCATTATGCATGTTGTTTAATGACAAATCTCTAGATTCGGCTTAACTAAAGTTTTGATGGGAAATTAATAAGTTAATGAATGTTCCTAATTATATTATGTTAGCCAAAGTTTTCTTCAAAATTTAAGAAGTTCTGAACTAATATGCATCAATCTTTTTAAAAAAATTTCACAATCAACAATAATCCATTTGAATGAACGTTATTGATTAAAATCAAACTGTCGAAACCCTATCATCGCTTCATTAATAATCAATCACGAAATCAACAATAATCAATCAAATTAACACAAAAATCTACATCACGCACAACAATTTCATCAAATTGATAGAACGATTAACATGCACGAAGAGAAACGATAATAATAAAGAAATTAATCATTGATGACCTGAGAGAGAGTACGAGTATGTTCGACTTTTTCCATGATCTTGGAGCCTATTTCACGATGCAGAACATCATTGAGAAGGCTAAAGAGGAGTCGGAGATCATCTTCGTAGCTTTGAAACGATATTTCCTCTGCGATATCATCCATAATGTCCGTCATCTTGCTCCTCTCTTAATTTGAAATATCAAGAATTGTATTGCTTTTTTCTATATTTTACAGAAAGGAGACAAAAAACCTATAAATAGGAGAGTAGAATTACAAGAAAAACACAAAGATTGGAAATCTCTGAGATGAAGGCAGGCAACGGTCCTTAATTGACGGCAATGCAAGGCTATCAAATCTTTCATAAATTAGGAAATGACGCAAGAGCTGATCCTACGATTTCCTCAAAAATATATATTTTTTAATTTTCTAACACTCCTCAAGTTGAGTAATGGATTATCGCATGGTAATAATTTAATGTTTAATTGATCTAAATATGTGATTTTACATCGTGATGATTGTGGAACGAGTTTATTTTGTTTGTGTTTTGATCCAAAGGTGTTTGGAGTTAAGTAAGGCTTATTTTGAAGAAAAAGAAGCAAAACACGGAAGTACGGAACTACAATGACTGAAGTGATAAATATTAAAAGTTACAAAAAAGCACAGTGAGGACCATACCGGCGTATGATACGTCGGGTATGGGCTTATCATACATCGGTCAGCGTATGATCGGCTTATCAGCGGGCGTATTTAGAAAAAATTACTGAAAGTTGGAAGTAGGAACATTGAGCTTGGCGTATGATACGCCCAAGGCCGGTGTATCATACGCCGGTAGGCTAACAACATCCGAATTTTGTGGATTTCAAGTTTATTTAAATAAAAGCAAACCCAATTCGAAAGGGAGTCATTCCACACATGAAATCTATCAAATTGAAGGTGATTTTGGGTGCTTCCAAGCTTCCGAATTCATTCCAACTCCCCGTTCATTATTATTCAATTCAAGATTCAAGAATTCAAGATGATGATACGTGGCTAGGGCGTTTGTAATTGCTTCCGGGAGAATCAATTATGTTAAATGGGATGTTTTATATGTTTTTATTAGGGTTTTGTTAAACAATGGTTTTTGAATATAATTCTACTTTTTATTTTAGTTAAGAGTTTTTTTATAAATAAAGTTGCTTGTTGAAATTATCAGTTTTTGATTTTCTTGTATCGTGAACTCATTAAGATTGAGAAGTAATTTGGTATAGACGAATTAATAACATTGTGAATGAACGAGTATTGAAAGTTTGATATTTTGTTATTACGTTAATCAAAAGTTAAAGCATTGAGGAGTAGGTTTTGGCAAACCCTAGTTAGACATATAAATTGTTGATCTTGCATAATTAAGGATCTGGAAGTGATTGTCTTTTATTATTTAAGTAAATTCATTCTAAAGTTTGTTGTTTTTTACATTGGTGTAATTGAAATTCATCCAAAGTTCTAATTTTTAATCTTAAAGTTCGTGTCTCTAAGTTAATCGAATAATATTATTAAACATTTTCCATTAATTTCATATGGATACGACCTTATTTACCCTTATAGAATAAAGGTAGCTAAGACCGGCTATTTAACTTGTTTTTTATAGAGTCTCGACTACCAGATTAATGGGATCTCCAATGCTCAACTTATCGAGACAATTGCTAAAAAATCTCCCGTTAACCTTTGTTCATATATTTACTAATTGGTCTTCCGATCGCATAGATGGTAGTTCTATGATCTTGGTTTTAGTTTTTACTTTGATGAAGTGCCTATCGATCTGCACATGTTTTGTACGATCACGTTGGACGGGGTTTTCTGAAATTTTCATTGCAGCTTTATTATCACACATGATCCTACATGCTTCGCTTTGAGGAAATCCAATTTCGATCAGGAGTTTGCTTATTCATAGAACTTTTGTCAGGCCTCTTGCAATCCTTGAAATTTAGCTTCAGCGTTAGATAATGTTACCACTTTCTATTTTTTTTTTTAGCTTCTCCATGTAACCAGATTTGCACCTACTAGAGCAAAACATCTTAATGTTGATATTCGATTACCTAAGAATCCGCCATACTACTTCCATATGAGCGACTCGAGGTTGATGCATGAACTAGCTAACAACCCCAATAGCGTAGGCGATGTCTAAGTGAGTATGTGATAGATATATTAGTTTGCCTACTAAGCGGTGATATCTTCTTTATCTGGTAATTCACCTTCTTCTTTCATACAGAGTTTATGTTAACTGTCATTTGGGTGTCAATAGGCTTGCAACCGATCATTCCTATCTCAACCAAAAGATCAAGAACATATTCTTTTACGTATAAAGATCCCTTGTTTGGATCTTAGAACTTAATTTACAAGAAAGAACTTAAGTCCTCCCAAGTCTTTCATCTCAAATTCCATGAATAAACTTGTCTTTAACCTTTTTATTTTTTCTTCGTCATTACCTTTAATAATAATGTCATCAACATATATAATTAAGCAAGTCACAAGTTTACCTCTACGTTTGAAGAAAAATGTATGATCAACATGGATTTGTTGAAATCTATATTTTTTATTGCTAAAGTAAACCTTCCAAACCAGGCTCAAGGAGCTTGTTTAAGTTCGTAAAATGCCTTTTTTAGTCTATACACTTTCTTTCTTTTAAAGTCTTTTGTGAATTCGGGTGGAGCTTTCATATAAACCTCTTATTCTAATTTTACAAGGGAGAAAGTCTTTGAGTAGTCAATCTCATAGATTTGAGTGTAGCAAGTGTTGATGGAATTGAAGATATATTAATGGTTGGTGATGATGGTGGTGGTGGTGGTGATGGTGGTGGTGGTGATGTTGGTGGTGTTGTTGATCGTATGGCGATGTAATGTATAATGTGAATGCATATGGTTTGGGGGTCAATCTCCAACAAAGTGCATGACGACACGTGGCTACTTTTGGCGGGATGATCGGAGGGAGGATTCTATTGTTGTGGAGAGACTATCGATGACCCACTAAAGATTGAGTTAATGAAAGGAAAATGTATTTGACTAATTATGACTTTGTTTTCTATTTTTGGTAATATGTTAAGATTCTTTTGATTATAAGTTTTGATCATATTTGTGATAAGAGGGCACTCTTCAGGCAAGATTACAATCTATACGCCCACCTCATCATCGTTGACTGAATCTATAAATATGATTAAGCTCTCACTCCTCTAAAAGAAGAAAATGTAAAAAGAAAGGTTAGGAACGGGATGTCACAAGAGTGTCATGAGAGTGATATGAGCTGAGCTGATCTGAGCTTAGGTGATGCCTGAGGGAAGAGATAACAAAGAAAGGAGAGCTAAGTGAAAGGAAGGCTTAAAATGGAAGCTGAAGTGACAAATCAGGAGAAATGAGAACACCATCACACCCTTATGGTGGATGCGGTATGCCTTCCCTCACTCTTAGAAATTGAATCATCAAATATTTTGCATCTTGATGTTATGTATATTGGAGAAGGCGTCTGAACACTATATGATCAACATGTCAAGTAGGTCATTGAGGTATATATGTTGAGGTAAATAAGGCGATACGGGAGGCCCAACTTTTATGAATACCTTAAAACGAATTGAATATTTTTTTGAGCATCATTGTGTGTTTATGGTTACTAGTGGATATGACCAGTGCTATGCAGCGGTGGTAATAAAAGTTCAAAGATTTAATTCTTATGATTTATACGTCAGTACTAACCACAAGAAAAATTATTACGTTCGAAACTCTGGTAAAAAGTGTAATAGAAAACATAATATAAAACAATAAATACCTCAGAATAGAGAAAAAAAACAGCGACTGTATGGTAACTTTACTATAATTAATGAGCTCTGCTATAAAATGGAGCTCTACTCGCATGTCGCCCATGACTGTGCGTTACAACGTATTTACAAACTTTGTTACACAAGTTTTGACATTAACATTAACACTCTTAAGTACATGAAATATACTTATTAAAACTAAGTGCGGCATGTTAAATTTTATAATCTAAACAAAATTGGAGTTGTACAATGATATTAAAATGATTGCCAACCATTTAGATTATGACATGCGGCAAAAAACTCACTTTACACATACTTAAAAAGAAAAAAAGAAAAAAAAAAGGAAAAAAAAATTTACCAACTATTTAGTTTGTGACACGTGACAAGGGGCAACGACACTTCTGAATGAGTTAGCATACAATTGTTCAAAATTTAGTAACTTCAATTGGCCTATAAATTTGTGATGTGTTATAATTATAGATTTTACGTATATTGTTAGAAATATCTCGTTAATGTGGTCATGTGGATTATTTGAATTGAGTTTACAAATATAACATCACGAGTCCCCGACAATAACATGATGAAAGTAATTATAAATAATCTATACTATTATATAATACATATTAGAATGATAAGATGGTAATTTTATTTAAATTGTAAGACATCTATACAATATTTTAAGCATAGAGTACAAGTGTTTTATGTAATAATTTTATTTTTGCCCTCATTGAATTAACTTTTTCTAATTATTGTATTATTTAATACATATTATTAATTTGACATTTAAATTTATAATTACTAATCATATTTTTAAAAAATAAAGTTTTATTTTAATTATAATAATATAAATTGATATATAAATTTAAAACTACTAATCATATTTTTTAATTAAATCCTATCTATACTACTATATAATACATATTAGAAGGATAAGATTATAATTTTATTTAAATTGTAAGACACCTATATAAGAATTTAGGCATAGAGTACAAGTGTTTTATGCAATAATTTCACTTTTGTCCCCTTTAATTAACTTCTTCTAATTATTGTATTATTTAATACACATTATTAGTACATTATTCAATTATATTATATTATTTAATTACTTCATTAAATCTTATTTATAATAATATAAACTGACATTTAAATTTATAATTACTAATCATATTTTTAAAAATAAAGTTTTATTTTATTTATAATAATATAAATCTCTCTAGATAGAGAAGTAATTTTGCCAAGCATACAAGTTTTGAATCAACATGTATAAAGGATTAGAAGACATTTAAGAGATGTAGAATAGATAATCAATTAAGATTTTAAGACACTTTAGGGGCAATATGATAAATTTATCAATTAAATTTATATAACTTGGTATTTTTGCCTTTGTCTCTTTCATATATTTAATAAACATTATTAATACATTATTTAAAAATATGATATTATTTAATTCACTTTATTATATTTTATTTTATTTATGATACTGTAAATTGATATTTAAATTTATATTTACTAATTATATTTTTATAAGTAAATATTATTTAAATTAAGTATTATTTTATTTAAATATTTAATATATATATATATATATCTTTATGTTTATAATAACTATAATACTAATATTTTTCTAGGGGCATATTATGAGTTTAATAATTTTAATATATATCCATATCTTTTATAATAAAAGTAAAAGAAGGATTGAATAATAACTTTACATATGGATTAAGACACTCATATGAAAAGTCATCTTTAAATTTCAAAAACTTAACCATTTTATTTTATTTATACCCTTACAATAAAATATAATATATGATGCTTATAATATAAATGTTGAAGCATATACACGTGTCCAAACAAAACCGTCATTTACTTTCAGTTCTGTTCATTCACTATGATTGAGCACTAATCCCTCTTCCCCTTTCCCTTGTCAGTTGTTAAAAGCTTAACAACAATCAAGATGGTAATTTGTTATGATAATTTCTCCATTAAATTTATCCGGTTTATGCAAATTATCACTGAAAGCTGCATCCGATGATCATAAAACTCTAACCTACATTCATAAAACGAAACCCCCCCTAAATTTAGGTAATAAATGATTTTCGAACACAAATACCACCCATGCTTTCACTAATCTTGTTGGGATAATATAGTTGTCTTAAAGAATTTTGTAATATAAGTAATTGTTTTCTTTCATTCAAAATTTTCAATAATTATATTTTGATCTTTTAGTTTACATCATAACGCACCGAGCCGATACTGACTATAATCGAATTCCCAAAAAATCGCGCAACAATCGTACCGCCGCAACGCGTGGGCATTTCCACTAGTACATACTTAAGGAGGCAATCTTGATTATCTTTAGATACCTACTAAACATGAAAGAATGATATCATTCAGCTATATTCAATATCTCTACAGAATTCTCTCAAAGAGCATCATCAATCTTCTTCTATAATTATCCATCAAGTCTATAGTAACATTTCTAGTAATACATTCTGCCAACTAGATTCGTCCTCTTATCTTCCCAAACTAAGAGAACTTTTGGGAGAACAGTGAATTAGCAAATGGATAACACTAATTAAGATCTCTTGTTTTGATAATTATTGAAATTATGACTTGTGATATTATAAGTAGAACTCTTGGATGTTAATGGTTATATGTATGCAGAAATTAAAAGAGATTTTAAACTTGATTTAAAGACTGATCTCACCAACTTTTGAACTATGTAAAATCAATCTTTCTTGATTCCTAAAATCTGAAACAAGTGTGTCAAAGTGGGTCAAAACCTGCCTGGCAGTGTGCTCCTTCGGGTTTTTTTGTGTTTTAACTATAACGAGAAGGTTTCTACAATCTTTTTTCACATCTTTTTTGCTCAAAACATTGCTCGAACAAAATAATTAATAGTCGGCAAAACGCATATTTTTGTTTTTCACCTAAATAATTTACAAATAACATTAAAGTATTACTGGAACATATATAATAATTAATAGTCGGCAAAAAACACATTGCGTCCAAAGTTTACCAAATTTATAGGAAAATTTGGATTTCATGTAAGTTTGAAATGCATATGCTTTCCGATTTCTTGATGACCTAATTAACTTTCCTTTACTTAATGGTCGACCAAATAAGTTCGATCAAAAACAAATATCTATTAATAAGTTCATATATAGTTAAAGTTATATAAGATATAACTTTATAATCTGTTTTACTACCCTTATTAAAAATATCAAAAGTACTAATAGATAATATATTGGTGTTGTTGGTTCAGGCCCCAAAATACACAGAGTTAGCACACACTTAGAACAAATGTTTTCTATGTATTGAACTTCACGAAAAAAGGATCACAAGGGCTAAGTACATTAGATGCTACTACTCCTATTTATAATAAATAAAAAAACAAAAACAAATAGAACTTATGTTAAATTAATCCACCGAAACCCATGATCTCCACCTCTTTGTTAGTCTTCATGTTCCCCACATATTCTCCATACTACTCGGTCAAACTATTGACTAAATATGTAGACAATTGATGACCCATTCAAATGACCCGTGAACCATTTGACCCTTGACCCATGAACGAAACCGATTAACCCAACAGGTGTCTCTAATTTCTTATGTACACGTATTTACTCGCATCTAAAGAATTTGCCATAATATTATAAGAAGTCAAAGTAAATAACATAATTATAATTTAATAAAATCTTAAATCATCGATCATTATTAACATGAATCTAGTGGCATGTAACACGAATGATTAAGTCCATATATTTTAATTAGTTGTAAAAAATTTAGGTAAAAAGTAATATAAATAAACAGTTGCATGTTAATAAAACAACACATGAGACTCTTATTCATATGTATGACTCCGACAACAAGGAAAAACTTGTACCAAATTCACGTTTTCCCACCATCATGTCCAAAGTTATTTTATCAACCAAGAAATGGATGACATAAGGCTTGATATCATATGTTCGTTAATTTTCTAACCATTTTTCTTTTATTTACTAAAGAGATCTCATAAAAGTGGATCAAATATTACGTGCATAACCTTTTCTTTTGAATAGTAAATTTGATACTACTTTGATAAAAGTCATTTGAAGTTACAGTAGTAAAGTTCATTTTGAGGTCAAGGGTCTGAGGCTCGACGACTTTGTGTAAGTTAGTTGTGTTGTAGAATTGAGAATATGTTACATAGATGTGTTTACGTTGATCATGATATAAATTTTCCTTTCCTTGGCTATCATACTTGGCCGGAGGTTGAAACTAGATGCAACCATTTAGGGGAGGCAGGGAGCAATCTAACTTATGATAATGACATGAGTATGTTTATGGTTTCTTAGCACTTCTTATTGATTCAGATAACTTAAGCATCGGTTGATATATATTAAGTTCATTAGAAAAAATGTTTTGGATGTAATGTATTAGGTTTTTAGTATTGGGTTGGGTCCTATCAAATATCAAATACTAGGCGTGAACATATTACTTATACGGGCCCTCATATCTTTGTTTGTATGTACGTATGTATTAGAAACTACAAACTACAGGCTTTCAGTGACATACATATAAAGTGGTCGACCACTATATATATAGTGTGAAAAGAAGGCAAACCAACGTCTTACCGGCAAATGTTACCGAGGGATCAATGACTGATGCTATTACAAGTAGATAACCGACGAAATTTACTAGAGGCTCACATGCTGATACCACCTTCGGATTACCGTTGAAAATGAAACATACGGATAACCCAGGGGTCACTAACAACATCTCTCTGTAGTTAATTTTTTTATTAAAATAAGTAAATATTATTAGTTTCTAATTAATGTAGATTACACATTTGGAACAAATTTCAAAAAACATTAAATTAAAAACATTTCTCGTCACAATTATAGTTTATATAGTAAGGTACAAAATGTGTTTGCAATAAATATAATGAGAACAAGACATCCAAATAAGATACATATGTTATTATTGAATGATGTTAACCATGAAAAGAAACATACGCCTATACAAAGTCAACTATCAATTACTCAACAACAATCATCTTTGCTTGTTAACTTTAGATACAGATATACAGGGAGCAAAATATTGCAAAACAACCCATAAATTATATATACACAGATTGATGAGCAAATACACCTAAATAAAATCAATAAATTAACGTACGATGGATCCATTATTAATATATACAATCATATCATAATCCAAACAACTAATTTCTTCTTAATTAATCCAAGTAAACAATCTCTAATTTCCGTATACAGTATAATCGATCAATACATATATCCTAGCTACTAATTCGTAACCCAAAAAGATTCACTCTCGATTGCATGATCCGTTTCAACCTTAGCCCTTTATCGCGCGCGCAATCTTGAGCAGGTTTCCCAAACCTATCTTTTTCAAGAAAGTGTAAAAAGAAAACCTTTATATATGTGATCATACATCAGTTATTTAGTGTTGAATTGACCACTGAATTGTGCCTTTTTGAAGGGCCAGAAGGTGGGACAGGTTTCCCTTTGGGTTTCATTCCGAAAAACAAACTAGGATTGTTTGAAACTGCCTCATTATGTCTCCAATGGTGCTCGGGCTGCATCATCGTATAGCCGCGGCTCGTCCCTGAGCTTGGAACAACGAGAAGAACGATGACGAGAAGAACAAGAGCGCGTTTAGATGAAACCTGTGGACCGATGAATGAAGAAAGAGGCGCCATTTGAGGGATGTTTTCAGAGTTTCTTGAATCTTGATTAGGGTTTTAAAGAAAATGGTGTATATAAGGTTTAGAGAATGAAATGTGGAGGTATATATATGTGTGTGTGCATGAAGAATTGAAGATGGTGAAGAAAGATTGAAGTGGGAAAGTTTGTAAGAGTAAAGGGTATGAAACAGAAATATTAGAGAAGTGACTGGCACGCCAATGACTATGTGATCGGTTCTTGAATGTCAACTAGTTGAGGAAGAAATCTAGAGAGAGAAAGAGAGACAGCAGAAATTTTTTTAGAGAGAAAGTCATATTATCATGTAACAATGTTGAATACTTGAATGAATTGATCAAATTATTAATGTATAAATTTCAACAACTATTACTCAAGAGTTGATAATAAAAAAATTAATTTCTTGTTTGTGTCGTTATATATATATACACACTTTTTTATCATTTGCATAGTAAATTCATGCTTTTAAATGTTTTATTAAATTCCTTCAAGCTTTTTTCCTTAATAAATTAGTTATTCTACTTTAATATGTGTTCCAATGTTGAGAAACTTTTTATAAGTATATTTTTTTTTAAATAAAATGACTTAAGATATATGAATTTTAGTTAGTATTTAATGATTATTTCCTTCTAATTGCATTTGAAGTAAGAGATAAAAATTTTAAAAAAAATCATGTAATCGTAACTAAATTTTAGGACTGTCTAGTTTAATTCAAACAGAAAAATTATCATCAAATAACCGGTTAAGACTCGTATATTTTCCATCTAGATCATTCAATTTAAAAAAAAATAAATATAACAAAAAAGTTACAAGATTTATATATATCCAATTGGATGCTTAATTTTATAGGAATTACAAAAAATTGAAGTACCTTTAGTGAAAAAGTCTAGAAAACTTGATTACTATTTTTGTGAATGTTTATTTTATTAAAAGAATAACACCAAATCAAGCACAAAAAAATGCGATCATCAGTTATTTGAATAATTTCTGAATCGAATGGTTTATAAAAAAAATGTGAATGATCATAGGTACGCAATGCTTTATTTTAACAAAAATACTTGTTACCATGCACTGTAGGCAAATAAAAAAAACATAAAGCGCATATTATTACGTGACACAAGAAATGTTTATTTATTTGCCGGCACAAATGTGTGTTGAATAGTTTATTGTTATTATAGGTCAACAATGGGTTTAGATTTACTTTCTTGAAATTCTTTGTAAGTATGTCACAATATTTTATATTTATTGAAACGTAATCTCTTAATTCCAATATTAGAAAATTTGAGAGTTTTGTTATCAAACGCAAGGTTGGTGGTTTACGCGACTTTTAACATGTTTTCTCTTTTCCGACCAAATTATATCTTTATAAAAACATAATTTATGCAACATTAGAAAAGTACATATGTTTAATTAATTTTTCATTTACTAGAAACGCAAACAAATAAGGATACGAACTTATTTAATTTATTATTGATACTTCTCAAAATTTTAAAATCTTAGTATTCCATCACTCATCTCAAACTGTCTCGGTCCCATCATGTGAGAGGTAAATAGTGATCATGTTAGAGGTAAATAGTAACCGTAGATGTTGGTGGTCCGGAAGCTAATCCGACAAAGTTGGGTTATTGAACCTCGATCACCTGTCAAATCCTCAAATCTCCTAAACCAACTTGACAGTAAGATATGAAATTATCAATAGTTGTTTGTGCTCGATCTGCTTTTAATATTAAGAGATAATAGTTTCGATAAATTATTATAAAATTTATATGTACATGTTAAATGTAACAAAATACATGTATAATCATCAGAGGGTTGCCCTCACGATACAACAATGAATACATTTAATTTTTTTAATTACAAAAAACCGTATTAATACCATACTTAAATTAAAGAAAATAAATGTTGATTTTCTTGTGTTACATTAAAAAAAATATATTAGTGTATGAAAAAGTTGTAGTCATTTAAAAATCATGAGAGAAGTTGGTTTAAAAGTCAATAATTGTAATTACATAATTGGTATGTGTTTAAAATAGGGTTATTGGATTATAATAATTTTAACTTTAATTTATTAGTCCTGAGTAATTTCTACTCATTAAATATTCACAGACATTCCTAACTTTTAGATTTTTTTTCAACTATCATTTATTAACTGAGAGTTAACACCGTTAGTTTTTTTGACGACGTGTACTGCTTATGTGGCCAAAACACTAGAAAGTTGAAATTTATCATCGGCTCCATCGATCTAAAACTTCTGCATCCTGAAACTCATCAATCTCCATCTCTTGATCTGAACCACTTGACTCGTTTGAGTTACATTTCAGGTGATGATGAAAGTTAGACACCGAAAAATAAACTTGCTGGAGGTTGGGCGGCTGCGGAGTTAAAAGATGTCTTAAGGTTGGCTTATTTCATCAAAAAAATTAACGGGGGTTAATGCTCAGTTACTAAGTGATCATTATGGGAAAATAAGCTCAATGTTAAGAATGCCTGTAAATATTTTCTAAATTAAAAGTAACCCCGAACAATAAATAAAAGTTATAATTATTAAAATTCAACATCCTTTAAAATATTGCAACTAACAAGAAGGTAAAAGAGTGACAAAATTATTAGCAAAATCACACTGAAAACATTGCACAAAATTTAAACTTTTTGTATGCTAAATGATATATAGTATACTTGGGATAATGAAATTATTTTGCAAAATTACTATCCAACGTAGGCGGTTGATAGTCTATTCACTAGTGTCAAGTGTTTATTTTTATTAAAGTAATCAAGGTTTAAATTTCATGAGATAGTTATAGATAGAATATTACGAAAAGATTTTATTGGTGTTGTTGAAAATTAACTAGTGTATGGTTGGACATGCATAAGGCATTATATATCTATATAATTTGAAAATTTTAACTACAAGACATTTTTAATTTTTGTGTTTTGGCCACAAAAATTTTTTTATTTTCATATTTGGTCTTTTTTTTTTTTTTTTTTTTGTATTGCCTTATAACATGTATTTAGATTTATATAAAAAGTGAATGTAGTGATTAAAAATTGTTTTAATTACCTGTTTATTTAATTTGCATCATAAAAGATAAGCGGAGGAAACGAGCATAAATTATCATTTATAAATATTAGTGTGCGTTAATGATTTATTATTTTTTGATCCACCAAGTTATTTGATGTATTTGGGTTCTAAGTCGTAGTGATACCCGTTAAGATATTTTTCTGTATTCTAGCTTTATATTTAAGTCCGTGATGCAATTATACGCGCAACGCATGTGTAGATATTTCTAGTTTATATTAAATCACAACCTACGTTAGTATACAATGTAGCAATTTTAAAAGAATTGAAATTAATTACTTCCATACAAGAGTTTCAAAGATTGTGCTTACTAGGAAATAATAAAATAAAACTTGTGTATCATTTGTTAATACAATTCTTTTGCGTGTTAAGATGCTACAAGAAGCCAAAATTGCCAAATCAAAGGTCACTAATTTGGATAAATATTCAATCCGAAAGTGACGAGCATACTGTACGAAAGTAATCATAATTTTAAACCACTCCATATCTATAGAAAATTTGACAATGTATATAGCGACGAATCAAAAAACTTTTTCCCGAGGGTTGGAATTTTTGGGTTGTCGTTTGTGTATCGTTAAATATTAATTTTTTTAGGTTCAGTCCAGTGCAAGTCCATCCACACAAATAAAAATATAAACCAATTAAATCTCAAATACATAATAAAGTACGTCAATTGTCATATAAACACCTAACAGAATTAAAATGCTGTTATAGTTTATTTTTACGAGGCTTCAATTTTTTACATTAATTTGTTCATCACACTATTTAAAGAAACATTCCTAAAGCTTAAATGTTCAAATAGTTAGTGGTATTTCAGTAATTTTTTAACAATTAAGCTTATGGAGTAATAAAAATATTTATTTGGTTTATGGGCAACTGGGCTTATAATAATAAAGATCGGTGTCAAAATTTTAATTTGATTTTTTAGATCGGTGTCAAAACTTCTTGAGAGTTGATATTGATAATTTTTTGAAAGTCCGTGTCAAAATTATATGTGGGTTGACATTAAAATTTCTTGTGATCGATCAGTATTGAATTGTATATATGCTAAATAGTTTTTTTACAAACGTTTACTATGATGTTATGATGGATAATCATGGCAATAGAGTGCTCATGTGTATGTTGAACTAACCATGACGCTATATATATTTGTGATCTCGATACAGTAAGTCGTCAAGGTCGTAATACAAACGTCATGCAGTTGTTAAATCATTTACAAGCGGAAGACACAATAATCATATTCACCTTTGTCCCATTGCGTGTCCATGACAACACACATCTACGACATTTTGTTCATAAGTGATAATTTATGCGTTTTTCATCCGAAAATTTTCTATTGAGTTTAATATTTAAGTGGTATTTTTGTAATTTTTTAATAATTAAGTTTATGGAGTAATAAAAATTTTTATTTGGTATTTGGACAATTGGGCTTATAATAATAAAGAATTAAAACAATAAATATAAGTTAAGGATATATAAGTTTAAGGATAACTTATATTTGTTATTATCTTTTATAGATTATATAACCTTGTTATTATCTAATTATTGTTTTTTATAATTAACAGTACATAATAATGTTATTTCACCTGTATATTTTACAAAATCTATATCGTTCAAGATAATACAATGGCAATTAGAAAACGCAAAGAGACATTTTGTCATTGTGTTTTATGTTTATATCATTTTGTGTTATTTTCTCATTGCTATTAATATATTAGATTAATTAGTTGTTTATTTATCATTGTATTTTACATAAACTGAAAACACACAACAATGTTATTTTATCATTATATTTTTTTAGGATTCATCACTTTTGAAAAACATAATAAGCAACAAAAAAACATAATAAATTGTGCTAAACGCACAATAACAAATAGAAGTCATATGAGCTTAAAAACGTAAAAAAAAAATTATTATCTTTTTATATAACGATACTGTAATTCGTTTTAAAGATAAAAAACGCTAGTTTTTATGATGTAATTTTTATATAAAAAAGTAATATCGTATATAAAAGTTATGAATATTTGAAAAAAAAAAGGGAAAAGTTGGAAAAAAAATAAACAAAAATGGATATGACCAAAATACTTATCTAACAAACTTTTACCTTATAATTTGTTATCAATCATTAATTAAAAAAATTAATAGAATATATTACTGTTTACATCTTTTAAATGTAAAATCATATTTATTTTAACTATTCCCATGTCTTAAAGATATACTCGTTATAAACATGTGTTTCCTTAATTAAGTAGCAAACTAAGGTATTAGGTTGTCAATTCCATCAATCATAAATGACGCAAACGTGTATCACGCAACTTGCACTCTGAGTATATATTTAACCGATGTTAGCCACATGTTAAGGAAAAGACGTGTGAGGATTCGGGTTGTTCAAGAGTCAAGCAGAGCCGAGCGGATCATCTTTTGTCAATCGGCTCCATAGGCTCGTTTACAAGTAAGCCAAAAATCGAACGAACACTTTTCGAGCATTAATTTTCTGAACGAGTTTCGAGTGAGCAACAAACGATCTTGGCAGCCCATGATTTTCTGGTCTTATGGTCTAGTGTGCCACTCGGTTTTAATCTAGACAATAAATATATTGGGTCTTAAGTTTGCATTCTTTGAAAAGCACTTACATCTCATAGTATAATCATGTTTATGAATGACGATCCGGGTCAATGACTATCCCTTAGTGACTTAATATTTTATTTTTAAATTTAATGTTGAATTTTTTATTGGGTCGATTGTCTAGTATTAAGAAACAAAGATTGTATATTTATATGTAGTGGACCAAATTTAATAAAGTAGTATGTATAAAACTATAATATAATGTATATTTGTGTGTATATATAATTATATGCATATATATATATATACAATTTTAAAGAAATAATTCGAGATGAAGTGAACTAAGTGGATCTTTACTAGTGCTTGGCTCATTTACAAACCGAACTAATCTGATCGGCTCATTTACGACCGAGCTGTAAATTTAAACAAGCATTTTTCGAACGATCGTCGAGGGAATGACGAGCGACGAATAATTTGAACAACCCAGATGAGGATGCTACATGAGGATGATACATGAGTGAAAAACCGATACGAAGCAAAAACATTACGAGTCTTATACCACTCGAATGGTAAGAAAGTCTTACAAGGAGCAAAAACAAATATTTTACTAAGGTTTTGTTAGACATATATGCTCAAGAATAATACTGAAATGATGAGTACAATTATAAATGAATGATACTGATTATCAGTATTTAAAGGAATAATGAATCGGTGTAAAGTATTTCTGTAGATTTAAAATTATCGCAAGTATCTTTTTTGATTAAATCTTTATGTATTAATCTATTTAGTTAATTAGTAAATAATCAAAATTATTTATTTTAGAATGTGATCCTGTAGTAGATTGTTATGTACCCCCAATCTAGTTTGGTTATTTGGTTAGTTGAATTGCATGAATGTACAAGACTTGATCCACATAACTTTTGGACATGTGAGAACAACCACCGGCAAAGCTCGCCCCCCCCTTTTTTTATGTCAGTAATGTTAATTTTTAGCTCGGCAGTGTAAATTTTCGATCCGCTAGTAGGAATTTTTTAATAAATATAAAGTTCGCCCCCCCTAAAATAGTTTGATTTCACCCCCGCCCCCACTAAGCAGTGGTTCAAGCTTCGCCACTGAGAACAACCTTTTGTCCAATTACCAGCCGGAAGATCTCTAGTGATTTTGGTTTGAGATAAGGTTGGTGATCATATGTATGCAATCTTCATTCTAATTGAGCTGTGAGAAGCTCAATTTTCAAAAAAGTTTTAAAAGAGCAGAATCAATTTCTCTAATCATTAGGGTTTGTTGGTTGTTATTAAGTGTTCTTGAAGTTTACTTGCAACTCAATACCTAATGCGAGTTTGATATTTGAATTGTTCTTTCTACTTCACTAATTTATCGTAACACTAGCTTTTTTTAATATATACTTTTTTCAACCTTTTGTTGGTTAAAGTATTAATAAATTTATATGTTTCAAAAAAGAAGTAGTTCTTATGTTTCTTTTAATTTTTTTTTTTTTTTTTTTTTTTTTTTTTTTTGCCATTAACGTTTCAACTATATTATTTAAAATTGTTTGTTTAACACAAGGAATGAATATTAATTCCAAATTCATGTCTAACAAACAAACATGTATACAGTATAGTTAATTCAAATTCCAAACATACCATGAATTTTATTTATTTATTTATTTATTTATTTATTTGTGTCTATTTCATATAAATCAACCAAGTGTCTTCTTTAACAGTATATAAGTGTACAGAAAACTAATATAATGCTAACTGTATTCATATATACCCACTGGAACAAGAAAAGAAAACGAAAAGAACACAAGTGTAACTTATTAAATTGTATATATAACTGTCATTATTTATATATTTAGAGATTCTTAACCGATCAATTCAAATCCTATCCTACTTCCTACTACTCTAATAAAAGAGTAACTTGGGATGACACGTGGCAACACCACATTCATGCTCACCAAAATTTTTTCGCTTCTCTCTCATATTAAATAATTACCTTAATTACCAATAATATTATTTAACTTTTTTTAGAATAAAAATAGTTTTTTAATAAATTTAGAATAAGCTGTTCTTATTAATGTTATTTCTAAAAAAAATAATTTTTATAAAATAGGAAATTTTTACAAAACATCAAACTTTTTAAAATTAGTGTTTTTAAAAAGTAAATTTTGTATAAACCGAAAATAATTAAAATTGAAAATTATAATAAGAAAATTTTTAAAAATGAATGGTTTTTTGAAACAAAATATTTATTTTTTTGGAATAAAACAAAATTTTAAAAAATTGATATAATTGTTTTATTACATATTGTTCGTACAGATACGTAATTTCAATCATATTTTATCGTAGAATACCGTTTTATACTCAGTAAATTTTTATTATATTTAATATTTTATTTGTTCAACCCGTGTAACACACGGGTTTACTAAAACTAGTAAAAATATAGAATAAAAACACGTCACATGTTTGAACTAGACGAAAGAGCTATGTGGTGGACATGTGGCATGCAAGAAAGAGTTATTTTCTTATATATTAAAAGTCAACTTATTATTTGTTTTCTTCCTAAGAAACTTAATTTTTATTTTATTTTGAAGATGCAGAATAATATATTTAGAAAAGGCAATATTTTCTTATTAGTTATTTTAAAAGGAATTATGAATTATCCAAACATATTTTAGATGCTATATAATCTAGTCGTATTTTTTTTTTCTTTTTTGAGATTTTTTTTGTCATTCATGATTCATCCATTGAAGTATTTTTGTCAAAGGTAGACCATTTTCTATTGGAATTAATACATTTGGATTTAACTAAAGAGGGGTTAGTCCTTTGGGTAGCATTTCAGTAGTAAAACTGTAAAAGCTCTTAATTTGGATTTAACTAAAAAGGTATCATCCACTTAAAATAATTTTTGAAATGATAATCTTTTTACTTTTCACCAATTATAAAGTTCTTGAAATGTTAAAATTTTGTATTTTAACCTTAGGTTATTATTAGTTAGTTATTATATTCTTCAAATGTTAAATTTGATATTTCAATTAATTATATCTTCACAGTTGACACAATTTTAATTTGTTAATTATATGATTCTTTTAATTTCGTTTTCATGTTATAATTCTCAATGCTCATTTTTACGTCACTGTTCCAACACACGATCGTCAGCAAATGAGTTGTTACACTAACTTCTCATTTTCAAGTTATCATGAGCAATGCTTATGAATCCCCATTTATGTCGTGTTAAATGCTTTATGCATCTCTCATAAATTCCTCTTTTCTAAAATTAATGAAGGTTTTTGGCTGCTAGAATCCATATGTGTAACAATATTTATTTCACGTAAGATCAAGTATTCAAATCTTGTAGTAGCAGACTAACAGTGGAGTAGCAATAGAAATAAAATTAAATAGCTGTTAGAAAAGTATGAGGAAAAACCCATTGGAAAAAGTATGTTGTGTTTGGTTAGAAAAGTGAAGTGGTGGGGTGTAAAAAGGTTGAAGCAAATGGTTTGATTTATACCAACAACAACAATCTAGCTTCCACATGGCTTTTGGCCTACATTTCATGCTTTCAATCTATCGCCGACGAAGCCGGTGGGCTTTTGGCCAACCAGCGGCCGAATGAATCAGGAGAACGACACCATCAACCTACCCCTTAATATTATATTATTTCATTTTGTTTTCAATATGTTTAGGTCTTCAAGTTCTTTTTTTTAAATCAATTATCTCACGTCACTTGTCCAACTAAAATTCATGATATGAGTTGGTTTAATGGGCGGTTATTAACTTTTAAAAGAAGAGTTTTTTTTTTTTTCCTAAAAGATGTTTGTGAAGAAAAATTTATCGTGATTTGAAAAATATTTATCAAGATGGTCTTTTTTTTAGTTATTCTTTTATTTTTTATTTGTCTATTATTCTTTTAATTATTACTTTTTTATTTTAAAGGAAAATTACTATTCTTTTGAAAAAAGTAATAAAAAAACTCATTTGATAAATATTTTTCAAATCACCCACTTTAGTAAATATTTTTATAATACCGTATTTTTGGGAGAAAACTCTTTAAAATACCTTATTTGTTGATATAACTGTATTTCGAATGTTTAACTTAACCAAACGCATCAATTTCAAGACGAATTGAACTGATTTAAAGTCATCTTCTACATGGCCGGCCCAATAAGGTTATTGGGCCAGGCGGTGGCCTAAGGTCTCCACATGTTGAGAGCCTCAAGTTTTTTCAGTGTTTAGGCTAGGTTAATTACAGTTTTGGGTTAGCTATTATGTTTTGGGCTAGCTGTTCTGTTTTGGGCTAGCTGTTCTGTTTTGGGCCAGGGAGGGGTGGGATGGGCAATCTTCCAAGGCCCAACCTCCTGAGGGGCAGAAATTTTTTAATATTTTTATATATTTATTATGTATATTTAAAAAAAAACCTCTACAAAATTGATTCATTACACATTTAAGTTAGTTCATTACATACTTTAAATTAAATCATTTTACCCAAATATGATCTAGGTTAAATTATTTAATCTATTTAATTAGTCAATCACACACAAACAATTTAAAGTCTATTAAAAAATAATAAAAGTTTTATTTTTATTTGAGACCTTTTATAACTCACCCCAGGCCCCTAGACCCTTGGCACCGCCCTGTTTATTCACAAACCCCTTTTTTTCACCTATAGGTGTGGGCTTCCCACCCTGATATATTACCAAAGGCCCATAAATGTTTTAACTACTCTTTAGGCCCACGTAATGGTCTAGCACTCTAGCCGAACTGATTTCCATTTTTGGCAATTTCTCTTCAACGAGCCTCGAATTTCATAAAATAATACAATTCCTTTTTAATTATAGCATGCTAGTATATTTTTTTTAAATGGTCAACAAATACTTTTAAGTGGGGTCATCCGGATAAACTCATTGGCGAAATACCACCCACGCCCGCGAACACAAACAGCGCTGGTGACCCGGCCCACCCACCAATATAGGAAAAACCTACCACCTAAAGGTCCACTGTGGTAAAACCACTGGACCACTTAGATATATTATACCAAGTAAAACTCGAACCTATGACCTGCAATTTGAAAAGCCATGGATGTCTACTGGCAAATCAATTGATCTAGTGCTCATTGGCAGCATACTACTACTATACCACTTACAAAAATATAAATATAAAAAATTGAATTATAATAATATAAACTATGACTTACTAATCGGTAATAATACATACTAACAATTTTATCAATAATAATCTTAACTTGTATTTTTTTTTTACAAAAACAATCTTAGTATCATAATCATTCATTGTATTTGATTTGTAATCTCTTGCTGGTATATGATCATATGGGTAGGGTCATAAATTTTATAAATGGTACCATATTAAATTTGATTAAAAACCCATATTACTATGCAGGATACATAAAACACACACTTATATTCAACTTATAGGTTTTTGGGTTGATGACACGTTTAATACTCTTCTGACTTTAAACAAAGAATTATGAGACCCACAAAATCCACTACCTAATGCTAACCAAATATAATGTAAAAGAGAAAATCGATGGTTATATGGTAATTATATTATATAATATCACATTTATGAAAGTCGGAGACAAATCCATCCACGAAATTTCAATCATAAACCCTCACGCTTACACTATATATAATATAATACATGCTTTTAACGTATAAAATTTTTACTAAGTTGATCTTTCTTTTATAACTTTCGTTCCTTAAAAAACCAAATTTGTGGTTGTGTTTATCTTCTTTTTCTTGGTGTCACAATATAATTTCCGTTAAAAACGAAGTTTATTTCAAAATATAGTATTTTTTTGGGCATTATAGTTTATGTCTACCAATGGTAGCGCGTTGAAGCCCAAAAAATGAAACAAACAACGACCGATGAACATCGATACCGTTACGCAACTGTTTTCTATATATGTTTTGATTTCCATAACCAATTCATTACAAATTAACAAATTTCTTTTATGTACTTAAACATATTAAATGTCACTATCGAAACACGCTTTAGGAATTTCACAAATACGTTGTGTCACGCATCGCGCAGGCTTAATATGTGCCTTATACATCAGACTTAAAAATATAATTACATCTATCTATACAAGTATCATAGTTATACATATAAAATTAATTTTTTAACCCATCGTATATATGTTATAGATTTTTGCTATTAAAAGTTAATATACCGTTGGACATGTCACAAGATTACAAGCTAGTTGTTTCAGTATAAAAAACAAGGCCCTATCCACACCCACAAACATACAAAAGGTCCGCATCATATGTACCTTCGTTTTCTGAAAACCCAACCCAGTGGTCCATGGCTAGGACCACACGTCCAGACCACCTTCAGCCATATCCCTAACCCACATGCAGCCTGCAGCCCCTCGAGCACCTTTCGTTGCATTTATTACCATAAATAAACACTAAAAAACAACCAAAAGAAATCAAGAATTCGTCTATTTAACTAACTTTTTTTTAATACCTAATTGGTGTATGTCAAATAGTTACATCCAAACAAAAAAACCTTTTCAGGGATTAGTGTAAAAAAAACACATTTTTTTTAACAAGATGGTCTCCCTATTTTCATCTTTGTTGTCTTTAACATGTCGTTTTTGCTTAACGTGTCATTACCTGTTTGGTTGGTCGGACGAACTAGTTTTTTCTCCAAAACTACACAAACGATCGTTTTTAAGGGTAAAACGTGTTATTTGTACGATAAAATGATTATATTTTTGAACCATTGATAAAATGATAAAAGTTAAAAATACATTCCAACAAACATCTATTCATTCATTCGCTCAATCATCAAGGTTCGTTTTGCTTACATAAGTATTACCTAAACGATATTTTAACCTAAAATAAACCCGTGATTCCATTCCCGGAAAGCAAACTTGGGAATGAGATCACAACGGTTATTTAGGACATACCTTAACACCAAACGGACGTACGCTAGAAGACAATTTAGAAACCGGAAAACATAAATTTGAGTTATTCCTCACCCCGAATCGTCTGCCCATTCTCATATAGAATTCCCTAGGGAAATCTAGGGCACCGGTGAGGTTATTTCCATTGACATAAAGCGCCGTCAAATTTCTCAATTCTGCAAGTTTTGGTGAGAGATTACCCGACAGTTTGTTGTTGTTTAAACCTAGAAACCGTAGGGTTTTCAGGCTCGAGATCGACTCTGGAATCACACCGGTCAAACCCATGTTTGAAAGATCCAAAACCATGAGCTTTTGAACATTTTGCCAATTGAAGTTCATAAGATCACTACTTATGGGATTACTTGACAAAATCAACTCTTCTAATGAACTCATTTCTTGACTTGCAAAAGTCAACCCACCAGAAATCTTGTTGTTGCTAAGATCCAAAAGAGTTAAATTCTTCAAATTACTAATCTCACTTGGGATCTCCCCTTCAATTTGGTTGTTACTCAAGTCAAACTTCAAGAGAGAAGTCAACCTTCCAAAAGTCAAAGGTAAACTCCCAGACAGTGAGTTTCTACTCAAATCCATAATCAATAACTCACTCAAATCACCATAACTTTCAGGGATTTTACCTGTAAACAAATTACCAGAGATAACCAATCTCTTTAACACAGTCAAATGACCAATGCTGACCGGCAAACCGCCCGACAGCCCGTTATCGATCAACACAAGGGACTGCAGCTTCTTGAGGTTACCAAAGCCGGTCGGCATTGGACCCGTCAAGCCCGGATTAGCCCGGAACTCCACGGACTCTATGGTGCTTGAAAACGCGTCCCAATCAGCCGATTGGATAGATATCGGACCATGGCTAGGCGAGATGACACAGTTGAACACAGATAATGATCTCAAGTGTTGAAGTTTAAACAAATGGGGTCTAAATTCAAGATTTTGAGCACAGGGAAGAGAGTTATCATGAATTTGACCAATGCTTAGGTCTGTTACATACCAGAATCCATCATAAACATCACATGAAACACCCTGCAGAATCAAAACAAGTAGATTAAATTAACATTGTTTATCATAGAATTGACTAGAAACGTTGACTTTTTTCCAGTTCTTGATATACACTTTGATTTTCAAGATTCCATGCAATTTTGAGCGTTATAGACACATTTTGAGATGATACTATATAAAGTTTGTAAGATTGTGGGTCCAACAAACAGCAAAGATAAAGATTAAAGATTAAAGATCATAGAATCACCAAATTTTTCCAGAAATTCGTGATGTTGACTGCTTTTCTTCAACTTTTGTCAACTTTCTTGTGTTATTGATGATTTTAACAATGATGATAAACAATTAAACTTACAAATTGAACAAATGATCAAGTACCTGAATGGGTGTCCAACCACAAGGATCAGGATAAAGATCTGATCCATTCCACCATTTTCCCACAAACCCTTGAATAGCAGAGTATAAAGCTTCTTGCTCTGTTTCCAACATTGGAGCTCCTATTTCATCTCCATCGTTTTCACCATTAACACACGTTCCAATCTTACCAAACATCACCAACATTACAACAAAGAAACACCCATAAGTTCTACCACTCAAATCCATAGTGATTGAGTGAGAAATTACTACTCAATTATCAAGAAATTTGGGGTTTATGTGGTCAGAAAACAGGGGAGAGAGAATCGATTACGAAATCTGAATAGATATTTCACCAAATTGGGATCAAAAGGCTCGAAAGTCAGAAAAAACAGAACGATGATGATATAATAATGAAGGTGAATCGAAGTAAAACTCAGAAAACAAACAAAACCCAATTAGGGTTTATCAGTTATCTCTGCAAATTGCAAATATGTTAAGAACCCCAGTTCGTTTTCAACGAAGAAAGCTCCAAATTGGTAACTAAAGTTGAGCAATTCAGGAAATAAAGAACACATACGAAACCCTAGAACAGAGAGCCCTCATTTCCATGGTGGTTTATAGCAAACCTAAGGTAGAAAGAAAGAAAGAAACAGAGGGGTTAATTGCAGAGTTGCAGAACAGAAGCCACTGCAATTGTACACCAAATCAAACAGCAAAAGAGCTGGTAACGCACAGTTATCGACGACCCACAAATGTATTGATTACAAGAATCAAAAGAGAAGCCTATGGGGCTACAGATAAGGTGGGTGTGTTTAGCTTTAAAGGGGTGATTCAATTTAGCGATGAAAACAGAGCAATTATGGAGTTTTCATTGATTGTGATTATAAAGAAAGATGGTGATGTGAGTGTTTGGATGCTTGGTGTTGGAGGAGATTAAATGGAGTTAAAAGGGGTGATAAAGGTTATTCACTGTATGCATTGGGACCAATTTCAGTATGTTGTTACGTGTTGGATGTATATGTATGCATGCTATTATAAAACAAATTGTGTAAATGATGAGTTTTTAGTAATTTCTTTTGGAGTATTTTTTTATTTCGATGTTGTAATATTGGAGTTAGGTTCTTGCCTAGTTAAGTTGTTTTAAACTACAAAGTGATTTGAGTTCGAAAAGTTTGATGGAAGCTAGATTTATCAGAAAAATATGTTGTATGAATATGTCGTTGTTAAATCAATATACATTTGATTAAATGGGTCTGTAACAATTTGGCATTGATAGATTAAGGGGTTGTTTGACAGCCTATTAATCAACTTCTTAATGATTCAGATGTCTGAATTATTCAGCACTTAATGGTTTATACAGTTTGTTTCGTGAGCAAATGTCTGAATGGTTCAGACATTTGCCTCTGAATGGTTAAGCATTATAGTAATGCTGAATGGTTAAGAACTCTTATCTGAATTGATCAGACATTTGCATTTGAATAATTAAGTGACATACTAGCTATTAATGGTTCAGACCTTTTAATGGTTCAGCACTTAATGGTTCAAACCTTTTATTGGTTCAACAACTAATCATTCAGATATTACCAAACAACCCCGAAGTTGTCAGAAGTTAACTTTATAATATATAGGGTTTATTTTTTTCTAGTGGCAAAACATATTACTAAAAGAATATATCCAAAGGCTAAAAGAATAATGTTTACTATAAAGGAAAAAACCTAACAGGATAAGAGGAATACAAATGACTAGATGAAAACCGCAAAAGAAAACCGGCACAAATTATTAGGTAACCATACAGTCATATGGATCAATGCATCAAAGATCATGCAATTCTTGATTATTATTATTTTTTGTTCTACCAGCACCCGAAGATGCGATATAAGCAATGTAGGTTTTTTATGATCAAACAAAAACATATTAGTGTGTCAAGTTCGTGGTAGTTAAGAGGAATAAAGAAACACTGATCCCCTAGTAATCCTTTATTATTCCGACAATGTGACAATTTATTACTTATTTTCAACTTTTACTATAACATTGACAAATAATTTTATCATTTTCTCAAAAAGTTTAATAACAATATGCACTAAAGTTATTTGAAAAAAATATTAATTGAGGAGAGAAATATATTATATGAGTATATGACAGTTAAAAAGGTAACAGCTCTAGTTATGTTAGTTTTACATTAAATTTTCTAAACATAAATAAACTTTTTATAATTATTTTTTAAAAGAAAAATTATGAAATAAATAAGGCATCCAATGCTATTGTATGGTTACAAAAAGGCTTCTAAAAAATAATAAAATGAAGGGGGAGAAAATACTTGTAACCATACAGACGTGTATACATCTTTGCCTAATATTTATACAAATGCATAAGAGAAATCAATTACACATTGAAAATTTATTTTTAGCTTCTAATTACTTAACTGTTCATAATTCTGTAATGATAAACATTCAAAACAATTAACCTCTAAAGTTTGTGTATCTATGATATACCTAGAGGAGTATAAATAGAAAGTAAAGTGCATAAAGATGCATGCAATAGAAAGGGAGATTGAAACTTTTCAGTTTTCATTGAATGCTTCTTCTGCCATTTGTAACAAGACCCTTTCTACTTCCCATCAAATCATGTTTTCTCTTTTACACTTTCTATTGGCGAATTTTGACCATATTACCCTTTCCATTCTTTATTGAAATATCTATGCTTATTTTTCCTATAAGAAAACTTTAAATGTTTTTCATAATTATATGAGTATGTTTTTTATATTTTAAGTAATGGTTGTAGATGATTGTGATTTACTGTTCAATTTATATATTTCGAGAATTATTGTTCAACCCTTATAAATTTTCTAATATTTTTGAAAGTGATTGTTTGTAAAGGAGAGAGAAAAGATAATGATAAAAGTATAAAAATATTATTTAATTAAGAATGAGAGAGAAAAAATAATATTTTTTAGTGTAATTATAAGTATAAGTATAGAGAAACTGATGTGAATGCTCTAAAGAATTTATGTTACACTTTATGTCTTAAACATGTGGTTAACAGAGCAACACCATGATCACAATTATGGATGCGCGCGCAATGATCCAACTCACGCTTAAGAGGGCGGTGTTTCACGACTCGTGATCATGTGACATCAGCTAAGTATTAATCTCTAACGAAAATATAACACCTAAGAGATATTAATATAAATTATTATAAATAAAAACGATATTCTCTAAAAACTAGTATTATATTGTTGTCAATTTGAGACCTATTCATTTTATTCTTCTTCTGTGTTCTTATTATATAATAACTTAATAAGACATGTTTAAGTAATGGTAAAGCTTAGTATTCACACTAAAACAATGACTTAGTGTTCTTATACCTCAATCAGTATTAAATACTAGCTCTAGTCTATATAACAATTGTTTTTAACTAATATAGTACAAGTTTACATTATCATATATCATCATATATTGATGATGAATTTCACTATATAAACGATTAACTATAATTCCAATTGTATTCAAGATGCTTATCTTAGTCGATGAAAACTTGCAAATTCTTTAACACAAGTTTAACAAACATGGTACACCCTAACTAAAGTGATCATCCATAGATCTTGCACTAACCACGCATAAACCTCGAACATTATCTGATATTTTACCAAATATGGTGATTAACCGTCTACCAGACACCGACTATGAATCAATTATCAACGTTTTAAGAACTCATGCAATGATCCGACCAAAACAGATTGAAGAACAGACTGATCAATTTTGGGACTAGACCGACTAATCTTCTTTCTCTAAATGAAGAGCACTTATTATACATCTACTTTTATATATGTTCAATCTAAAGAGCTACCCCATCTCTAAATTATGTTAAAAACATAGTACAAAGGTGTAATTCAATATAGCCAACAACAGTTTGCTCATTCACTTGGAGTAACTTGATTTCTATTAATGACAAAGTTTGATTCTAGGAAGCATATGAAATTGGAAGGACACATCACAACTTTGTATCCATATACTGGTTGTACCTTGTACTTAATCGGTTGTACCATAGCGGTTGCTTAGGCAATACTTATGAACACAAGCTAGTGGGCCTGCATGCCCATAGTAAAAATAAAGAAATAAAAGGGTAGAAAGAGGACTGACACTTGTCAGGAACCCTAATGTACCCAAAAGTACATGCCTAATCATCTTGTGGAAAATTCAAAGCTTTACATATATAGAATTTTCATAGTAACGAAGGAAACACTATACAACAAAAATATTTGTGCTGTTCAACTAAAAAATTTGTTAGTAAATAACAAATAATTATAATTTTTTAACGACTCCAAATATACTCAGGAACTACTCTAAAAAGCCATTAGTATGTATATTTTGTAAAATTTAAACCATTCATCTCTTGAGTAAAAGGAAGACGCTTATACGATGTCTTTATCAGAATAATAAATAGTTTTGTATATTATTAGTTTTAGCCTTTAATTAAAAAAAACGTTAATTTGTAAAAGTAAAATTATTTTTTACTACATGGTGACTATATATGCATTCTTTATGCTGTAACAAGTAATAATATGTTACAATAGTGTACTAATTTTTTTAGATGCTCTCTAGCGCTCTAGCCCTGTGAAGAAATCAAAAAAAGGTGAAGAAGTCAAATTAACCGAATTATCACTTAAAATACATGTTTTATAGTATAAATGAGTTGAACGTTTTAGGTTGTCATCAGCTAAGATGAAAACATTTTTTTCCTTTTTTACAAAGCATTAGGATGGGACGGATGCCCATATCATACCGCACCACATACCTACCAATCATATTATGTTATGTCTCATTAAATCACACCACGAGATCGAATCTAAGTCTAAAATGTATGTTCTCGTCGCGCAACTCCAAAATTGTATTTTCATTTTCAACTGAAGTGGTCGGTTGATCTCGAATGTGCATGTGAGAAATAGTTCATAAGAGCATTATTAGTTCCAATACGATCACATTTCAAGATTTTTTTCTCAAACTTTCAGTTTTTTTGATGTGTTTGGCAAGAATACTAAAAATTTCCCACCCTTTGGATTGCTAACTATCCGAAAATGATGAAAAGAGATTGTGGGGGGGGGGGGGGGGGTGGCGGCTGGGGAGCGAACAGTTGGAAATGGTGGTGTGGCATCCGGCATGGGCATGTCGTGAAAGTAGGAGAAAAGGGCGTGGCGTGAGGGACCGACGATAATGATGCCGCGCGACGCGGGCTCTTGCCGTGAGGTCACCGCGTTTACTTCTAGTTGTAATATGTATTTTATAAGGAAAACATGATCGAGTTTTACTATGTGACAGAAGATTTTGTCGCTTTTTGTTGTAGTCGTGTCAATAAATCTGGTGATGGTTATTGAACCACGAAAGTTAATATTTATGGTTTAACTTGTGTGATAGTTTAGGTGTCGGCGTTGGCGATGATGGTAGCACACAATGATAGAAGGTGGCCATAATTCATAGTAGAAAAGACATTCATATGTAATGCACAAATGAGGTGATAGACATTAATGATTAAGATTATAGAGAGAAAATATATATGTTATTTGGATAACTGACGGGTTATTTACCCATCCAATTATTTGGATAACTGACATTTAGGATCTAGTCTGGCACGTTTTCAAAGAAAAACTCGAACATCAATCTATACCCATCGGTCAGTCTAGAACCTAAAACCACCATAAAGAAAAACTCATTTTAGTTGATAAACCCTCTAATCTAACCTAAAATTTACTGTTTATTAGGAATGATACTTGAATCTAAAACCTCCCAATTGGAATGACGTATTAGATACTCTATGTTAACCACTTGAGATAATGTTATGAGCAAAAAAAACATATATAAATTTGTGAGAATGGATTGTTTGATAGAAATGGATATTGTATCAAAAGAATGGCATTATATGAAAAGATGTTATTTAATAAAATTCAACTGGATGCTTTATGAAAGGAAACGATTTTAACAAAAGAGAACAAAGAAGAGAATATTATATAAGGGTTTGTGTTATACAAAATGTGATTGTAAATTGTAATAACATAAATGAACATCTTTTTATGAAATCTAAAATAACTGAAAGTGGTTTTATTAAAAGAACTGACTTGTTTTTCATAAAAATGATGATTTTTTTAAATGATATAAACAAAAATCCTATAAGAAAACTTTAATGGATGCAAGATCGCATGAGCATCTCCAACCGAAGAATTTACAGCACCTATGGACATTCACCACAATAGAATCCCGACAAATGTCTCCTCCTACCTCCTCCTCTCTCTCCAATTTGTCTCTCCTCTCACATTCCCCGTCTTAACCGTTTGTAGCCATTAACAAATCATTATCTCTCTCTATCCATCTTCTCGGTTACGAATGACCTCATGAACTTTATTGGAGATGCTCTAATACCATCTGACCCCATAAACGTTGATGTGGTTGATAGAAGAAAGAGAGAGAGACCGAAGGGCTTACTATAGACAACATTGACGCTATTTGAATTGTTACATATGCGATATATAAAATAACAAATCAGCGTTAATTTATACCCCTTGAAATCAATTTGGATTTCTCTAAACTTAGAAGAAATGAGACTTCCTTTCATGTATGCCTAGAAAATAGAACTCCCAAGTAACATTTTTTAAGAGAATTTCTTCTTCGTTCAAGTTAAAGAGATATGTTCTAAATAAAAATAATAACAATATTTAACTTTATGAAAACTAGAATGATTGGCTAGAGAGAGAGGACCACATGTAGGTTGTATTAAATACAAAAGTGGGATTATAAAGGCGCTAATGGACCACATAAATAATATACACTAAACAACAAAAATAGTCCCACATGTATATGTATATGTGTATGTATATGTGTATGTATATCTGTATGTATAAAGAATGTTTCTTGATGTGAAAAATGCTTAAGGAACTTGAATGCTCAAATGTGTAATGGTGTAGAAAATGCCTTACATTAATGCAACTTTGCTTATTGTTTGATTGAATGTTTCTTACGTAAAAAAAGTGTATAAAGAATGTTGATACTCACATTGTGTCATGGGAGTAAAATCCTAAACTTTGATGCAATGTTTTTTTTTTTATAGTTTGATAAAGTTTAGTTGGATGTTAGTGTTTAATTTCAAGCTATAAATTAACTTGTTATTGTGCTTGATAATGTAAATGTACATTTATATAATAAATTAACATGAGTAAATGAATTAAACAATTAATTTGTTTGTAAGACATTCAATTCTGTTAGAAGTTGAATCTGTTTTATATCTAGACCTAGAACGAAACAACTAAATACAGAAAGAATCTAATTCTAGTTTAGAAGTGAAATACAAATAAGTAGTTTTCTCTTCTATAGTGATAATTTTTTTTAACTTTTATAATTGGTCATAGTGCTCTCATATATTTGAATCAGACATGAAAAACACAATTCTTACTAAATTCTAATTCCATTTCTAAATATTTATCAATATTTCAAGTTTGATTTATGTAAACCTAATAACTTATTTAATTTATATATACACATGTTTTTAATTTTTTTTATACATGTATTTCTTTTAATTTTTTCGCCTCGTTATTATATCTTGTCTCATTTATGAGTTTTAGTGTATTTTCCCTTTTATATACTCCCTTTTTCCTTTAGATATAAATTTGGTTTATAATTTCCTTCACATAAGTGCTCTAACTTGTTCTTTATTAACTTTTTTGAAGTTGCTGGTTTAAATTCTGACATTTTAGTTTTTTTTTTTTTTTTTTTTTTTTTTTTTTTTTTTTTTTTTTGGTAAGATGTTACGCATGTTGTTCGTGTCTATTACATGCGTTGGTCTTTTTTTATTATTTCTTTTGGGGTGCATGGTCCTAATTCATCTTTTTCTTCACTTTCAAAGTCGGATTTGCTCCTCGATGGTTAGTTGGTTTCCATTCAAGAAAAATGAGTCTAAAATCCTTGCTTTTGTTATAGTGTAAAACCTTTTGCACCACAAAAAGCTTTTTATGTTCCATTTTGGTAATAATTCGGACCAAACCCTATCTTTATGGTTCATAGACCTCT
This sequence comes from Flaveria robusta, assembly GCA_025506415.1. NCBI lineage: Eukaryota > Viridiplantae > Streptophyta > Magnoliopsida > Asterales > Asteraceae > Flaveria > Flaveria robusta. Next base: position 3,960,770 of record CM046471.1, on the reverse strand, counting down.
GTTTGGTATTTGAAAGATGGAAACATGTGGATTTCTTTGTTGATTTCGAGCTAATGATTCAAGATTTCACTAATTTCATCAACCCATATATGTTTTCTCTCTGGGTTCTAAAATAAATGATGAATCAACGGAGTCCATATAATAATCAGATGGTTATACTTGGGTAGTACTTTAGATTAATTATTCGATGCTTATCCTTTTTAATTTAGGGTTTTATCGTTTTGGTTGGTTTAGGTTTCTTCCGTTTGAAGCTGTTGTTGTGTGGCTCGCAAAGTGGATGATTGTCGATTGCATAATCGTCTCCGTATAGGTGAGTTTAGATTTGTTTCAATCAAAGTGAATGATTGTGGCCTGCATTATGGTCCTCGGCCTAGCCCTTCGACTCTTAAGCGGCTTTCATCGTTGACGAACACCTGCGCTAATAAGACAAAGAGTCTCGAAACCAATTCACTTGAGTGAGACAGAGGAGAGTGGAATTTCGCTTTAGATTTGATTGAATGAATAATGTTTTTATCTTAATTGATAATGTTTTTTTTGTGAATTGTTAGATGAATTTGACTCTCTTGTTGTATTTTTTACTATAGTTTATAGATTGTCTTGTGCTCATCAGTTTTATTTTATTTTCTCTTTATTGTATGTTGCTTACTGCATGATAATGTAAGTGGACCAAGGTATGTTGATGAATGAAGACAATATATTTGATTGTGTATGTGTGTTTATGCATATATGTATATAAATCATGTCTTTCGTTAATCAAGAATGTGAAAATTTATCTATAAATGAAAATGGATCTATTTGATTAGTTGATTAATATATGCTAGAAATTGTAAACTTATATTTTATTAATCAATTTTGAATTAGAGCCATTTTTATTTGAACAAAATGTAATAATATTAAGTTATCAAAGCATAAATTTACTTAATCATATGGTTAGTTTTTAACCTATTTTATTTTAAAATATAATGTTTTATAAAATCTTGAATATTGATATGCTAAATTTTATTTATGATTCAATATAAAATTTATTTAAAATTTAAACGGGTCAAATTTTCATGTTCTTTTATAACTTTAGTTACATAATGTTGTATAAAATCTTTAATATAACGTTAGGACATTCGTATTTTATGGTAGATATGAATTTTATTTAAAAAAGACCGTGTCTACGCGCATAAGATTATTGAATTCCCCCATATCATGAGAAGAATTTCTCTAATATATAACGCAAAATCCGTGTCAAAAAGATATTAATCAAATTTAATAGATTTTAATGTTTTAGAAACGAAAAAGAAAAAAAAACAAATAGATATAGATGGGCATAAATGGCATGGAGTAGGATCGTGAAGTATCATAAAACTAGCCCCCCCTACATAATTGTTTTCTTCCTTCCATCCAACTCATAAAACACCCATTGATTTCCTATGATAGTCACCAATCATAATAAATAGCTATACATTTTATGTCCATTTTTGTCCAATTATTATATCGATCTTTATAACAGATTATTTAGGTATTTAAAACGATATAAATAATCTTATGTTCTTAATCAATTGAAGTCGTATTAGTTATACAAAAGATGCATTCTTATGATAGTCACAAATCATCATAAATTGTATTTAGAGAAATAAAATATTATTTTTAAAATCCGTTTATTTTGATTAATTACCGGTCCCATTAATAACTTAAATGATTTGAATTATAGAGTTTTGAACGACCTAGCACCGCTTAGAACCGTGTATTTTCATAAAACCGATTTGGGCACCACCAATCACATACAAACAAATATAAAGCAATAATTCATGTATTTTATGATGGCGACCCTATTTTTTACAATTTGAGTGGATGTTATGTCGGTAAGCAAAGATAAAATAAACACATTATATTTCGCATACATTTGTATAAAAAATATCATCTCACAAGTTATCCTCAATAATGAATTAAAACAAAACGTCTCATTATAATTACAGGGGACGACTTCTGTAGGTAGGAGCAAATTAGTAATAAGGCATAGTGTCCCGATAGAGCATAAAACCATTAAAAACAAAAAGCAGTCGTTGATACATTGCCACTAACCTGCTTGTTGGGGGGGGGGGGGGGGGGGGGGGGGTAAGACGGTAAAATAGAATTGTTACGTCATTGATAACATTCAAAACTTTATATAAAACTCAAAATTGTCACTAACTCATGTGTTATGGCGGGGGTGTTGATAATTCTCGCAAGTGATTTAAAAATTAAGACCATTAACATAAATAAAGCGTGAACGTCGACAAAAATAAACTTGTCGCAACAACAATAGGTAATGGTTAAAAAATAATTCTGATAAAAAAACCACGTATAAATTTGGATTTTATATAATATAATATTCTAAAAGTAATAGAAGAAGAAAAAATAAATTGTAAAACAAATGAAACCTTAAATCAACTTTGACTACTTTTATGTTTGTGCTTTGATCATTTTTATATTTTCACACGCAACGTCATTTTAAATTGAAAATTACGCTGATGGAGAGACTCACCCTATGAATTCTTTTATAGAAGTATTTGTACGTACAATGTAATCTCGAATGATTTTTATGAAATTTTGACATCGATCCTCGTGAAATATTGGACTGATTTAAATGAAATTTTAACATCTGACCACAAGAAAATTTAATTTTAATTTTAAATTTGAACTAACATAAGCTTTACTGTAAACAAATTAAAAAATATAAAACAATTAAGTTAAAAAATGCAATTCCGTTTAGAAAAACTAATTTAAATAAGTTGAGTTTAAACTAAGCAATTAAATCACATAATCGTTTAACTAGTAATTTATTAAGACCAGCTAACTTAAACCAAATAATTTTGTATACATTCTAAGTTCTAACATGTTTTCTCATACTAAAGTGTAAGGATGAAAATGTCACTCTTACCATACCCACCAGTTCATCACGCTACGCTATAAATCCATCAATTAAATATTGTCAGATTACACTACATCACACCACACACTCAAATTTGATGGCGTTAATGCTGTCACACCAGACACCACTACACCACTACACGCCACACATACATATTTTTTACTTGTACCACGATGAGTTGATGCCGTGAAAAAAAGTGGCGCGGCGTGAATGAGTGACGGCGGCGGCGCCGAGCCTTGCAGTGTATAGCCTTATATAATAAATCAATTCAAAAGTCAAAACTCATCATGTTGACCAAGATTTCTACATTTTTCTGCCAACGGAAACTTCACCAGGATGCCCTCTGAACCATCTTCATCATAATCATCATGGTTACTGAGTACTGACACCATCATCTTCATTAATCATTATCATGCAAGTTATTGCACTCCTCTGCAATTTTTATTGTATCACCGCTTCCTACACCATCATCTTCATTAAACATGTCATTTTGCTCTATCTTTTACCCATAAAAACATTGTTGATTTGATGGCTTCAAGAATCATGTTTTTGCTCCAAGTTTTACCCGTACAAGGATCTCACCCCATATCTCACAGCTATATATCATCTAGATAGTTACTTAACTATATATCATCTAGATAGTTACTTAACTATATATCATCTAGATAGTTACTGACTTTTCTTTTTCAAATCTATCAATTTGAGGTTACAAATGAGTAAATCCAATAAGAACACGCTACACATAGTAACATTACGCCAATCGCGTGATTATGGAAAATTTTGTGCCAACTACGACACGTGTCAATATATATATTCAGCAGTCTAATCGGGAGCAAAAGTGGCTATGTTTTACGCAAAAATGTTCAGCGTGTCGCATTGATCCATGGCTGTAATTTGTTTGCAGTAACAACCTCAGACTTATGTCATTTGAAGTCCTTAAATTTGGAAATCATCCTTTCACCTCAACAATTTACAGTTTACAGATCAGGGGCTCATAGTTTCCATTAAGTTCCTTAACAAATTCAAGAAAATGACTTCTTTTTTGATCAAATTCTTCCCTTTGATCTTTTATCTTCTTGTCAAGAACACCACCATCATCGATGTCATTTGCAATTCAAATTCGTATTCATTTAACTTTTGATTGTTTAATAATATCCTGTTTTTCCTTTTATTATGTCTTGCCACAGATGTTTCTTTTTCCAATCTAACAGCTTCCAATTGCTCCACAGTATAATCTTTTGTGAAAACGCTCTTTTTCTCTTCAAAAATTCGTTTAATTTTTTAGCGATGACCCATCTTTTCTCATCTAATGCCTCCGATTCCCGCTCAAATTTAATCTTTTTTTCTTCGGATCATGAAGTTCTTTCATCATAATCAATTCTTTTTGAAATCTGCATAGTTCTATTTCCCCTTTAGCTCCAACAATAAACTAAAATTGTCATTCTTCCATCTTCAGTAACTTTATGTTTTTCAATCTTCGCATTAACTCGTAGCACTTTTCAAGTAATTTCATCTCTAACTTTTTCAGTATCAAATTTCAGAACTTGCAGACTTCTTTCTCAGCAACCAATTGTTTCTTGTCAATTTCCAATTTTTTGGCACTGATTTACTAGATTTCTCCTTTTCCTTCAGTGCCTTTAATTTAACTCAGTCTCCTCCTATTTCTCATTAAATCTTTGTGATTTCTTTTCATCCGTTTTCTGCTTAATGGCTTCTATTTGTTGGGTTAATCGGGTTTGGTTCACGGGTCACAAGTTAGCGGGTCAAATGGGTCATGGATCAAACGGGTCACGTATATGGAATTGATACATGTTGACTGAGTAAAATGGAAGTGGACGATGGGTTTGTTGCATTAAAATAGGAGAACGTGGACCTTTTCCTGTGGAGTTTTTTTTTTTTTTTTTTGTTTATTTTCTTATAAATAGGATTAGCATTATAATTGGTTAGTATTCAATTCTCTGTAATTCTTTTGGAGTGAATACACCGAAAATTATCCACATAGTGTGTGTTGTGTGTGTGTGTTTCAAGGGCCTGAACCAACATTTGGTATCAGAGCCACGTTCAAGAGGTTTGAGAGTCGACCGTCGAAAGGTGTAGCCCGTCGCTGCAGGGTAAACGCAGCAGGGAACCGGGTTCGTTTCGGGACAGCAGGTGGCTCTTTCGGGAGTGTTTTACAGCAGAAAACGGAGCGTGAAGGTGTTTTGGTGCAACCTTTGTCGTGGTGGAAGTACCGTTTGAGATGACGGGGGTGACCGGTGATAAACATTGTTGTTTTCGTGGCTGTTAGTGGTGATCAAAGGAAGAAGATTCGAGGTTGTTTGGTTGTTAGTTGTGGGTTTGTGCAACTTGTATACAACCGTTGATAACAACAGATTATGTAGATGCCTTGATCGGCTTGTTTCGTGATAAGAGTCTTACCAACAGAAGTGCGTGAAAAACAGGCGTTATGAATCCGTCAAAGAAGGTGTCTTTGGGTTCGGTTTGTTTGGCGGGTGAAAGAAAACGGTAAAGGCGGTGGCTTTGTTTTCTTAGTCGGTGGAGAAGCTCTTTAAACAATGGTGATCGGGAAAAGGTATAAGGTGAAAAGACAAAGAAAGACATTGGAGAACGTATATGGTGTGAGCATTATGGCGTTGGAGTTCAAATTGGGTGGCTTTGGATGTGATCGGGGAAGAGGTCGTTGATCCGTGAAGAGTCAAGATGTGAATGAGCTGTTCCAATGGGATGTCATGTGAGATGTTACAAGAGTGGTGAATTTGATTCGGTTGAACTGTGAAGATTTTGGACGTGATCAAGGTGGAGGTCGTGTGTCCGGGAAAAGTCGATAAAGTTCAAGATAAAGACTGTTTTGATGGTGATTCGGCTGCTGTAAATGAGTGATGTGAACAAACCGATAAGGGGGTGAATGTTGGGTTAATCGGGTTTGGTTCACGGGTCACAAGTTAGCGGGTCAAATGGGTCATGGATCAAACGGGTCACGTATATGGAATTGATACATGTTGACTGAGTAAAATGGAAGTGGACGATGGGTTTGTTGCATTAAAATAGGAGAACGTGGACCTTTTCCTGTGGAGTTTTTTTTTTTTTTTTGTTTATTTTCTTATAAATAGGATTAGCATTATAATTGGTTAGTATTCAATTCTCTGTAATTCTTTTGGAGTGAATACACCGAAAATTATCCACATAGTGTGTGTTGTGTGTGTGTGTTTCAAGGGCCTGAACCAACACTATTTTGCTTCTCATATCAGCCTCAATAGATTTCATATTTTCTTTCGTTTCAAAATTAGACCCCTGACGTTCAATAACCAGAGAATTTTATGGGAATCAAAAAGCTTTTAGATCTCTGTAGAAAAACATGCATGATTAGTAGAATAAAAGTGCCATCTGAACTGTTTACTTACAAATGGGTCAATTCCAGTGTTAAAATCACCCTTAACTTTATATTAAAAATAACTGATCACTGTAGTAATACATTTCTTTCTTCATTTAGTCCCAATCTTCCTCATATATTCCATATGCACAGATGTCCTAATGTTTGGCAAGTTCTGAGTATATAAAAAGTTAACAGCTAAAATGACAAAAAAAAAAAAAAAGGACATTATGTTAAAGAAGTATAGCCGGTTCGTAAAATGAAACAAAACTAAACGGGTAAATAACTGATGTTATTTTCACTTCAGATAATCCAAAGCGAAGTTGGTTTATGTGAACATCATACACTGATCCTTGTGGATCCAAATAGCAAAGATCAGATAATAAAGTCTGAAAACGCAGAGCCAAACACCATTAAATAAAATCATTCAAAATAACATGAAATGGTGATAACTTTAGTAAAACATACTCTGCAATAAACGTATTGCTGTTTAGTACCATTCAGTACACTTTCTTTGGTCTAAAGCTCGTGCGGTCTCCTTTCATCCCACCAAATTTGTTTATTTTCTTCATCAAGTTCACACGACACCTTCTCAAGCTGCAAAAATAACTGCATAGTTTCAAAACATACTAAATGCATAATAACAGTTATATATAACTACAATATAAACAGAAGTTTTCTTACATCAGCTTGACAACATTTTCTGTAATCTAAAGCTTTCCTCAAATGATCTGCTCGTGTTTCAGCTTTAGATAGAGCCATGAAATGGGCAGCCATGAGCCACCTTACATTTAATATTTGACCTTTTTCTTGGTCAAATACTCAATTGAAATGTGCATTAGACTTTCACCTAGAAATATATAAACGAATTTCATGCAGTAAGCGTACTCATAAGCATCGATTTTTAAATAGAACAAACTGATAGAAGCTCTGATGGCTGAAATTAAATAAAGTGTACGATCACAACTTTTCGGATTCTCTCTTTAAACCACTGAACATATGCCACTAAACATGCTAACACTCTATGTAGAATGTAACATCCCGCCCTTCATACCGACCAATATTACCTAATTGGAGACTTCCCAGAAGGTTACCCATCCTAAATTGCTTCCACACAAGCACGATCAACCACTGAGATCTCCTCCTATCCACAGCAAATGCGTTTAAAACAATTTGATGATGTTTTTAGGGCAATATGCATATTTCAACTGAAATTAACAGTAGTAGGCTTCTAAAATTATCGCTGATACTGAGACTTTTCATCAGTAATTACAAAATGAACGTAACTATATATATACTCCCCATATCGTAAGAATCCATCTTAAAGCTGAAAAGCATTGATTAAATATACAGATAGAAACGCTTTTTGATTATATATTGTAAACTGGAGTCTTGATGGACTTCATAATTCAAGATTTAGTTGTCCGAAAAGTGCATTTTTGTGATCATAGATGGTTAGAATTGATATATAAACAATAATAAAGTTAATTCAATTTAAGGATCTCAAACTATATAAACTTCATTCACATAAAAATATAAAAGTCACCGCCTTGCACTTGATGAATACGTGTTTGTGGTGGTGTTGATGATGGAGAACGTGTTACTCTATGATGCGTAGTATATATCTGTAGAAGCAACAATCTCAGAAAGAAGAAAGAAAAAGATGAAACACCATTGCGAATTTGAAACCTTGAAAGTAAGAGTTCTAAAACCCTAGAATTTGGGGTTTAGGGTTTTAGAAGGAACATAAAAATGTTGCAGGGTAATCCAAAGTGAACCGAACAAGAAAGATTAAAAAGGTTTTTGATTCAACCGCGTGTTCCCCGGTTAAATTATTTAACGAAGGAAAACATGTGAAACATTTTTTTATTATTATTATTTTTTCTCTTCATTTTCTTTAGATTCAAAAAAAATGATTTTAGATTTCATTTTTCTTTCATATATCTTGTTTTCTCTTTTTAAACAAATTCGGTAACACAAACTTTTTACATTTCTTCCACTAAAAAAAACTTTGTAACATAACTGTTTTTTTTTTTCATTTCAATTCCCTTATTTTCTCTCGTTAAATGAACTCGAAAATAGAGCGGAAGGGCTGATAGTGTCGTCCCGAAGAAAAGCAGAGAAGAGAAGATACATGCAGGCTAGTGTTTGGCGATGAAGGTGATAGATGATGGCCTTGCAATGGTAAAATTGCACCATGTGTGAAATATAAGCTTTCAACCAAAATTAATTTTAGAGTAAAATGTCATTTTCGTCCCTAACGTTTTGTTAAATTTGTCATTTCAATCACTGTAGTTTACCAAATGTTATAATTTTCATCCGCTCCACTAACACCGTTAAAACTCCGTTAAATGTGAGGGTATTTTAATCTTTTTCAATACCCTAATTATCTAATTAAAACAAATTAATCAATTAATATTCATTTAAAACTAAAAAACACATGAAGCGACTAATGAGACCAGACGCTTCGATTTAAAGGCTTCGATTAACTCCAACCCATGTTGTTCGATTGAGCTCTGCCTTGGGATTTCAATTAATCTTCATCGTCGATCGGTTCATTATCTTCATCCTTGTCATCATGATTGATCCGTTCATCACCCATCCACATCCCTAAATTTTTATAAATCAATTCTTAATGCTACACCCCAACCCTAATGAATCGTCTCATCCATTTTCATAGCTTCATTTGTTATATCACTCGTCTTTCTCTTTTTCTTTGTCATCCACACTTTCAAACCCTCGACTTTCTTGCCACATGTCATCTAAAGAGATTCAACGATTGACCTCAACGAGTCAGCGACACACCGATGAAGTGATTCAACCGCTGAGTATGTATAGGATTCTTAATTTAAATACCATTCAACCGTCGAGTATGTATAGGATTCTTAATTTAAACACCAACCAAAGACCAAAAGATAAGCATTTTCTAAATTAGGAAAAATTTCAAATGTGAAATTTCAAAAAAATCAAATTCTGTTTAAAATTTTAATGAAACAACTTTTATCAAAGCAAAAAAAAATAATGTTACGGTTGAATTTGTAAAATCAATATATATCATATTGAGTTTGTAAAATTAATACAAATTATGTGAGCTCCCTCGGACCCCTACTACGGGGTGGCATCCTTGTAACCACCAATACTTACGGCTTTGCCTCTAAGAACTATTAAGGTTCTAATACTAGAAATTACAATAAATTCAAACAAACATGCATTTCGTATATTTTGATTTATTTGATATATATTATGATTAAATGATCAACAATGTAATTTAGTTGCACTAAATTTCTAACACAGTAAACACGAGAATAATCCTTGACTGCCACCAAACAACCAAAATAACCCTTTGGCCACCACCAAACAACCAAAACAACCCTTTTATATTATTCTTTAGCTCAATATGTATTGATTTTGTTAAAACAAGCCAACTTGTCAAGTCATTATTTGTCAAGTTTTAAACAAGCCAATCCCAAGCTTACTTTTAGCTTGAACGGGGAAATTAGGAGCCAAAATTCTAGTAGAATTTCATGCAAGAGCTCGAGTTAGTCTTGATTTCACTCTCAAGTCCCTCGTTAAACGATTATAATTTAAAACATAAGACATACCAAAACATTTTGATTTGTTTCAACAACTAATACTTATTAAAACCGTTTATCCCCGTGTCACTTTTACAAACAATGTCAAAATGTTAAACAAGATATTCTATTTTATAAATATTTCAATAAATAGTTTATATGTGAATACTTTTTAAAGTAAATTATACAAATAGTCATTGTGTTTTCATAAAAATAATAATTTTAAGTAGTAACATTTTTAAATAAGAAGTTAGAGTTTTATGGTTATTAAAACCGTTTATCCCCGTGTCACTTTTACAAACAATGTCAAAATGTTAAACAACATATTCTATTTTATAAATATTTCAATAAATAGTTTATATGTGAATACTTTTTAAAGTAAATTATACAAATAGTCATTGTGTTTTCATAAAAATAATAATTTTAAGTAGTAACATTTTTAAATAAGAAGTTAGAGTTTTATGGTTTTAATTTTATAATTAGCTTGGATATTAAGTCTAACTTACATTAACTTTTATGTTATAATATGATGAAATGATAAAATATTTTTTTAAAACTGTCTATGCACCTAATATAAAATTTTTACTTAATTGACTGTTATATAAACAAACGTTTTAAAAAAACACCTTAACCAACAACCCTAAACATAGTCCAGCCGCTTGCCTCTTTGACTGACCTTAATCACCTCCTCTGCCTAGACATTCATCGTCAAACCACCACGCCTACCAACCAACTTCAATTGTCAACCCTAACATTCATCATCTATCCTCCCCCTCTAGCTATAGAGAAGACAATGTGTCACATTCAACTAATTTACGAGAAACTAAGATTTTGGATGGAATCCATGTTTCAATGGAGATCTAAACAGAAGCTAAATCAACAACTAAGATGCAATGGAGGTTGAAGAGCGATTTGCATTGGACCAACCCTTTAAAACCTAGGATTGTGTCTATGAAATAAAAGATTTGCTGTTGTTGGAAGGGTGTTCTTATTTCTAATTATTTTTGTTTGTTTTTTGTACAATGTGAAATGACAAAAGTATTATATGAAGCTTATGCTTTTCAGTTAATTACACAAAAAGTTCTTTACAAAGGTATTATGGAGCTTTAATAACTAACATGTTACAAAGTTAGCCGTAAATCTGTAATTTAATACTCAAAAAAATTAATACTCAAATCTGTTATATCATAAACCTCAAGAATCATAACACCATTGTTGTAATTATATATTACTAATTAGCAACTTCTTTTATGTATAATGGGTTTATATTTAACTTACTTTTGGGTTTTTTATCTTTAATTTATTAACTTTTAACCCTAATACTTTTACACTTTTACAAATTAATCTATATAATTTTTTACTATCAACTTTAGTCCCCTATACTTTTCATATTTTACAAATTTTTTGTTTTGCGTTACAGTTTAAATTTTACGAGTTACCACGTCGCAACGTGGATGTGTAGTTTAACATTTTTGCACCTACTTTTTCCAATTTAACGGCCTTATCATAATGTGTAGGTGCTAGATTGACTTAGTTATTATTTTTCATATTTATCGCTTCACGTGTGTGGTTCAATGTTTTTACATCTACTTTACGTTTAGTTTTATTTTTTTGTTTTGTATTTTCATGTTTACTACGAGTTTTTCCGTTGTACATGGTCGCTAACGATAGTATAACATTGATACTACTTGATATGGTTTTACTTCCTCCATTACAAGGAAGGCTTAATACTGGTTAACAATCCTTAAATTATTTAAAAATGGAACCAAACCCAATCAACACATAAAATGGCATAACAAAATATTACAAAATTGAAAATTGGGACCCGGGTTAGATGAGATGCAATGTCACGTGTAACGCTCACTGGCGGGGCTTTTACACTAACCAATCTTCTTAATTGACCATCATTATGGTTCTATAGCAAGTTAGCAACGTTTGACCTTTGTGCCGTGCCGTCACAACTACTCATGGTTTTTCTTCATTAAAATAAACCATGATAATCATGATATTAACTAAATCATGATTATATTATCACAAACAAATGTATATAAATGTCATAAAATTCTAGAGTACATCAATACATTTTATACATAAAGAAAATTAACACAACAATGAAGAAAAGAAAAGCAAAGTATACGTATAGACGTACAGATTATGCCACGCGTTAGTGGAACCAAGGAGAGTCAAGAGGGTCTGTTAACCCTTCAGTCGGGAAATATCTTTTAGTAAGGCATTTCATGCTTCTCGTACTTTAACCCTTTAATTGTCGTCAGTGGTGTAGTTAAATGGAAAGCTAAAAAGTTCTTTTGTGACCCTTAATTTGGTTGAAAAGTTTTAGTTTCATGACTCGAGCTAGCGGCATGAACCACCTCTTCTAGTGGTGCAATGGGTTTGGACCGGTTGGCACGAGTCTTTTTTCAACACCATAACGTTGATCAATTTGACTTTCATTTTGCTCTTGAGATTTGTCACGATGGTGGTGGTGGTAATGATGATGGTGCTTTAGAAATGGGGTGAAGTCGAAGTTAGAGGCTAGGGTTTTGCGGTTAGATAAAGGGCGGTGGTGTTCGAGCGGTAAGGTGGCGGATTTGGACTTGACATGGAAGATGATGAGGAATATGAGAGAGAGCCAAAAAATGAGGTGGAGGAGGAGAGATATTTTCAAAGCCATGGTGGTGGTGGTGATGATGGATGAAGGTTTGAAGAGAAAACATGGAGTAAAGAGAAACAAAGAGGAAGAAATATAGAGAGGGTTTAGTGGTTTGAGAGTTTTTGAAGGTTGACAGCTTGATATTTCATGGGACAAATACATGAGATATAGAAAATTCTAGGAGATACTATTCATTCCATTATATGTTTACATGTGTGTATATATTGTTTTCATTAAGAGGTTGTAAGCTTATGCTTAATTAAAACATAACATATATATATGGCAACCTTATAAAATATGTCCTCAAATAGGCTTGAATAATTGTTATTAGAACCAAGTTTTATAAATTTATAGTTGTATATTTATATGTTTAAATTAAAAGGGAGAATAAATTTGGTGAAATTTGTATGATGGTAATTTAATTGGGAGGGAATAAGGGAATGGAAGGGCACTTCTTCCAATAAAAGTTCCTTTGAAATCAAGGAATGTAAACCCTCTTTATATGGATCGTCAAACCCTCAATTATATAATTATTGAATATATTGAATATATTATATATTATACGTGTGTATATATTATGCACATAGTTAAATAATAAGAAAAAAAACTACCTTAAATTTAATCGTTAGATATATTTCAAATAGAAACCTTCATTAATCATGATTATCTTCTCTTTCTGTTTTATCATCATAATAGAGTTTTAAACAAACCGATCTACTCGTAATTTTACTTAGGATCGGCTTGCTAAAAACTCGATCAATATGGTTTAAATGAGCTTAAGACTATATTGAAGCTCTTTTAATAAACTAATTCAAGACCGAACTTGCTATATCATACTTACGAGCCTAAACTAACCAATTTTTATTTAACATATAGAATATACGTGCATAAAAGTAATTATTATACATAAAATATTATCAAAATAACTAGTAACGTATGTTATGCCATATATAAAAATTATAGATATGTGCAAAAGTAATTATATTTACAAAAATAAAACAGTTAATAAATGAGTTGAGCTGGAGCCGATTTTGAAAAAATAATCACGAGCCAATTTTGAGCTATAAAAGTAGAGCTCGAAATGAGCTGAATTTTAGCATAGGTGGGCTTCAACTTAACTCGATTGTTCCAACCATTGTATCAAATGCATAAAAACATTTATTTTGATTTTTTAATGATTATAAAGTTTGTATTGTTAATGAGAAAATTACGATTTGTTAATGAATTTACTGTAATGAAATTAAATTTGAGATAATATACATGATAATATAAATTTATTATAATAAATAAAAATATAAAAAAAGATTAAATAAATACGGACTAGAGGGATCACCGACTAACCGTACTATTTGGTTGGAATATGCGATCCTTGTTTTGTTTACACCAAGCAACCACCATTGGCGGTTTCCTAATATCTCAAGCAATGTAAACGTACACTTCATCACCATTTATTTTTTTCATCATTAGTTGTTCTATAAGGAAAGAAAATAAACAAAACTATCATTAATCAACAATCAACAATAACAATAGGGAGAGATAAATGTATGGTTATTTTAAAATTTTCTAAAGTAACAAAATCAAGTGAAAAAGAAAGACCCAAAACACTTAAGACAAGTATAAGCATCACTCGGATGTGATTTTAATTAAGAAAAATATATATAGGCTGTATATTTTGAGAGACTATGATATTGGGGATTACCGTCTTATTACTCAGAATTGGTTTTGTATCTTTTTATTGGTATTCGTATCAAAATCAAATATAATATATGCTGATCTTAAAAGTATAATCTATCTATTATAATAAAAAAAAAAGTTTTAAAATTACACTTATTACAATTTTAGATCATATAATTCTAATTTTCTTGTTTCTCTCTCCTATTAAATAATTACATTAAATACTAATGATGTTAATTAATTTTATAAAATTAAAAATAGCTTTTTAATAAATTAAAAGAGAGATGTTTTTATAAATGTAACTTCTAAAGAAATAAAAATTTTAAAAATAAGAAAATTTTCTAAAACATCAAACATTTTAAAATTAAGAAATAATTTAAAATCGGATTTTTTAAAAAATAATTTTTTATAAAAAAATAATTAAATTTTAGTGTTGAAATAAGAAAATTTTTAAAATTGAAATCTTTAAAATGGTTTGTCTTTTAACAGATTGCTTAATTTTTTCTGAAAAGAAAAATAAAAAAAGTTTAAAAATAAAATTTTAGAAAAATAATATTGTTGTTTTATTAATTATTTCCTTACTCATATGTAATTTCAATCGTACCTTATTTCAAAATATCTTTTATAATTAATAAATATTTATAACTAATTATTTAATATTTTATTTATTCAAACCGTGTAATACACGAGATACTAACCTAGTATATAGTATTTTAAAGTTTTAGAATCGTGAAATTATTATGAAAATGTTGTAAATGTAATCAAGTATTTTGGATTTGAAGTAACTTTTTGAAGATGATTTGTGATTAAATTTAAGATCGTGGAAATCCCGAGTGGTAATTTTCACCACCTAAGATCTATCTCTATTGCATTGAACTCTATAAAGTTTAATTATTCTCACATCACCATCTTGTATTTTTACACAACTCTACGTTTCTATATATATAATTAAAAAGAAGTGTCTCATCTAGGGCTGTTTACGAGCCGAGCCGAACCGAGCGGACCTTTGCTCGTGATTGGCTCGTTTCCAAACCGAACCGAGCCGATCGGCTCATTTACAACCGAGCGGAAAATCGAACGAGCATTTTTCGATCGTGCGCAAAAACGAGCACCAAAAAAATTGTACAACTGAACTATCTTGTGTGTCATATGATTTATTATATTGCAGTGAACATGTGTTAATGACTTAAAAAGCATCACATTTCATTACATAACATTTTCTTGGATAACGATACATGGTTGATGATGAGACTAATATTATAGCCGATGAGGCGATGAGCATATTGCAGAAAGCGATGACGGCGAGAGCGGGAGATGATCGACAAAACTTGCCTCTTAGAGGCTTAGGATTTTAATTTTATGCTTAGTTTACAATTCTTTATTAGGTTGATTGATCAAGTATGCGTACATATAATTATATATTTATATATAGTGGGGCAAATCTATTAGAGTGTTATGTATAAACTATATATATATACATATATATAAATTCGAACCGAACCGAGCCGAGCGGACCTTTGCTCGTGCTTGGCTCGTTTATAAACCGATCCAAGCCGATCGGCTCGTTTACAACCTAGCAAAAATTCGAACGAGCATTTTTCGAGCAAATTCCGAACGAACGTCGAGCGAGCGTCGAGCGGCGAGCGGTTTGAACAGCCCTACTCTCATCCACTGCAATTTTAATTTCATGTACTCCATTTTTTGGCACTGGACAAGGCTTTTTTTGTTTATTTTGTAAGCGACCTTATACATATAAAATATAAATGCTCATATCGGGGACTTCTAAACCTGTTCATTTCTATGAAAGAATAATATTTGACTGGCAGTCAATTTAATTATTGAATAAACCTTTATATTAAATTCGAATTTCAACTGTATTTATAAAGTTACATGTACTTTCAGCTAGAGGATGTTGACCGAAATATACGTTTGTTTGGTTTCGAATAAAACTTAAAGTGAAACATAAATAGAAATACGTAAACCGTACAGTATATTTAAAATTTAAAAAAAATTACTTTTAAAAAAAAAAATTAAATTAGAATACATTATATATATCTGACCAGCCGATTTTGGCCGCGTGTTTCGATGATTGTTTTGAAAAGAAAAATTACCTCAAATACAAGGTAGAAATAAGCAGGTACCAACAATATATTCAGAATTAAAAAAAACATTATATTGTTGTGAAAAAATTTTAATATACTATATTTGACCGAAGTTGGTTAAATAAAATTTATATTGAAACATAGATCAATATGAAGACGTCAAGACAACATATTTAGAATTTAGTGAGATACGATAATTTAAAGTTAGAAAAGAAAAACGAAATTTGTTAAAAAATAAAGTATAATATTAAAATGTAAAAGGAAACATTTACAACAACAAAACAATGTACAAAGGGGTGCTACTATATATGTTTCGAACTCGTGTCAAGTAGGTGAGAGTTGGCAAGACAAATCATTAAGCCAACTTTAGCTTTCGCAAGTCAACCATAATTGAGCCATTAAGCCACTTCCTCTAAGCCACCTTGGTATGCCTATTGGGGCAAACATTCGGTTAATTATCCGAACTTTAGACTCATGTTACAAACAAATTCAAGGAAAAACTAATTTTCTTTAAAAGGAGACTAACGCTAGCTAAATCTATCCTTAGCGGTCTCTATCTTTTCTATGTTCAAGGCCCCTAGAAAACTAACTAATGAAATGAAGGCAATTAGACGGTGGAACTACAAACCGCATTAGATTGCATGAGAAAACTTGATTAAACCAAATGAAAAAGGAGGGTTCGGTTTAGGTGGACTAAAACATCTAACATCTCCCTACTAACCAAATGAAGAAGGAGAGCACTGAAAGAAATTAAAATCGAGCCTCTAGGCTTCGAGTATAAGGGCAATTCACAAAGTACCATTCGACTCGACGGAGGACCTTGGAAGAAGATCTCATTCCGAAACATGATCATGTATCATTAATGAAAATATCTATGTTCATAAGATTATTAGAAGACAAGTAGGTGACAGATTAGATACCCTATTTTAGACACATTCTTGGTTTGGTACTTTGGTTTGTAGTATGTTCCCCAACTTATATGCAATAGAAAAGAATAAGAAAAATACAATAGCTCAAAGAATTCAACGTGACGATCAAGGAATTTGCTCATTATATATTTTATTGTTTCCGAATAGCGTAGTTGCTAAATGGTTGCATATAAGTCGTCAGATCAGGTTGAGATTAATTCATAGCCGTTTAAAATCGACAGTTGGTTTTGGGAATGGTTACTGGTTGTTTCATGATATTTTCGCCATTGTCGCCTCCATCGATAGTCGTTTCATTCTATTTTTTTATTAAATATCTCTATTGATAGAAGAGAACGAATGGTCACGGCACCACCAAGTTGGCCGTCCCTACTACACGATCAATCGTCTCCGCCATTCAATATGTTGTCCTCCAGTACCCCAATCGACTATCACGAGTGTCCAAAAACCTAGTAGTCACTACCCACGACCTATTTCATCGTATGTAAGTGCCTAAACCACCTCAATAATTTCTCCTTCATTTTCCCTTATATAAACGCCACCCCTTGTTTATTCCTAAACACTTTGATTCTTATCCGGGTCCAAGCTTGTGTATACACATATCCAACTTACCATTCTCTTTTCTGCTACTTCTAACTTCCAAGCCTATGCTTTTTTGACTGACGAGCGATCGATTTTGCTACAACATAGCCTACTGAACTACAACCTTATATAACTTCCCTTTAGGTCTATCTAGGATCTCTTGTCACATAAACCACATGTTGCTATACTCCGCTTGCACCAGCCTGCCTAAACACAACAAGCTATATCATAGTAATGACTTTGTCATTCATCAGGATGAATGATTCTAAATGCTTAAACTTGTTAGTTTGTGTCAAAACATGACCTCCTGTAGTCAAATGGCACCTCCTCGCAACTAGTCCCACTAAAGATATAGTGGAGTTATTTGATTTTGGACTAACTGATACGTAAACCTTTACACTATAAGGCATCTCGCCACTCCTCCAACCTCTGATTCAGGTCATGTTTATTTCTAGCAAAAGGAAATCTTATCTACGACATGATACACCACGAGATGGCTTTCTAGATCTTGATAGCTCATCCAGTACAACTACAAAAAGGAATAATTTCAACAAGTATTCTTACTGAAGTACCACCTCCACACTAAAGAAGTCCGTATCCCCAACTGGCGCTTGAATGCTTGTTTCAACACTATCATGCTTATCTCTAACTAATTAAAATAAGTATTTCTAGATCGAGTAACTACATATGAAAACCCCACCCCAGAATACACAAGAGAAGAATCCCTCTTCTCTCCAAACTATCCTAAATCACCTGACACGACATACTATTCTAAAGTCTGGAATTTTCCAGATCGATAAACACCATATGCAAGTCCTATTTCTTCTCCTATATTATTTACAATACTTATATAGTAATTTATAGTACAAAATCTTGTGTGCATAGTAATGACTTTGCAACCTCTTTGCACCAACTTCTTTTACAACCACCTTTTAGACTGCTAGATTTGTGACTGACTTGGTCCAACTCCTTTTGCAGCCAATGTCTAGCCACCGATCTACGAGCACTATTTGGTAAACATTTTGCTACGAATTTGTGAACTTACACATGTGACAGGTTGCTAAACATGTCAACACATGCACGGCCTTTTTAGATAAACGTGCTCGCATGTTCTACGAGAGATGACATCATGACAAACTTGATGAATGTACGACTTGAGTCACTCAAAATAACAAATGGTTATACGATAAAATACAGAGAACACATATTCCTGACGAATTGTAGTTTTCATAACTACAAAGTCTGCAAACTACATACTTGAAATAAGGAACTGAATGAGAAAAACAAGATAGGTGGTGGACTTTTATCGCGAGTGGCCGAAACTTAAACAAACTTACGAATTTTTTGTTAGGTTCGTGTCATGAAGCTTAATCTTGTAAAGACTGCCATTATCATCAAGAAAGTGAAGTCCATTTTAACACCAGAAATAGTCCATCTGTATTTAAGAAACTAAATCCCTCTCAAGCATTTCCTCAAACAACATCTGGACAGTAAATCACTAATCATCGACTGCTTTTAACATGCAGTTTTTTATATCTCATATATAATCTGCTCAAACTCACTATTAATTATATAACTAATCGTCATTTTAGCCCCTTTAATCGAATTTAAACATGAACATCATACTCTCAAAATTTAGAAGTTTAAAATGTTTTTTTACCACAAATCTTTTTTACATCAAAGATAAATTTGACGGCCTCGTTATTAAGCGCCCGTGGCCTAATGAATAAGGCGTCTGACTTCTAATCAGGCGATTGTGGGTTCGAGTCCCACCGTCCGTGAGCTTGTTTATCTAAAAACGTTTTTAAATTTAATTATTATATTTTAAACTGTTTCATATATATTTATTATAAATAACGTAAATAGTTTGTGAAAAAAATCTTTTTAGTTTTTTATTTGAAACTGTTTTTCTTATTTCTTGTAAAACATTTATCATAGTATATAACTGACAGAATCTGTAACCAATTTTTTTTATTTCAAAATGTTTTTCTTATTATTTTGTAAAACATGTATCCTGAAGAACGTAAAGAATTTGTAACCGGAATCTCTTCTTTTTTAATTTCGAACATTTTTTTCTTAGTTACGAAAAAAAAAAACATTTATCATAGAGCTAAACGTAAGGAATATTAACTCTGTAACCAAAATAAGTGAGTTCTTTTTTTAAGGTACCGATCATTAAAGTTTATCCTGTTTATATTATTTGTTATCTAGTAGTGGCATGCTAAACCTGCAAACTGTGATTTCGAGACATGAATGCATGAACTCGTTGAGTCGTTGAGATGTACTAGTTAATTATGTGCTACATGATATGTTGACACATGTTTTAGCTATTTGTATGTTATGTATAAATCTATGCGAATATGTGATGCATGTTTTAGCAATTTGTATGTAACTTTGACGTCTGAGTGTTGTGTGGCCATGGGATTAGATAGTATTCCTGGAATCCTGGTTAACAAGAGTATTGTGTAATTTAAAGGTTTATATATATAATTAATATTTATATTTGTTTAGGATGATAACTTCACTGCAATATGTCACTGGAATACAAGACATTGGCCTGGCTCTAGTAACATGTCAATGAAATTTTTTGATGTTGTTTGAGTTTTCAAGAATCCCTCCTTGCAATTTCAATTCATCTAGAGTTGATAAATGGTTTTGGCGATTTACCCTAGTGAAAACAACTTCACCTTTTATAAACATGATATAGGTGTTATGCTATTAGAACGTACATCCTACAAAATTTTAGCTTGCCATGAACTAATTCAGAGGATATATATATGTATGTATATATATGTGCGCATGACACATCTATACTCATAAAGTATTGTATTTTCTCAATGGATTACGTGTTAAAACTTATGATATTTTACAAGTTTAGACGAGACATAAAATCCACTTATTATGTAATTGTTTCACTTTGTTTTGACTCATACTAATGAAAATTTCTAAACTTGTAAGCGTGGGTACACATGTAGAATGCAAAATGATAAGTTTTTGTCACAATATTAGAATCCAACATATGGACCGTGTTTACACTATCTACTATCCTTTGATGGGAAAATTCGGTATCATTCGTGCTTGTTCATTTAGCTTTAACCAAACAAATATACAAGCACGTACCCTTAAACATATAAGTATTTTTATTCTTGTTCGTTTGTTAAGAAAATATGTATATTCATGTTCATTTATGTTCATCTATTTATATTTAAAAACATGCTTCATGAACATAAATAGGAATTAAAACAAACAAACATTAATAAACATAAATCTATATCTATACTACTATATAAAGCATATAAGAAGGATATAATTGTAATTTTATTCAAAGTGTAAGATAGCTAAGACAACTTTTTAAACACAATATACAAGTGTGTTATGCAATAGTTTCTAAATTGCTCTTATTAAATATACTTCTTCTAATTAATGCATTATTTAATTCACTAAATTAAGTATTATCTTATTAATAATGCTTTTAAAATAATAATAAATTTACATTTACTATTTATATATTTAAAACTATATATTATTAAAATTAAGTATTATCTATACTACTATATAATACATATTAGAAGGATAAGATTGTAATTTTATTTAAAATATAAGACACCTATACAACATTTTAAGCATAGAGTACAAGTGGTTTATGCAATAATTCACTTTTGCCCCCATTTAATTAACTTTTTCTAATTATTGTTTTTTATTTAATACACATTATTAATACATTATTTAATAATATGATATTATTTGATTCACTTCATTAAGTTTTATTTTGTTTATAATAATATAAATTGACATTTAAATTTATAATTACTAACCATACTATTAAGACTAAAGTTTTATTTTATTTATAATAATATAAATTCATATTTAAAACTATAATCATTGATCATATTTTTTGATTAACTACTATTTAAATTAAGTATTATTTTATTTAAATACTTATATCTATACTACTTTATAATAAATCTCTCTAGATAGAGATGTAATTTTGCCAAACATACAAGTTTTGAATCAACATGTACAAAGAAGTGTAAGACATTTAAGAGGGTTGGAATAAAGAATTAATCAAAATTTTAAGATACTTTACGGGCAATATGGTAAATTTATCAATTAAATTTTATATACCTTGGTATTTTTACCCTTGTCCCTTTCATGTATTTAATAAACATTATTGATACATTATTTAATAATATTATATTATTTAATTCACTTCATTAAGTTTTATTTTATTTATGATACTATAAATTAACATTTAAATTTATATTAGTAATTATATTTCTATAACTAAATATTATTTAAATTAAGTATTATTTTATATAAATATTTAAGCATATAACTTATATATATATATATATATATATATCTTCATGTTTATAATAACTATAATACTAATATTTTTCTAGAGGCATATTGTGAGTTTAATAATTTTAATATTTATCTATATCTTTTATAATAAAAGTGAAAGCAGGATTGAATTATAATTTTGCATATGGATTAAGACATCCATATGAAAAGTAATGCTTAAATTTTAAAAAATTAAACATTTTATTTCATTTATACCCTTACAATAAAATATAATATATGATGCTTATAATACAAATGTTAAAACATATACACGTGACCAAACAAAACCGTCATTTACTTTCAATTCGGTTCATCCACTATGATTGAGCGGTAATCCCTCTTTCCTTTTTTCTTACCGGTTGTTAAAAGCTCAATAACAATAAAGATGGTAATTTGTTGTGATAATTTCTCCATTAACTTTCTCCGGTCTATGAAATCACCACCGAAAGTTGCCTCCGATAATCATAAAACTCTAACCTATATTAATAAAACGAAACCCCTAAAATCTTGGTAATAAGTGATTTCCGACCACAAATACCACCCATGCTTTCACTAATCTTGTTGGGATAATATAATTGTTTTAAAGACTTTTGTAATATACGTAATTGTTTTCTTTCATTCAATTTTTTTAATAATTATATTTTGATTTTTTAATTTACATCATAACGCACTGAGCCGATACTGACTAAAATCGAATTCCCAAAAAATCATGCAATAGCCGTACCACCGCAACGCGCGGCATTACCACTAGTATACTAAATAAACATAATCAAACATCAATTTTAAGTAAACATGTATGTTTAGATTAAATTCTAAAATGCCCACCATCCTTACATTCAATATTTTAAAACTAAGATATCAAACTATTTTAGATTGGGCTTACGAATTTTAGAATATCAACATAAAAAAATACGATTCAAATTAAATTTAAAAACAAAAAGTTCAAATGAATAATTAAATGAGCAAAAATAAATGGACAAGAATGGATATAAACAAACACAAATATACGAACACAAATATAGGTAATCATATCGAACGAATATTTATGAACGTAAAGGAATGGATATGACATGTGTTCATGTCCTTTCTTTATATAAATAAAATTTGTTTTCATGTTCGCACGATTATTAAATGAACAAATTATTGTCTAACTGTTCACTGAATGTTCGATTCATTTGCAAGCCACCATAAGCATGTCTCATGTTGGTATGTAGAGTTACGTCCACTTTGGTGGCAAAGTGAATCGAAAGAGATTTACGAGTCAATATAGTGTGAAGTTTTGAACATTAGTTGAGAAGTGATCATAAATGAGCTAGTAATGACTTGTCTTTTATTTAAAAAGGTGAAAGGTTTTAAAACATTAAAGATATTTTAAAATATAACTCACTAGCGAATTCTAATTTTTCGGGTGTATTTCAAGAAGTTAAGAGAACTCAAATTATTAAGGGAAAGAGCAATTGTAGGACATCAGGTGACTATTCTAAAGTGAAAGTTAGCATTCAAGGAGTAACTCTGATTATGTTAGAAATGTAT
This sequence comes from Flaveria robusta, assembly GCA_025506415.1. Taxonomy (NCBI): domain Eukaryota; kingdom Viridiplantae; phylum Streptophyta; class Magnoliopsida; order Asterales; family Asteraceae; genus Flaveria; species Flaveria robusta. Next base: position 3,937,118 of record CM046471.1, on the reverse strand, counting down.
GTTATGGAACAGACGTAAGAATTTGAAGGCTTATTTTTATAGTCTTCCATTGTGTTTGGTTAGTATATGTTCTAAGGGGGTTGGCCTAGCTTTTTTAACAAAGCTTATAGATTCTTTAGTTTTTTTTGCAAAATAAGCTTAACTTAGTGTTTGATTTAGCTTTTTAAGCTTATGCTTATTAGCTTATATAAGCTAATTTGAAGAAACTTATTTGAAGATTGTTTTTTAGCTTATTTGAAAAAGTTTATTTGTATAAGAGTGTAAGTTATTCATTTGCCATCAAATGATGATAGATTAATGATTATTGAAGTAACTTATTACCGTAACAAATTAAAGAATGATGGATTTAACGCATAATCAACTTGTAGAATATAACTAATCCAAACACTTAAAAAGAGCTTATCAAATAATAAAAATAAGTTATAAGCTATTTTAAAATATAAGCATAAGTTAAAAATTAAAAGCTAGGCCAAACACCTCCTAAGATTAGGATGTGTAAATTCAACAAAGGTCACAAACTAGAAAAGCGAGATGCTGACAAGGTTTATGCAAACTTTTTTACAAGCCAGACACACGCACATTCACACCTTCACGATGAACATTGTCTCGTATCATCAAGTAACGAGTTAGTTTGCTATATACATGAACAAGTACGATGTTTAGTCTATTTTGAATTAGGCACAATATAAAAACACATATATACTAGTTCTTGATTTCTAATTTAGTTATATAATTGAGATTTTAAATATATCAAAATACTTCGGTATGAAAGTAATACTATGATTTAGAAATATGTTTGCTTAAATAAAATAGTAACTAATTAAGACACATGACAGCATCACATTATTTCTCACTAAAATTTTCCGTTTTTCTATTTTATTAAATAAATACATTAATTACTAATAATAATATTTAATTCTTTTTAGATTAGTAATAGGTTTAATAAATTAAGAAAATATATCTTTTATTAATGTTATCTCCGAAGAAACAATCTTTCATAATAGAAGAAATTTTTTTAAAACAACAAACTTTTAAAAAATAAGAAATTTTTTTAAAATTAATATTTTCAAAAAGTAAAATATTTATAAACAAAAAATAATTAAAATTGGGAGCTATAATAAGGAAATTTTTAAAAATCATATTTTCTAAAACATTTTATTTTGAAACAAAATGTTTATATTTTGAGAAAAATAAAAAAAAATTAAAAAATTGATATCATTGTTTTATTATTTATAATCTTTCATTATACGTAATTTTAATTATATTTTATCTTAGAATATTTTATCATAATTAATCAATTTTTATTATATTTTATATTTTACTAGCTTTAGTAAACTCGTGTATTACACGGGTTGAATAAAAACATATTAAATATAATGAAATTTGTTGAGTACAAAATGATATTTTTAAGATAATATATGATTCAATTATGTATGAGTAAAAACTATAGTAATAAAATAATTATATCAACTTTTTAAAAATTTTTAAAAAAAATTAAAAATTTTGTTTCAAAATAAACCATATTAAAAATGTCATTTTTTAAAATTTCTTAGTATAACTCTTAGTATTAATTATTTTTTGTTTATAAAAAAATTACTTTTTAAAAACACCAATTTAAAATATTTGTATATTTTTAAAAAATGTTGATGTTTTAGAAAAAGGTTCTTTTTTATAAAAATTTATCTTTCTAGAAATAACATGAATAAATAACTTATTTTTTAATTTATTAAAGAACTATTTTTAATCTAAAAAAGAGTTAAATAATATTATATATAGTAATTAAATTAATTATTTAAGAAAAGAAAGAAGCGGGAAAATTTTGGTGAAAAGGAATGTGATGTTGACATGTGTCACTCTTAGTTACTATTTTATTAGAGTAGAAAGATTTATTTAGCTCGTGTAATGCACAGGTTTATAAAAACTAGTTGTCTAATATAAAAAAACGCATATTAGTTTTTTATTTCTAATTTATATGATTGAGATTTTAGATATATCAATACTTCCGTATGAAAGCAATACTATGATTTAGAAAGATTTAGAGTTAATTTTAATTTTACTCCCTAAGGTTTGATAAAAATAACCATTTTCATCCAAAATATTAAAAACATCAATTTACCTCCAAAAGTTTCATAAGTTGTTTTAATTTTAGTGCAAAAGTTTTATTATTTTGGATTCAAGTTGAAACAATAATGAAACTTTTAGACTAAAATTGAAACAAATTGTGAAACATTTGAAGGTAAATTGATGTTTTCAATCTTTTGAAGGAAAATGACTATTTTTGTCAAACCTTAGGAAGTAAAAATGAACTTAACTCAAAGATTTAAGAATATATAGAGAAGTAGATCTTACAAGTGGCACGTAGTGTTCATTGTTGTACTAGTTGATTATTTACCAATGAGAGACTGATATTTTATACACGATAACACGATAGATCAATCTAAGCAAATCATGATAATGTATTACAAAATACAATGACAAATATTGAGCATATCGGTGCTTAGCACAATAGATCATTTCCTTGCTTACCAATAAATATAGGATTGTGCCTAGTTACAATTTCAGGCTGAAATATCATAAGTTTTAACACGAAATCCATTGAGAAAATTATTTTCAGCAAAGGTATTTATCAAGCTATTTATGCAAGTTTCTTATTTGAAGATGATTTATACATTACTCATTTTATTTTTATTGACACCAATAATATTTTGCTTTTGATACAGAACTAGTTGATGACAGTGTTTTTGATTTTAGTAGGATGACAAAGATATTACATGGATAAAATTGTGGTCAATCAACTGGTGATATATTTATTATTTCTCTCTCTTTTTAATATCGATTTAATGAGCATCTTTGACCAAAATAACAAACCATCTACAAAGACTTTCGGTACATTGATAATAAATTTAATTTTCATAAATGAATTAACTTCACTTTATTTTGTTAATTTGGCTTTTTCTTTTTTCTTTCTAAATTTGCATATATGATGTTGACTTGTTGAGACTCGTAAATAACAAAATATGAAACCGATGAATATAGATCTGGCTATACGATACTCTTCAATGGTAATAAGGTGTTAGTGATGTACTCTTTTAAGCGATAAGAGGTCAAGTTCTGTCGTGAACATATGATGTATGTTAGAGATAGATTAGTGGGTGTTTGAGCTTGCAAAATCGTCTTATTCTTAAGTTTTTTTTATTTTTAAAGTTATTTTTAGTTTTTATTGGGTTTTGTTTATGGAGTAGTTTCGATCCGTTTATGTTTTGAGATCCATTCGAATTTTGTCTTTAATTTTATATTTCTGGATACTTGGAATGATGATTAGTTTATAAAGTTTATTAAAAATCATTTTCTTTCTACCACAATGTGTGTTTGTGTGTAAAAATTTTTCGGTTATCGGTATATTCACGAATTAATGATAATTGGAAGAATTGATTTTGGTATTCGTTAAGAATCAACAGGTTCAATTTACTATCTCGGTTTATTCTACATCAAGCATGGACAATGAACAATAGAGCTTGTGGTATGTTCATTAGATATGGTTTTTGGTGTAGTAGTTTTTTGACGGTTAGTATGGGTAGAAAGAGGTGGCTACACCGAAGGGGCCTATACTATATTTTTCGATTCGTATTTGAATTCAAAACAAAATTCGAAGTCAATTTGATTCGAACATTAATGTTGAATTCGAATCAAGTTTGAATTCATCCAAAATTATTTATTTTAATTTTGTATTTTCCAGACTACTATGTCTTAATACAAATTATAAATTTGAACTTTTCAAATAATAAAAAATTCAAAACAGATTAATAGTCTAACATCAAAGCATTAAATAAATAAACATCCTAATCACAAATAAAATATCACGAGTTCACACTTATAACCTACAAAATTATACAAGAGTAAATTTTACTTTTGATCCTTATCATTCATCTAAATCTTGAATTTAGTCGTCAATCTTTAAAACTTGTAAATATGATCATAATCTTTAATTTCTTTTTTAATCCAAAATCATAAGTTTTGTTAAATCTAAATATTTTAAAAATGGTATGTTTGTCTTTTCACTTTTAAACCTTTTGTCTTATCATTCTTAAAACTAGGGATGAGCATTTGGTACCCAGTACCCGTACCGTACTGTTACCCAACTGGTACCGAAAATATGTATAAGGTGCCGGTACCGATACTGATACTTGATTTTCTTATATTTCGGGATCGTTACTAGCCGGTACCGGTACTTTATCCAAAAGTCCTGTATAGTTCCGCTAGTATCCAAATATGAATATGTTATTTTGGAATATTTTGTTTTATAATATTTTTCATCCCATTAACTTGTATTCTGTTTTGACTTTTGAATGTAATTATTATTATTTTTTTAATATCATTCTTCTTACGTTATTACAATATCAAAATATATACTATTTATGATTTTAATAGAAATGAATGGATGACTTGTTTGTGAATTGAATTAGCAGAAAATGATAAAAGTAAATAAACTATCATTTTATGTGGAAACTTTTTTGATATTTTATTTTTGTTTTGTTATTATAAACTTTTAAAGATATCGGGTACCACACATGTACTAGGTAACAGGTACAAAAACAGATACTACGTGCCGTAACCAACATGCACCATATAGCAAACCTAAGAAATAATATTGTGTGGGTAACGGGTACCAAAGAGGTATTGGGTGCCGAAATACCCGTACCCATATACCAAATTCGGTACCGTACCAGTACTCATTTTTTATAAAATTCGGGACCGGGTACTTTCGATAACGGTACCGATTCGGTACAGGTATGGTACCGAGCTCATCCCTAATTAAACAGAGTTTCTTTTCAAATTTACCAACCACAGGAGTCCATCGCATTGACAAAGAAATAAATCCAGACAACAATGATGCGAACGAACACAATTGCATTCGATTTCTTAGTAGAAACCCTAGTCGTTTGAGGATGGGCTGAATTAAAAGCTTTGAATAAGAGTATGTATGTAGAATGTAAGCAAACAACGAAATCGGAATTGCTATCATATATCCATTAACGAGCAGCTGGAAGGAGATTTTGATTAACTATGACTGTAAATTACAAACAATTTACAGGTTGTATGGGAAATATGTGGTGTAATATCATATGTAAAAACAATGGTATCTTGGTGGGATTTTAATATCGCCAGAAGATATCAAGCTTTCGGAACTTCTAGGCGGGCATGCAGAGACAACGTTCGTTGATTATTGTTTGATTCTAACTTGATTTACGAATCAAACTTTTGTCAAATGATTTACGGATCATATGATTGATAGATTATGTAGCAGGAGTAGAACGATTATGACTTTAGAATCAGTTCGGTTGCTAGATTAATTGATCGAATATCATGCATATTTGAAATAAAAATCAATTATGTTGCTTATCAAAATTTTAAAGCTAGAATTAGTTTACGAATTGATTTTTCATCTGCTGAAAAGCTATTGCCTTGGAGAATCATCAAAATAGATTTATGAAGTTATTTCACATAGGGGTGTTCAAAAAATCCGATATCTGAAAATAGCCAAAATCCGATCTGTATCCAAATCCGAATAAACCGATCCGAATTCTTATTCGGATCAGATCTCATCCGAATCCGAATTCCTTATTCGGATTTCGGATTTCATAATTTTTTTATTCGGATTGTTTGGATTATTCGGATATTCGATTAATCTGAATAAGAATTCAACTATGTTTCTAGCTCAATACTCATTAGTCAACTACCTATTATATTTTCAACTCAATATTAAAGAATATTAACACATCTTAGTCCTCTAATCCTAATCAATTATACAATAATGATTGTTGTTCTAAATTAGATATTATAATCTTCAGGTTTTATATAATTACATATTATGTTTCAATTTGGGTTGTCAAATTTGTATTTTCAGATTTTATTTCTTTTATTATGATTTTAAACTTATAAAATGTTAAAAATAAAAAATTAGCCAAAAAAAATTAGGATCAAAAAAATAAAAAAATTTGCTATTTAGTTTATTCGGATTATTCGGATATATCTGAATCCGATCCGAATTTAAAGATTCGGATCGGATAGAGATATCCTTATTCGGATCGGATTGGATTTCGGATAAGATCCTGAAATTTTCATATCCGAATAATCCGATCCGAATAATCCGTTATCCGATCCGATAAACACCCCTAATTTCACATGGTCTCTGTTGCTACTATTGTCGAAGAAGAAGAAGGCAAGGTGTCAACAGTTGACTAGTACATGATGATGATGATTAAATATATTATATTCACACCACTTTGATAAATATTTATAAATACATTTTGTAGGCCTCAAAAACACTTATTTGGGTAAAAAAAAACTCTATAAAACAAATGTTATAAAAGTAAAAGGACAAAAGTACTTATTTTTAACATTTAAATATAATAAAAGATAAAACTTTAGACTAAATAAGAGAGAGAAATTAAAGGTTGAGAACTGTATTTATAAAATTTAAAAATCAGATATTAAATCCAATATTTTAGTAAAACCACATGAATCAACTTTAAAATTTACTCATTATACAATAAACAAACATTATAACTAAAAAGGAAATTAGGATTAGAAAACAAGAAATAATAATTTAAAGCATTTGAACTATCAATTAAGTATGATTTATTGGATTTTAATAATCTCAAGTTTTATTTATTGGCTGAGATTAATCCAAACTAATTAAATGTTTGCAAACACTCCCAATTTTAAGTTTATTTTCCTCCAACAATCTGTTACTAACTGAGAGTTAACCCGCGTTAGTTTTTTTTTTTTTTTTTTTTTTTTTTTATGAAATGGTGCTAATTTTGAGCCAGTTTTCAACTTCGTCGTCACCCAGTCTCCATTGTTCATTTTTTGGTATCTAGCTTTCGTCGTCACTTGAAATCTCCTCCAACAATTCAATGGCAGATCAAATGGTTGATTTCAACTTTCTGATTAGTGTTTTGGTCATATAAACAATTGACGTAAAAAAAAACGGTGTTAGCTCTCAATTAGTAAGGGATCATTGAAGGAAAATAAGCTTAAAGTTGGGAGTGTTTGTAACATTTACTAAATTGAGATTAATCTCTGTTAATAAATGAAACTTGAAATTATTAAAATCAAATAACCGATTAATTAGTATATGTGTATACAATAGATCATTAATATAAAATATAAAATATAAAATATAAATATAAAATAAATAAATAAATTATATCTATGAATATGAAAAATTAAATGTATGTATATTTCAGTTTAATCTAAAATCATATATTTAAAATTCGAATCTGGAATTCAAATATGAGATTTTTCGAATTGAATCTACTTTCGAGTTTTTCAATTCAAATATTGAACACCTCTAAGAGTGGATATGAGATTTCGGAGGTGGGTGAAGACAGTGTAGTGCTATGGAGATGTAAGGTGAGTCAGCTGTGGTCATGGTGTGAGAGAAAAGTGAGAGAGATAAAGAGAGAGGGAGAGAGAGAGAGACTAACATTATTAACCATCTATACTCAAATGAAGACAAAATTAAAAACTAAGGGCAAATAGAGGTTTTGAAACATAAAAAATTTCAAGGGTTAACGTTTGAAAACGTCATAGTTACAAATAGTTTTTTACTCTAGTTTTATTATAATTAAAGGGTTATTTGATTTTAATAATCTCAAGTTTCATTTATTAGCCGAGAATCCCAACTCAGAAAAACTTTGTAAATACTCCTAATTTTGAATTTATTTTTCTCCAATGATCCTTTTCTAAATGAGAGTTAACGTCCGTTAGTTTTGTTGATAAAATAGGACCAATATTGAGCCATTTTTCAACTACGCCGCCGCCCAGCCTACAACAAGTCCGTTTTTAGGTGCCTAGCCTCCAACGTTATCTGAAATCTACCTCGAATGAGTTAAGTAGTTCAGATCAGAAGGTGGATATTGACGGATTTTAGGATGCAGAAGTTTCAGATTGACGGATTAGATGGTCAATTTCAACTTTCTGTTTAGTGTTTTGGTCATATAAACAGTTCACGTTATCAAAAAACTAAAGGTGTTAACTCTCAGTTAGTAAGAGATCGTTGAAGGAAAATAAGCTTAAATTTGAGAGTGTCTGTAAACATTACCTGAGTTGGGATTAATCCCGGCCAATAAATGAGAAAGTTGAGATTTTTAAAATACAATAACCCATAATTAAAAGATATGATTTGATTAGCTTTTTTTTTTTTTTATCTTTATTATAGTTTTATAAATTACTAAACAACATACACAATATGTGTTTTCGTCGTTAAAGACTTCGTGTTTTACCTTTTTTTTCTCTCTCCATCCTAGCATAGCGGCAATAAACTAGGTAATTTGCGTAGACAAATGTCATTGTTAATAGTAAAATCCTTTGTATTGCCTATCTATCTTCATGTCATCAAATCTTGGTTGATCGTTAACAAACCCCCCCCCCCCCTCCTTCTATCATCACGTTAATTATCGGTCAAATCTTATCACATCAACAGTCGTAGTTATAATTACCATAGCTTTATCGCTGCCTCTTTGCCGCCACCATTATGACCTTAGGTTTATCATCTCCGTTTGCCGCCACAAACTTTCTTACTTTGAATGTTTGCCACCATAGTTGTACATTTTGTACTTGCCTATATGGTTTTAGATCCGTCCTCTGTGTTTGCCCATGGAGTATTTTTTTTTTAGTTTTTATATTTTTATTGGTATTTTTACTTATTTCTTTCCAAGTTATATATATTTGTATCAACATATTCATTTGTTTTCACTCCTAAAGAGTACGAGCATCGGATTTCCTTTTGCCCAAACTACGGAGGAATATAAAAAGATTATATAGTTATGTTTTATTGTAATAATCTTTATTATAATTAAAAGATATGTTTTGATTAAGATTTCTTTATATTTATACTTATTTGTTAAGATTGTTTTATGTAAACCAATAAATCAAATTTTCACATTTGATCTATTAAAATCAATTGTTAATATTTGTTTGACTTTTTGTACATATAGTCTAATAAAAGTACAAACTTCTATTATTTTATTAAACAAAATTATGAGTCATTGATTTTCATAAATCAAATGTAAAGATTTGTTTTATTGGTTTACACAATTTATTTTGGTTTTCATTTAAACCCAACCCTATATATAATATATATTTATATTTCATCCGTCTATAATTCTATACATTTTCAAGCAAGAATGTATCTTGAAATATAAGATAAGTTGACTTGTAGCAAGTGAAATGATAAGTTTAGTAACTATATATATGACGACACATTATTGAAGGAAGGAATAAAGAGCAAAAGTTGTCATTGGATGTTAATCTATAGAGATATTAAATTTTTAAAGCATTAAACCAATTTCTAAATTCGTTGATTTAAACCACTTTAAAAGGTTGAGCACTATCAACCTAACGATAAATTTGTTTAACAAACTCTAACGCAAACATTAAATCTATATTACAATTAATCTACATAAATAAATTATAGATGAAGCTTGGGCCTTTCATTTAAAAAAAATATCACTATTGAGTATTTCAATATGACTTTACTATCATATCCAAGTCCCCACCCATTAAGCTTAGGATACATGATCCATATACTTAACATTTCCCATTTTATTAACATGTATACTTTAATTCTGTTCACATCATTATCTTCCAAGTAGATGGCTAAAATAAATGTTCAATAAGTACCGACTTATTAAAGTCATATTGAATTATTTTTGTTTACTTCTACAAGAAAAAGGATGGCCGACTTTTAACATTTTTTCAAGTGATTATGTGGCTTTCCAATCATGAATAATTTCTTCATAGGATGAATTTATTCCTACTACACAACCTTTAGGATTAATGTCGGATGGACAATAACCTTTTCTCCTTTAAAATAATTATTAATGTGATTAAAGCATACCAAATAAATAAAAAATTAAAAGCCGTACAAATTAGAAATCAAATTGTTAAGATTTTGATATAACACGAATAATTGTAGCACAAATGCAATAGACATTTTCTATAATTAAGTAAAATAAGGGGCCAGAAACTTTTCAGTGTTACAAAGCCAAGAATACTTGTCTTGGCAAGAGTAGAGATGGAATTTACTGATCGGATACCGGTATTGTACCATACCCATACTGACATAATATCATATGTAACAATATTGGTATTTGAATTATTTTGATTTTCATATCGACTTATCTTGCTATCAGGACCAGTAATACCATAGCTAATACCTAATTTCGTTTATGGAATGTGTAGTATTTTTTTTCTAGCGCATTGTCAATTTGCTAGAATACCAAATTTAAATTGTTTCTAATAACTCGAATTTGATTTTCTATAATACTGAAGGCAATAGATTGATCATTGATTCACTCCTATCTTGTATCTCTATGAAGAAACCCTTTTTACACCTTCGAATCTAATCTTCATGTTCGGTATACTTCATTAATAATTTGTTTGCTATTTGGTTACTTCTTCATCGGGATTCTTTGGGTTTATATACAAGTTTATTCTTTCTTCGCACAAAATAAAATCCTAAACTTACTTTTGTGAAATTCAAATCCGCTTAAAGTTTCACTAAGTGTTCACTAGTTTCTATTTTATATCCATATATAATATGTTTAGATTATTCATCATTTTTAGTGTTATGTACTTCGCGTAAAAGTGTGTTTGTGAGTTCTAGCCAGTATTATCATCTTCAATGATTCTCATATATTACCTTCAGGGCATCTTCATCATCAAAAGACATGGACTCAACGGCGGAACATAGTTGGGACCTGCGCCGCCCCCCTCTTTTTTTCAACGGTAGTGTTAAACTTTAGTCCGGTAGTGTAAATTTTTATATAAAACTCGAGTTCGCCCCCACTAAAAAGAAACAATTTCGCCCCCGCCCCCCTTACGGGAGTGTTCAACTGTGTTCAAGCTCCGCCACTGCATGGACTCATTTTAGTATGATAAGATTATAGCTTTTCATCCCAGGTATTCTTAATGTATTTGTTTTTGTATGGAGATGATGCACTTATTGATGAGAACCATTATGCCTAATTTGATAATCATTCGGAATCAGGTAATAAGGATATACGCACGTACAATTACTGACAAAGTGAAACCAATTAGTAAAGGAAAAGAAGCAACAAACGTGAAAGCTTTCAAAAACAAAACTCAAAAAGCAGATAAGGGGAAGCCCAAGTATTGGGATCGATTACTTTCGATGTGATTTCTCATCTTCAATCGTGTTATAGCAAGTTGTTTTGTACTCTTAGGGGGCGTTTGGTTGGAAGGAATGGAATGGAATAGAATGGAATTGAGAAACTAGTATAATTTTCAAGCAAAATTATGTTTAAGTGGTTAATGAAATGTAAAACCCAAGGGAATGTTTCATTTCAAATTCCCTTGGTTGTGGGATTTCAAATTCCCTCTCTAGGTGGAAGGATTTTGAAATCTCACAACCAAGGGAATTTGAGGTGAAACATTCCCTTACGTTTACTTTTAATTGCTCACTCAAACACAATTTTACTTGAAAATTATACTAGTTTCTCAATTCCATTACATTCCTTTCAACCAAACGCTCCCTTAGCTTCTCACTAATTCTTTGTAATGCATCCATTAAAGTTATGACAAAAAAAAAAAGTCCTCTAAGTCAATCTGCTACAAATTGCAATTTTATCATAATATGACATACTGACAAGTACACCATTATTCATTTTGGAAACAATAATATAAGGTAGAACAATAAGGTAGAAGGTACGCAATCAAAGCATCATAATACAGAAACACCTTAACCAACATTTGTCATATATAAAAACATTAAGCATTAAAACCTCTTTACATGTGTAGTTAATTGGCTCATAATGCTAATTAATGAATTTGATTACTCTCCAGGAAGAATTGAACCAGCTTGTAATCTCTGCAGATCCTATGGCTACAATTGGTCTATCTTGCATTCAGTGATGAATTGATGATCATGTATCATTATAACGGTAACACTGTCTTAATTTGCTATGCACATTCATGCATGCATTATGCAGTATGCACTGCTAAAGCAAATGATACAATCAAACTCAACTATAGTACTATAATTGATTCAGCTGCTAACATTAAAGAAACTTTGATAAACCTAAAGAACTTTGATCCATAATATTACATTGTTCAAATAATGTATTACAACAAGCAAATACAAATCATAATCAGCTATTTTTGTTTACTGAATTCGACAAGTAGCTCGCAAAATTTTTGATACATGATGTGATAATGTCCTTTTATTCTTATCGATATCGCGCCTAATCAAATGTTCAAATGAATATATAGAAATTAAGATAACTGAAAAACAACATTTGGTTTACATTTCGAAATACACTGCAGCAATTGCACCAGAAAAACCTTGTTAATCTCTTTGGTTTTGAGTTTGAAAATGCACAAGATTAGATGGTGGGATAAGAACCGAACTTAAGTTTTGTTGATCATGAATATTATCACCTGTCAACGGAGCAAGATTAGGCAAAAGTCCATAGCTTTCTGTGAAATTCTCAGAATCCAAACCTCCAAGAAAACCTAAGAATGTGTTGCTTGAATTCAACCAACCAGCTGGTGGATTTGCAAAATATGTTGATGAACTTGCAGCAGCAGCAGTGCTGGAATAATCTTCGGTTTTTGGCGCGATATGATCATTCAACTGCGTGTGATCAAAGAAGTGATGCATACCAGAATAATATTCATGGGGTGAACTTGATGATTCTTGGATGTATTGATTATTAGGGTTTGCAGGAAACCCTAATTGCAGTTGATCAAAATCATCATTAGGGTTTGCTCCAAAAATCTCCTTTGATTTCTCAGGATTCTTGATCAGCATTCTCTCTCGTGTTCTTTCTCTTGCTCTTGCTCTCGCTTTGCCCCTCAATTCCCTCGCCAACATCTCACCTTTCGTAGGGTTTTTCGAGCGCCAGCTGCTGTCGTTGATCTCTTGATCATGGACCTTCAATTGTTTTCCTTTGTTTGAATTTGCATCGAACTCGATCCCCGAATCAACTTCACAATCAGATAAAGGTGATTCGCAGCTCTCGTTGTTGATCTCTTTGCAAGCACTTTGTGTAGTGTTATGTGGTTTAACACTTTCTGTGACTTCATCTATAGCTTTTTTGGACTTGCTAAAGAGCCACTCAATAGTTTTACTTGCTTTATCAAACCCTAACATGTCTTGAAGACCAAAAAACTTTCGAGCAATATGGAGAGATAACCTCATTCTTCTGTCTCTAAGGCCCTGAGCTGTATGAATCTTGCTATGCCTGTCTTTCTTACCCGCGCCTCTTGGCTTCCTTACGCGTTTAGCTTTTGAAGGCGATGGTGGTGGCTTGTCCGCGGTGCTGCTAGCTATATGCTGCTGGTGGTTGTGCAGTATTTCATCGAGGTATGAAGTTGAAAACTGACCGAATAAAGGTGCATCTTCTTCATGGTTAGAATCAAGATTTTCGCGATTGGATTCGTTGTGTGATGGGAGTAACGTCGTCTCGTTGTCGTTTGACGAAAACATGTATTCCATACTCAAAGTTAGAGAAAGAGAATGTCGGAGATCGAGAGGAGGCGTGTTCGTGTTTTTTATTTTTTATTTTTGCGTAGAACTTAAGATACGGTGTTGGAAAAACCGGGAGGATATTTTAATTTTTGAATGTATGATATTTTCAGTGGTTAGAAAAAGGATGATTTTAGGGAACCAATGTAGTAATAGTTCATGTGCTTGATGTATAATTATTGGTGTGTAGTGGGAGAGATTAAAGTGGGCATTAAGTTGATAGGTGTAGAGGTGTGGCTAGTCTAGGAGAGGTAAGATTAGTACACTTATTTATAGCACATTCAAAGACAATCAATTAGCCTTAGGTAGTGTTATGAGGATGACAACTTAATTATGATGCTTCTTTGACTGATTGAATGACCCAGAAAGAATCTATCATACTTCATCTGCAAAAATTCACCTGTACATGTTATTTTATGGATCCTAATATTCAAACACCCACTTGGATAAATTGACATTCCCTTATACGTCGCGTATGGTTTCATACGTGACGTATAAGGTCGCAAACACTGAAAATGAGGAAAATTCAGGGGGGTTGTCAGAGGGCTAGCCCCATATAGCCCTATACGACCCCATAGCTATACGACATATATGGGGTAATACGACGCGTATAGCAAATTTTGATACGGACTACGAGGAAGAATTCAGGGGCTGTCAGAGGGGTTATACGCCCCCCTATACGACATGTATGGGTCTATACGACACGTATAGAAATTTGGGATGTTAATTTATAATTTTAGGGTGTATAAATATACAATCCGTATTTTATATATGCAAAAGTATATTAAGACAAAATGTAGAAACTAGTTTTGTTTCTGTGTTGCTATGATTATAAAGAAATAATGATCAAGTGATGCATGAAATTTAGCGTAATCACATATACATACGCGAAATTTATCTAATTTTATTATTAATTTATCATTAAATTGCATGTTATTTTCTATGTTAATTACTTTGTACGTACAAACCATGCAACAACACCATCAAATGCGGTATGCACCTCCTTTTTTTTCCCTAGCTAAATTAACTCATGATGAAATTTATGATATGTCTAATCACAACGGTTAATATGTCAAACAACTCATTTAATAAGCATATGAAGGTATTCACTATTCAAAACATTCACTAGCTAGTAAAAATGACTATAAACATGTTCATGTCTAGCACAGTCTTTTTTTTTTAATATTAAATATATATACTTAAATCAAACTCTATATCTTGTTGTGCTTGTCGGATCAAAATTAACCCATACATCACCGGCGGTGACTAGAACGTTGCCCTCCTCATTATCACTATTAGATAGTTAGTCGGTTAATGATAGTTAAGTTAGTTACCAATAAACCACGTGTGTTCTAGTTATTGTTTGTTAGTATAATTAAAAACCCTTGTAAACACTCACAAGATATATGATAATATGAATGAAACATGAATATATAAATTCTCTTTTGCTATTTCAAATACATACGCAATATGTGTGTTCATATTCAAATTCAACTTTGCTATTTTTTGATATACACGTCGATCCAATAATCACAAGAGTGATCATGTGAGTATATGTGATCACCAGTGGTTTAGCCTCGATGGTCCCGCTTTGACCAAGACTGACGTTGAAAAGCAGTTGAAACGATCAAGGTAGAAGAAATACCATGTCACTAAAGGCTTCTCCAATTCTTCTTCTTCAGCTCTTTAATAGTAATTATTTCATTCTTACTGAAAATCAGCCAAATACACAGTCGAGATTAAGCGGACCGTCCTTAGAATTTTCCATGTGTATACAATAAATTTTTCTAGAAATCAAAGAGATGGAGTTTTCATGGGTTTCAAATAGATCGATTACATAATTGGAAAGCTTGGAATCGTTTTTGATATTATCGGATAATGGTGTGGTTTGTTTGTTTCTTTTTTTTTTTTATTTATAATTTTTGGTTTTTTTTTGGGAAACTGTCTTTTGTAGTTCTTGGTTCCCTCAAACTGCCAACTCCCTTTCCTTTACTTAATTTTTAGTCGACTCCTAGCTAGTGCGCAGGCCTCAATACAGCCCAATTTTAGCCCACTTTATCTTTTATTTCATGGCCCAGTTTAACCAAAAATAATATTATCCAGTAAAAAATTTAACCCAACTGAACTGAACTAGTTAAGTTTGAGTTTTAACATCAGTTTGCTATAAAAAAACGTGCGAGTGATCCATCTGAAACACAAACTAATATCGTCACCAGCTTATTTAAAATAATAAAAATTAAATGAATCAACATTTATAAAAAAACTTTTCTGTTGGTTGTAGCCATGGATCAACGAGAAATCCATTCTACATTAAAAAAAAAAAAACGTATTCCTATTTATTTCTATTGTTTGTGGTTGAACAAATTAAACCCGTTCACAGAAATATAGATCAATAATCATATCTAGCTATGATTAACCAAAAAGATAAACCATTATAAATCAAACAATAATTAACCCACAAACCAAATAATGGTTAGCCCACAAATTTAAACTACTAAAACAAAGAATAACTTGATGTTAATTGATTGAGATGTGAACTAACTAGAACATTCAACATATGAGACCATAAAAATGAGTCAATGAACCACACTGAAAACTTACTTTATAAGGAAAGTTGATGCTTTGTGTAGTTCTTTAGGTGAAAGCTTAACACGCAATCAACACACACAGTGGACCCACTTGGGATTTTGAGTGATATGTTATAATATGACTATGACCACTCGATTGGTTGTATGTGTGGTGCCTTTTGTCCAACTTTTTATATCCAAATGTTAGCAGGAGGCTTTGTGGGTCAGCCATCCATCTTGACTTTATGTAGTCGTTGATTTTGTTCCAAACAATTGGAAGTATTGAAGGCTTCAACATTTGTCTTGACTGAGTGTTTTTGGGTGTCTTCATCAGATGATCACGTTTTGTTTGGATTATGAGCAAAACAAAAGCATATCAGAACTTCATAACGGAATGAAGTTAATGAGTGAGTCATACTCATCCATCGGTTGTTTTGCTTCTAGTGATCTTATGAATTAGATGCAAGTGTAGGTTGTAAAATTAATCAATATTTTTAAGTTGGTAAGTCTTATATCATCCAAAAAGTCATGTACACTATCGAACAAGAGCAAGCACTCTCTCGTAAGGGAAATTAAAAAGACCAGCAATTAGCTGTTATAACACACATGACGCCTAGACTCTTCTGAAAAAAAAAAAAAAAAAAAAAAAACTCTCTTTAGATCGTCAAAATTTAGGGGCCTCGAGAGATTTTTAAGGATTAGGGTTTTGACCATGAGTGACAATAGTATTTGCCTTTCTTTCTTGAATTTATGGATTTTCAACTGAATTTATTCAATTTCATAAACATCTTAGCACAAGTTCTTTGTTAGAATTAAAGCATATACATACATATATCTATAAATATGAACAATAGACACTACATGTATAACAGTTCAAGTATATAATATCAAAATATTGTCTGCTTTGCTGCTGATAGATTGTCAGCTCATGGTTTTGTTTTCATCTAACTATTTATTTTCTCACTCAGACAAAATATGTATTGTTAAAGGAGGTTTCCACCATCTTATAAGGAATATTTCTTCCTCCCCCTTAACCGATGTGTAACTTACATATCCACTCCTCTTACAGATCTCATCGTCTTCGTTGACACGCCGGTTCGACCCCTGTAATATCTTGCCTCTCATACCACAAATGTTATCCTTTTCTTGATTCCTTAATTTGAAAATACTACCAACACATAAGTGGTTTTAAAGTGTTCAAATTTAAGGGTAGAAATAAGAAACAAGTGATATTCAGAAACTGAACACTTTGATGGTAATGATGAAATCACTTTCCTTGATTATTAATTCGACCCTAATTGCTTGGGTTTTGTAAATTTTAATCTGGGATAATCTATCAAAACAATTTTGATTATGACAATTAATAAAAATCAAATAACAGACCGAGTATATCAAAATAATTTAACTTCTAGCTCTGATACTCATCTGTAACGTATTGCCTTTCATACCCCAATGTTGTTTGATTTGTCATCAGAAGCTCACAAATTTGGTTTTAGTTGCCTTAGTGAAAACTTCTCAGGGGTCACTTATCCCTTGATTGCGTCCACCCGATCATATTTAATTGTGTAGTTCTAACATCAAGTTTAAATATGGCTACTCAAGAATGGAAAAAACCAATCTGTAAGAAAATGGGTACGTCTTTATTTATAAATCCACTAATCATCCTTCCCAAACAAATCGCAAACCAACAGATAACTCAATTGAATAATGAAGACAAATTCATGTTTATCTATAACATTCCAACAAACTTTTTAAACAAAGTCATGCAGTTATTGGCACCTTTCATTGATCCCTTAATTCAAAAAACAACCGACACCATAGTTAGTTTCAACAGTTAGAATTTGAGGGTAGAAATAAAAAACAGATGATATTCAAAAACTAAATAGTTTTATAGATGCATTGATGAAATTTCTTTCCTTGATTATCAATTCGACCCAAATTGCTTGGGTTTCATGAATTTTGGTATGGGACGATCTATCAAAACAATTTTGATTATGACCGCTAATAAAATCAAATCACTAATAGAATATATCAAATTGGTTGAAAACAGAGAGTGCTCAATTTTATTTTATTTTTTGATCTTTGTTCAAGAGTATATTAGATATGATTCGTTATAGCTGCATATTTCTAAGAACATGGTTCAAGATAGATGTAATAGGAGGCATACGGTTAAGGTTAATTAAGGACATTTAGGAGTGGGTCTACGTATGTCTTATATATGTCGTAAGTTACGGCGTAGTTTATTAGTGGGATTATGATCCTTCTAGGAGTTATTGCGCGCGATCATTTTCCTTGATATAACTTCACCTCTGACTATCAATAAATGTTGCTTCTTGACAAGCGTATTTGTGTATGAATGGCATATGATGCTGTGGATTTGTAATTTTTATTATGTATTGAATCGGGATGCCTTACACTCATTATCTAGGTTATTAATTGGTACATGATGTACTTGTGATGATTTTATTTTACGATCATTAAGCTACGCTCTGGTCTATGTTATCCAAACTCTTTTTTTTTTGCTTTTGAGCCGAGGGTCTTTCCGATAGTAGCATATTTATTAATTAGGTTATTAGCCCGTGTATCACACGGGTTAAAAGTTATAAATATATAATTCAAATATGTAAACAAAAATATTTAAACTCCATCGTTTTTATTTTAAATCGATCATATAAAAATAAGGATTTGTGATCATAAGGTTTAAAGGGTTAAATAAGGTTTAAGATGATTGATATCATAGATTCAAAATTCCTAGAAATGGTTGGTGTGATTGAGATAATTAAAAAAAATAAAAACTTCACACTTGTCGTTCAAAAAAAATAAAATAAAATAAAAAACTTCAAGTAAGAAATATAGCATGATTTATGAAAAATTTGTTAAAGAAAGTTTAGGCGGGAAAGTTTTTGTGAGGTGAGATCTAGTGATGACATGTGTCACCACATGTAATCATTTATTAGTATAGATTGTGATAGAGATAAGGTTTGTTTATATACTATTCACCTTAGACCTCTTTAGTAATTTGACTATTGACAAAATTTACTTGGTTTAGTTTTCAAAGAAGACTTCTTATCTTTAAAGCCCAAATAAATAGATTGTACGTTCTCAAAACTGTTTCCAATAACCGTCCATTATAAATTTTTTTTAAAATTTTAAAATTGAATATTAAGAATAAAATTTATTCCTATCCCATTTCAAACAAAAGTTTAGTATTAAATAATTAAAATTTAAGTTATAACTACAAATTATCTTCTTTATACCTGAATATTTATTAGAACTAGTCTTACTTACAAAACATGTGCACTCTACATCAACTTAACCCTACTTGTATGGTATTAGATCATAGTTTAAATTTTTATTAGCACTTGTGTTTATTCCAATCACACAAAATGACCAGTGAAATTAAATCACTAACAATAACAGACGAACCATGACTAAACTTTGAAAGAGACGGGCATTTAAAAAGTTACTTCATTATGGACAAATAGACTCAAAGTTCTCCTAGGATTACACCTAGGCAGCATTATACTTTAAGTCTTCAATGTATGAATCTATGTTTGTATTGAATTATAATGTTGGTGAATATGTGAAAAGGGGCATGAGTGGAGAAGAAATTAGTCACATTGGTGCTTTCAGAGTGGATAGCGGTAGAAAATTGAAATATAACATTTTGGATGTATGGTCATGTCTATAAACCAACGTAAATATATGTATAGAAAGGAAAATTTAACACGTGATAAAATCAAGAAAAATGAGAAAAATGAAAATACATATGATATACTACAAATATTGAGCGGTAATTAGTCATGAGAATTATTGACAAATTATAAAGAAAGTAAACAATTCTTAATCATATTTTGTTGTATATTCAACCAATCATAAAAATTTAAACTCTATGGATATATTTTGCTAGAGGCGAATATTTATTAATAAGATACATCAACACTTACAAAATGATCGCAATAACTAAAAAAATATTAATTAAGTTGATATATATATGCAACTTTGATCTTAGGAATTTAGAAAAAGAAGTTGCAGCATATATGGTGTTATTTGTATCTGGATACTCGGTCTGCATTTCGTCTCTTGTGTGTATTGAAGATGTAAACTTTATAGTGTGATACGTAAGTCTATGTTATATGATTACGTGTATACAATGCATGTGGGACATAAAAGCTCATGTATATATATAGGTTCTGAACTCATTGATATTTATCATCGAAGGTACATTAGTGGTTATGTTTTTATAGACTAATGACATCAATGATTGTCCCATAAAAATATTATTAATGGTTTAATTCCTTACAAGTGTATGATTAATTATAAAAGTAAGAAATATTGTAGTTAAAAATAACTAAGGTACATTAAGTTTGTGTGTGTATTAAACAATATATAATTAACAATAAAAATATTATAAACTGAAAATTTTCTATTGAAGTCTAGCTATTGAGATTTGAGAAATGAGAATAGCAGTGGAGGAACGAAAAAAGCATTTACAGATTGTAATAGTTAAAATTCGAAAAAAATTACCATATAATATTTATATTTTAGAATCGTTGTATTTATATTACTTGATTTAAAGTAATAAAATATATAATAGATATGAATAGTATAAGTTTTAAATACTTAAAATCAAATATCGATTAAAATTGATTATTATTCTTTTGTTAATATTTTTGGATGCATATGGTGGTCACACGCGTGGCACCTTTGGTCCCTATGACACACTTTGTTTAACCTTTTTGAGACTTCTTTTGTTGAAATTATTATTATTATTAGTTATGTTCTATTTTCTATAATCCCTTAACCGAGGATTTGATGATAGCTACGCCACTACCACTACCCATTAACTCGTGGGGCTTATCATGACATCACTCCCACGCTAAAATGACGTTTCTACCCAAACAATAATAACAATATATGCTTTTTTGTTTCTTCATATATATGTTAATAAAATAAAACAATTTTGTCGAAATAAAACTGACTTGTACGTACACTACAGAAAGTAAAATATGAGGTATATATGTGCATCAATGAGGGTATTTTTACAGAGTACAAATCACTTTTTATGGTATATACATAACTAGTTTTAGTAAACCCATGTATTACACGGGTTGAAAAGATAAAATATTAAATAAAATAAAAAATTTATTAATTATTAAATGATATCTTAAAATAAGATATGATTAAAATTAAGTATGAGTGAGTACTATAAGTAATAAAATGATGCTATCAACTCTTTAAATTTTTGTTTTTAAACTGATTTTGTTTTTTCAAAAGAAAAAACATTTTGTTTCAAAAGAAACAGTTTTAAAAATATATTTTTAAATTTTCTTATATAGCTCCGAATTTTAATTATTTTTAGTTTATAAAAAATTTTCTTTTTAAAAATATAAATTTTAAAATATTTTATATTTTTAAAAAAGTTTAATGTTTTGAAAAAGTTCTTATGTTATAAAAATTTATTTCTCTAAAAATAAAATTAATAAAAAGATCTTTTTTTTAATTTATTAAAAAACTATTTTTAATCTAAATAAAATAAAATAATATTAATAGTAACTAATGTAATTATTTAATAGTAGAGAGAAGCGGAAAAATTTTAGTGAGAAAGAATATGGAAATAATATTAATAAAAAGACATATTTTCTAATTTATTAAAAAGTTATTTGTATTCTATAAAGAATTAAAATTGTTTAATCTTTTTTAATTTAGGTAATTATTTAAGAGGAGAGAGAGGCGGGAAAAACAAACTTAGGGGGCTTAGGAATGTGACAAGTGTCCCCCCAAGTTACTCTTTTAGGACTTTTTTGCCAAAGTGGTGTTATTCAGAAAACTAGTTACCAATTAGGTGGACTTTTTAAAATATTTATCAATTAGGTTGAAATGCATTTAATCTTTATTTTTAAAAAGAAATAAAACAAAAAAATAGATTAGACAACAGAATGAATATTCTACGTGAATGCTGCACAACGAATTTCAATTATGTCATCTAATCTCCAACAGAAGATCAATTGCATGGTCTAGTTGCAACTCACTTTCAACGATTTCAGTTCGATATCCATTAGAACACCAATCATTTTGTCTGACTAAATACCGATTTCAAACGATTTCTCTCCAATTTGTTTGTTTTGTTCGGTTTAGGCGTTTTGAAAGCAATCGTTCTTAGGTCTGTTTGATTTCATAAAATATGTTTGATTTGGTATCAAGTTTTTGCATTATATGTTTGCACTTTAATTGATTCCATTTAAATCATCCTGTTATAGTGTATTTGATATTGTATTATACTTTAGGATTATATTTTTGCATTTTGAAATCATGTTTGAGTTCAAAAGACTAAATGTGCTCAAGAATGATCATATTTTTTTACATTATGAATTTTGGCATTGTAAATCATTTATTTATTTGGGCTAGAACTAAATAAAAATATGTAATTACTTTTCAGTTTAGTTTTTATAAGATTATCAAACAGCCTAACTAATGTTTATCATTGTTTAATGTTTAGTATGGCACCAAACTTTGTTATTATGCTATTGGGGTGGCAAGATTTGTGATGTGCCGGAAGGAGTTGGTTATAATAAACCTCCGAGCAAAGCAATCAAGGTTCACTATGGAATACAATTTGACGAGTTGATCAATCAAATCTTTCATGCAGCATCTCTTGATAAGCAACACCACCACATTAAAGTAACTTACAGATATCCATCAGTTGGTATTGGAAAAGTGATAAAGTATATTCCACCCCCAATCAAAGATAATGATGACATTGGCATAATGTTTGATGTGTTTAGTCTCCATGATGAACTAAATAATCTTGATCTTTACTTAGAGGTTGAAGAGTATGGACTAATATATGAAACAGGGATCTCCTCTAGGTATATACATCTATGCTTTACATTAATTTTATATTTCTACTTATTTTATTTTTTACTAATTTTGTTTGTAACATTACTTATAGAACTCGCGATTCGGTATTACTAGAGAAAGAAATAAGAAGTGAGCCATTATTACCTTTTGCCAATGGCTTGAAAGACATCCACTTGATAGATGGACACTTGCACATGATGGTGGAAAACGATTTGGCATGCTTACTACAAATTTGTCAGTAATTTTTAACAGTGTACTTAAAGGTGCTCGTTTTTTACCAATCACATCATGTGTTCAACTTACATTTTACAGATTGGTACACTATTTTGATGTGAGACGTCCTATGGGATCTAAGGCTCAAGCTAATGGAGATGTATATACTCCTCATGTTGTTGCAAAACAAGTAGCTTTAATGACAAAAGCTAGTGCACACTCTTTGAGGTCTTTTAACCGAGAGAAGGGATTATTCGAGGTGGTGACTCATAAAGGAAGAAATGTTCAAGTAGTTAATTTGCAACAAAAAATTTGCACATGTGGTAAGTGGAAGCTATTTAAGTATCCATGTTCCCATGTTTTGAGCGCTTGTGCTAAACTTTCTTTGGAAAGTTGGCAATATGTTCATAAATGTTACTCAATTATGAATTATATTGCTACCTGGTCATTTGAGTTTTTCCCGATCCCTCATGAAGCATATTGGCCACAACCATCATTTATTGCAAAATTGCTTCCTAATTCAGATCTTAAACGGGATAAAAAGGGCCGTCCTCGTTCAACAAGGCTACGAAATGGAATGAATATTAAAGAAAAGAAAATTGCCAACCTTTGTGGAATTTGTAGAAAACGTGAACATAATCACGCAAGATGTCCTTCTAAGCCTAGACGAAGGGATAATGATATCTAGATGTGTCGAGTTTCTGACTTTTGTGGCATTTTTTTTTTCTTAATCTAATTTAAAGTCTGTT
This sequence comes from Flaveria robusta, assembly GCA_025506415.1. Taxonomy (NCBI): domain Eukaryota; kingdom Viridiplantae; phylum Streptophyta; class Magnoliopsida; order Asterales; family Asteraceae; genus Flaveria; species Flaveria robusta. Next base: position 3,913,173 of record CM046471.1, on the reverse strand, counting down.
TGGCATTATTATTTTGGTTTTTGAGAAGCATCATTATGAAAAAAAACCTCTTGTATTTGACTTGTTTCTTTAAAGTGTATGGGTTGGATTTGACATTATTCTTTTGGTTAAGAAATATTTATAATGTGCATGTATATTTTTTCAAATGCTTCCTATCATTTGGATATCCTATAGAAATGTTACAGGTTGTTTGAAAAAATAAAAAAGAAGTGTATGGAGATTAATTGATTAGAGAAAATAAATAAATAAAAGATCACAAGTTGGTTAAAAAATAAAGAATAATTTAATGAGAATTAAAAGATAAGGAGGAGTATAGAAAATTATAAAAAATACACCTATTTGGTAAATATTTCTAATACAACTTCTCTTTGGTAAATACTTTTTAAAACTACAACTAAATGGTAAATATTTTAAAAAATACACCTATTTGGTAAATATGTTTTTTAAAAACACCAATTTAGCAAAAAACTCCTCTTTTAGTAATATATATAGATGACCTTTATATGGTAGCTAGTAATACTATAACAACTCAACCAAATTATACGACTCCTAGCTAGACATGTTCATGAACGTACATATAACACGAAACGTGTTTGCATAAATGTGTTAATTAATATTGTTAAGGTGGATTATCTAGTATTTTAATGAAAGGACCAGCTATCAAAGGAGACACCAGTTATATATTCTCAACGATGGATCCGAATTCGAGGTCAAACCGGAACATGGGTGGACCGGATATATTTTTATTTGAGAAGTAGGTTAGTACCCTACGTATTAAACGTGTTGAATAAATAAAATATTAAAAGTTTAGTAATAAATTTTATGAATTGTGAAACTATACTTGAAAATAAAATATAACTTCAATTACAATACACAAAATAAAGATGAGACCCAATTCATAAAAAAAGTAACGGCTTCAAAAACATCAACAGGCATGAATGGTGGAGAAGATGCTGTGAATGGTGGTGAAAATGACCACTATTAGAGTATCAAAGAGATCAGTACGCTGGATTTAACGGTGTTAACCGTAAGAAGGGCATGAGTTCACCAACTTAACCGACGCTTCAATATCTTAAAATTTTCTTTTTTCATTTAAATTTATTAAAAGACTTTTTAATCAATATTAAATGTGAAAATCGAATGACAAAAATGTCACTCATGTGAAGGACGCATGATTGAGTTAACTATATATTTAGATACTAGCTTTAGTAAATCCGTGTATTACACGGGTTAAAAATTAAAATATTAAATAACAAAAAAAATTATTAATTATTAAATAATATTTTAAAATAAAATATGATTAATATTATGTATTAGTGAGGACTATAAGTAATAAAATAATGATATCAACTATTTAAATTTTTGTTTTTAAACTGTATTTTTTTAAATATTTTGTTTCAAAAGAAACAGTTTTAAAAATAAATTTTGAGAATTATCTTATATAGCTTCGAATTTTAATTATTTTTATTTTATAAAAGTTATCTTCTTAAAAACATAAATTTTTAAATATAGTTAATTTTAGTTTTACTCCTTAATTTTTAGCTAAAGTAACCATGTTCCCCAAAAGATTAAAAATATCAATTTACCTCCAAAAATTCATATGTTGTTTCAATTTCACTCCAAAAGTTTTATTATTTTGGATAAAATTAAAACAAATAATGAAACTTTTGGATTAAAATTGAAATGATTTATGAAACTTTTGGAGGTAAATTGATGTTTTTAATCTTTTTAAGAAATATAATTATTTTTAACAAATCTCAAGTAGTAAAATTAAACAAAATATTTTATATTTTTAAAAAAAGTTTAATGTTTTGAAAAAAGTTCTTATGTTATAAAAATTTATTTTTCTAAAATAATATTAATAAAAAGAATTGTTTTTAATTTATTAACAAACTATTTTTAATCTAAATAAAATAAAATAATATTATTAATAATTAATGTAATTATTTAATAGGAGAGAGAAGTAGAAAAGTTTTAGTGAGAAAGAATGTAGAAATAAATTAATAAAATGACATCTTTTCTAATTTATTAAAAAATTATTTGTAATCTAAAAAAGAATTAAAATTATTTAATATTTCTTAATTTAGGTAATTATTTAAGAGTATAGATAGGCGCGGGGGGGGGGGGGGGTGATCACGCGTCGATAATCCAATGCTTAATCAACTTAATTACGTGAATTTATATGGTGATTAGCGTGGAATGGATTTAAGTTGTGCGTGTTTTGATTTACAGGAATGGAAGCTGAAAATAGGTTGTTTTGGAGAATAAGCAGCAATAAAAGAAACTACAAGGGTTGAAGATGAAAATAAAGAAAGTTAGTAAAAAATGCCCAGAAAACCCGGCGTACCATACGCCGGTCGGCGTACCATACGCCGGTCAGCGTATTGTGACGTATTTGTGGGCGTATTTGAAGAAAATTACAGAAGATGGCCGTATGAAAACAGGGGTGGGCGTATGATACGCCGACCCTGGGCGTATCATACGCCGGTAGGCCAACAACTTCCGGATTTGATGGAACTTCAAGGTATTTAAAGATATTCAAACCTAATTCGAATGAGAACTTTTCCCAGCCGAAAATAGGTGATTTCAAGGAGATTTTGAGTGCTTTCAAGTTTCCCAACATCATCCAAATCATCATTGATCATCATCAAATCAAGATTGAAGATTTACTAAAAATGATGCGTGGCTAGGCTTTTCGTGATTGCTTTCGGGAGTACAATTCTTGTCAAGTGAGATGTTTGGTATGTTTGATTAGGTTTTTGTAATGAACATCGATTTATTGAATGAAACATTATGTTTTGGTTGATTTAAACGATTTGCTTATAAATAAAGTTGTTTGCTTGATTATCAGTTTTTGGTTTTCTTGCATCGTGAGCTCATTAAGAAAAGTAGGCAACGTGATATAAGTGAATTGGTAACATTGTGAATGAACGAGTCTTAAAAGATTGTTCCTTTGTTATCACTTCAATCAAAAGCTAAGATCTTAAAGTATTGTTCTTCAAAACCCTAATTTCAAATTACCAAGTGTTGATCTTGCAGAATTGAAACCCGAAAGTGATTGTTTCTTAATATTTGATTATAATTAGTTTTAAAGTTTATTGCTTTTTATAATAGTATTCTACAAATCATTCCAAGTTTTAATTTTTAATTACAAAGTTTGTGTCTTTAAGTTAATCGAGTCATATTGATTAAACACTTCCCACATATTCTATATGAAGACGACCTTACTTACCCTTGCACAATAAAGGTAGCTAAGACCGATATATTAACTTGTTTTTGATCGAGTCTCGACAATCAGATCAGGGGGGATTTAGGGAGCATATGAATGTAACAAGTGTACACCAAGTTAATATTTTAGTATTATATATATAGACTAGCTTTAGTAAAAACCCTTGTATTACAAGGGTTGAAAAAAAATATTAAATTAAATAAAAAATTTATTAATTATTAAACGATATTTTAAAATATGATATGATTAAAATTACGTATGAGTGAGAACCATAAGTAATAAAATAATGATATCAACTTTTAAATTTTTATTTTTAAACTATTTTTGTTTTAAAAAAACATTTTGTTTCAAAATAATTCATTTTTAAAATATATTTTTAAAAATTTCCTTATATAGCTCCAAATTTTAATTATTTTTAGTTTATGAAAAATTTTCTTTTTAAAAATATAAATTTTAAAGTATTTTGTATTTTTAAAAAATTTTAATGTTTTGAAAAATTTTCTTATGATATATAAATTTATATCTCTAAAAATAACATTTTAAAAAAGATAGTTTTTTTAATTTATTAAAAAACTATTTTTAATCTAAATAAAATAAGATAATAGAGTAGAAATATTTTTCTAGAAATAACATTAATAAAAAAGACATATTTCCTAATTTATTAAAAAATTATTTGTAATCTAAAAAAGAATTAAGATTATTTAATATTTTTTAATTTAGGTAATTATTTAAGAGGAGGGAAAAATAAATTTAGGAGGCCTAGGAATGTGCCAAGTGTCCCCCTAAGTTACTCTTTTATTATTATACTAGTTTTAGTAAACTCGTGTATTACACGGGTTGAATAAATAAAATATTTAATAAAATAATATTTATTAATTATAAAATAATATTTTAAGAGAATATATTATTGAAATTACGTATGAGTAAGGAGTATAAGTAATAAAATAATGATATCAACTTTTTAAACTTTTCCCCGAATAAAATTTAAACAATTTGTTTCAAAACAAACCATATTAAAAAATGTCATTTTTTAAAATTTTCTTATTATAACTCGTAATTTTAATTATGTTTTGTTTATAAAAATTTTAACATCAATTTATAATATTTTATATTTTACAAATGTTTGATTTACTAAAAAAACATTTTACTTATTTATGTAGAAATAACATTAATTATAAGACTTTTTTCTTAATTTATAAAAAAAACTATTTTTAATCTAAAAAAATTATATAATATTATTAGTAATTAAGGTAATTATTTAATAGGAGAGATAAGCGGGAAATTTTTGGTGACGATGAATGTGATTTTGCCATGTGTCCCCTCTAGTTACTCTTTTATTAGAATAGGTAGATATAGATATGATTGGTGTAAAGGACGCTAAAAGTGCAAAATTGTTAAGAAAAGAACATTGCATGTAATTACTATAACTAAAAACATATCATGTAAGTTCGTATATTAATAAAAGATACTATTTCTAATTTACTCTAAATTTAATGAGTGTCATAATGAGATAAGGCAAAATACATTACATGAGTACTTTTGGCTACAATGATATCATAAAAAATTACATGTGATTCAACAAATTATAACAAATATTAGCTCCATGAATATATAAATATTATTATTGAGGTTTTTTTTAAGTTGGATCATTCCTACCTATAAAAATCATTTTCTGTATATGGAATTTAAAAATATATGATTGAACAATTTAATTGATAATAAATAAAATTTTAAATTGATGATAAATAAGATTTAAAATTCAATAATATGTAGATAAAAATTAAAACAAATTATTAACTTAGTTGCATAAAGTGAAGTTAATTAGAATGATAAATTAATCTGAGTGGCTAAAATGAGGTTAAAAAATAGTGATTATTAATTTAATTGTTTAAAAACTAAGTACAATGTTTATGCGGAAAAAAAGTTAAAAAAACATTAAAAAGTGTCATGTATCAACTTAGTTACTCTTTTATTATGTATGTGTGTGTTAAGATCAAAAATGTGAAAAATCTGAAGAAAAGGGAGGAATAGACCCATGGATTCGTCACATGCTACGTCACATGAAGCGGTAGAATAGGAATAACTAACCTATTTTAACATTTTATTAATTCTGTTAATTTTTTAAACGTTTATAACTTTTTTATACGTCATTGTTTTTTATTTTGAATAATATATTTTAAAATCAAATGTATTTTTATTTTTAATATGAGTATACTAAATGTGTTTTATATAAAACTTTTTGAACTATGGGTTTTTGATCAAGGTCCGAGCACCTATTAACACATGACGTTTTGGCTTTTGGTCATGGTGTTTTACCATCTATGCACGAATTAGCACATGATGTTTTAGCTTTTTGTCATGTTATATATGATGATTTTCAACATGTTTTTAGAGTGGTTATGGTGTTTTACACCTAGAAATCAATTCTTAACATGACGTTTTAGATGGTCATGGTGTTTTACACTTGAGCATCAATTCCACCATGACGTTCTAGGTTTTCAACGTGGCGTTACAACGCAGATGTTTTTACCCTTTCCCCCTTTCTTTTGGACGTGCTCAACTTCTTCTTTTGGACGTGTTTACCCTTTACCTTTGGACGCATGTCATGCCCTAACCTCTTCCTAGCTAGCATTTTAAAATAAATAGCCTTTTTATTATATCCCTTCCCACACAAATCTATGGCACACTCGCACACACCCAATCATTGCTTTCTACTAAGTGTATAATTACACCTGAGTGCATGCTGGTCAAAGTGGTAAGGCATGAAATGGCACACTTACATTTCCTCTTTTCATGCCTTTCTATCCTATTTTACCTAGCAACTTGGTGTGGTTTAACACCGCACAAAGTTAACATATGTACATAAAAGGGAATTGTTTATGGCATTACTTTAATAATGTATCCAGAATTCTAATCGAAGTATATACCTGAAACATGATCCCCTCTCTAGGAATCTATGAAAATCTTCACATTAAAATATAACACTTGTTGCATATGGACTTGAATCAATCACGGTTTTGTAATCAAACACATAATATCATCTTTTAGTTATGATTATTGTGATTTCAACTTGAGTATATCGTCTTAGTAAACTCGACATTGGATTGACAGTGTAAAAATGTCATTTAATAATTGTGTTAATACCGTTTTAGGCCAACCAACTTAACAACAAATTGTCTTCTATAAATTAAAAAAAATAAATAAATAAAAAAAAAAAGGAAAAATATATGAAGAGGAGGTTTATAGGATGTTTAGGCCAACCACCCAACAAATGGCAGCAGAACACAGTAACGAGTGCAAAACTGTCAGGAATAAATATATATATAAAATGACTAACCAAATTCAGTCTAACTTTAGCCATTTCTTTTTTCTTTAAAGGAATTGCTTAGAAAGTGCAAATGCAATTTAACCGAACAAGACAAAAAGTATTTCGATGGGAGCTTTCTTTGAGGACCCTATAGAAACTATTCATAATTAATAAAATAAATGTATTTGTTACTTATTTAAATATGACCGTCTCGTCCTCATTGGCTCGTATCAACGCAGCGGGTTATGTTAAAGAGGAAAGGCCTCCAAAGGGGATATTTACGTGACAAGATATTATTCTCTGTTAAAGATGTCAAGAATTTAATCTTGTAAGATGTAAACATAAATGTTTAATAGGAGTAGATTAAAAGCTATTTAAAAATAATAATAAATTATCATTTCTAGTATTTAAAAGTTGAATATTTTGGAAACAGTATGTCGTAATTAAGTAGGTTTATAATTGTTATCATTATAGATATAATAAGAGACTTGATAAATTATCATAAATACAATTAAGACAAGATGATACAAAAAGTTTAAAAGAAATATATTTTTCTAGAATTACGAGTCACACATAAATCTACTGTAACTTTTAGACTATACCAATGACTAACATTTGAATAATATATGATAAACTAAAACCTGGCCCTTAAGCCTTGAACTCATAATCTTTGATTGGATTAAGATTATGACCACTTACCACTACATTCAAATCTCTCATAAAGCATTTAGTGATTGGTGTTTTTATATATTGATCACTAGTTATATATGATGTTAATGACATATAAACAAAGATAGTTCTAAAACAAGCTATTAAAAGTTTTACATAAGAGAAAGTAACATTTGGAACATTTTAAAACATATAACACTTTTAATTTCAAAGCATTGATAATCTTTTAAAAGTTGTAACTTTATTCTTTTTCTTAGATCTGGTGTGCAATACCTTTATCTACTATTACTTTTAAACTATAATTAAGCATTTAAATATAACTAAAATTTTAAATATTATTCTTAAATTCTTTATAAGTACACTAAGTATTATTTATTTAAAAATATGTCATATTTTTGTGTCATTTTCACTAACGAAAGTTAACTTTTTAGTTAGTTTACATAAATAACCATTTTTGTTCTTACTATTTAAATGACTAAATGTATAATTTTCAAAAGTCTTTTTTTTAATTACTTTACTTTGTTTTCTTTCTCTCTTTTTACCACTTTGTTCTATAAACTTATCTTAAATTTTACTAATTAATTAAGTTTAATTTTCTATAAAGTATAACTTTATTTATAAATATTTTGATTAATATGTATATTTTGTAACAAATTTATAAGTTATATTACATAAAATGCACTAGTATAATAACGTAAAAGTGCTCGAAATTTTGAACAGACTCGGATTAATTAGTTTTTATGGGTCTATTGTGGTTTAACCATTTAGATCATTCTGGAAAATAATTATTCATGATCAAATGTTTATTTGACGCACGTTATATCTACTTATCAACATATCATTGATTTAAAATCAAATTGGTTTATTAAAACATGTATTTCATAAATTTTATAAAATCTTTATCTGTAGCTTAATATACATAGTCTATACATCTAAAACAAATTAACTTGAAACATAATATTTTTAAAATTTAGTTGGTTTAACTTTGAAATATATTTCCAAATAAAAAAATTAATATATAAATTTTAAATTACTTCATTCTTTTGTAAAAAAATGTTATGCAACTTATTAAATAATAATTCTTATTCAAAAATTTTTTCTTAAAGTAGTTAAACGTAGCTTCGTTCATCTTCTTCCTTGAAAACTTGCAGGTTCTTTAAAAAAATATTGCAATTTATTCATATGTTCAGATTAAACGTTCTTCAATATGTGCGTAAATGAACTTTAATCTAGAAGATTTGTAATTCTATTCTTAAAGTATTCACACGCACGAGGTCGTTGGAAGCGGGGAAAGTCATCAGCATAGTCAAGATGGTTATTCGTTAGGTGTATCAGATCATTACATTATAGCCGCTAAAACTTATCAGAAAATCACGCATCATTTAAAGAGTAAAAACAAATATTGTTCGGTGAATATTTATAAACGGTTTATAAACACATTAATTTCTTTAATAAACAAACAAACGTATTCATTCAACTTATTTGCAGCTCTAAGAACAAATGAAAAATATTTTAAAGACACAATCATTAGAAAACGCTTCACAGGAAACACAATTGAGTTTGGGCGTGGGAATATGAGCTTTTAAATAATATAATATTTTGTTTTCCGTAGAAAGTCTACTTTTCCTCTTTTTTCTCTTTTTATTTTGTTCTCGTTTAATAAACACGCGACTTATAATCATTTAATCTAAAATATCTTAAAAATTAATTGGTGCGTAGATGATTGAAACACCGTTTTATTCAATTGTTAAATCTCATTGAAATATATTTCTTAGAAAGACAGGTACAATTCAACTATTTTGTAATTATATTAATCATTTATTTTCGTCTGATATCAATTTAGATAGCCGATTAAATTATCGATTTAAAATTAAAAGACTTAAAAGTGTAACATAAATTGGTGTTTTAACTTTTTGAGATTCATAACAACATGTGTTACATCGAGTAAGTGGTATCATCACGTTAGCATCATCTAGCTAGCTAAGAAGAAATGGCACTCACTCAAAAGATGTTATAGTGAGTGTGAGATGCAAGTGAGTCTATTGTTCCTAAAAAAACTATTTATCTATTAAAAATAAAATATAAAAAATTTAAAAAATTAATATTAACTCAAATAGATGTGGCTACCAATTAAATAGAAGAGTTAATTACACAAACAGCCATGTGGTAAGATCCATTTTTACGTTTAGTCCTTTAGAATTATTCAAGGCGGAAAGGGCATCCATGGTGTAAGACACTGTGTGCCCAGGCATGGCATGGCAACACCACAAGTGGTCCCCTCTACACGCCGCAAGGCGCGAGTTCTCATTGTGGCACACCTCCAAAATCTTACCGTTGGGGTTCAAATCTCCCCCTGTCAACGGTTGTTTTTAATGTGTCATGGTGTGGCATGAGTGATCCATTCAAATGTCGATGTGTGATGCAGTGTGATATGATTTGAAATGGGCCATTGTGATTTGTGGGTTTTATGGTATAGTGGAGTTCATGGGATGAGTGACCCAAAGCATATGCTAGACAACGGGGGTTCAGGGTGATAGCCCCTGAAAGCGGGGTTCAAGGGGCGACAGCCCCTAGTATGGTCGAAGTGGCAAAGCCTCTTGTTGAAGTTGAAGAATCATAATGATAGAATTTATCACAAAACTTTCACAAACCAGTCGTGGAAATAATATGATGTGGATTTTTATTGACACATAAGAAATCTGTTCATTTCCTTACGATAAAAGAATCATACTCAATGGATGAATTTGCTCAATTGTATGTTACGAAATTGTATCCTTACAGGGAGTGCCATTATCTATAGTATCATATAGAGATAGCCGTTTTACTTTTCAATTCTGAAAAATCTTGCAAAAAGCATTAGAAACAAAGCTAAATCTTAGTATATCTGACCATTCATAGGTAGATGGTCAGAGTGAAAGAATGCTTCAAACACTGAAAGATATGTTGTGTGCATGCGTAATTGATCTAGGTGGAAGTTGGAATGGCCAATTGCCACTGATGAAGTTTCGTACAATAATAGTTATCATACAAGTATTGGTATAGCATCATATGAAGCCTTATACGGGAGGTAACGTGGATCATCCTATGTTGATCTAAGATAGTCGAAAGTCAATTATCTAGACTATTCGTCGTGTAACACAGGAGTTAGCTTCCTTAACTCATTTGTTTTTTGAGTTTCAAGTCTTTCGTTTTACATGTTCCCCTCAAATGCGGTAATCAACCTACTATTCATACTGCTAAAAATCCAGTATTTCATGAGGGGACAAAAGATATTGAATTGGATTGTCATTTTGTGCGTGTAAAACTTCTAGGTGGTTTAATTTGGTTATTTTACACTCATGCTTCGTATCAGTTTGTGGATTTATTCATGAAGAGTCTTGCTGGTCATTCGCACACATGATTGTTTCCCAAGATGCATGTGGGTGTAATTCGAAACTATAGTTTCGTACGAAGCTAACGAAGGATTTGTATAAAACTAGATGAAGTTTCTACTGCTTTTTGAAAGATTTTTGTATAGATCTTTCCTTAGTTTCATATGCAAGTTTGTAGTTTTTGTTTAGCTAGCTTTGTTTGTTTGCTTGTGTTAATAAGCATCTTTGTAAGTTTATTTCAATTTAACAAAGTAAATTAGAAAATTTCCTCAATTGCGCTCTCTTCTCTTCTCATTCTTCAAGTTTTAATATTGGGATGAACACACATTAATATGTACTATACTTGTTAGTTTGATCCTAGACGCTGATATTAATTGAGATTTTAGTATGTTTGTTTCTTATACATGTTACTTGGATATAAAATACGTACTTCAAAATTGAGATTCTTTCTTCCGATAACCAAGTATAAGCGGCATATACTATAGAAGAAATAGCTTTTAAAATTATGCTAGTATGGAAAATATGTTTGACCAATGAATGGACCAACAATAAAGGCCACGGACCAAAGAAAAGCTACATGCTACTAGCTCCCTTTTCCATCATTACACTCTCTTTCTCTATGTGTGTGCTTTAAGCTTCGTTATTGTCTTTGGTCGGTCGACAAACTGTGTGTTTTGCGTTCACTGTGGTCAGCTCGTGTTTCCCCCAAACCACCCTATAATTCTCTCACCTCTCACAGAGTTTCATAATGCATTTTCAACCAATCATAAACCAACATATATTGCATAACACCAATGCATATGATATATATATTTTTTTAAGGGTAACTTTATAAAATAGTAATATAGTTTAAAATTTGTTCTAATCAGATCATTTATAAAAAAATTTTTTCCAATCAGATTACTTATAAAATTTTTTGTCTCTATCAGATCACTAAAGCTTCAAAATTGTTATAATTAGGTCATTCATAAGTTACAAAATGTTTTAAAAATTTTGAAATGTTTAAAAATATTAACAATATTTATAAAAAAACTAAATTATTTTATAAATTTTGTGAATTATTTAAAAAATTATAAAAATATGAGTGACTTTATTGAAATATTTGTAAAAACTATAGTGAACTGATTGGAACAAATAAAAATATTGGTGACCTAATTGAAATATTTTTAAAACTTTAGTGACCTGATTGTAATAAATAAAAATATGAGTGACCTAATTAAAATACTGCTAAAGTTTGCTTACTATTATATGAAGTTTTCCCTTTTTTTTAATGCCACAATAACATAACATAAAATTAACTTAAGTTGCTATCAAGGTTACAAGTTACGCCAATCTAATCAAATCAAATATCTTTTTTACATTATGCTTAATCCAGTTAATCGAAGAGAGTTCGATTAATTTTCTCAGCCATTTTCAACGGGAATTAACATGTAACCCTTCTGAAATTAACATTTTTCTAGCCTTCGACATCATCAAATCACTGTGTAAAAAAGAGGGCATTTCTGTTTATTAATTTATTTGGGTTGCTAGGCGCCAAGGAATCTTTGAACAAGGATATGGATTTTTTAAGGAACTCATATGCATATGTACATGTGTGTTATCGTATGTGTATTTCTATATGTAGGTAGGAAGTTTAAAATAAAATATTGTTAAATTTTTGATCTTTTAAGCAGGAAAGCACAAGTGTGATAGCTACACAAATGGGTAGTATGAGAGAAAAGAGGTGGATATTAATGCCGTAAGAAGAAAGGAAAGCTAATGTCCCCCTCTCTCAAAAGAGAGAAGAGTGGGAGAGAGAGAGTGCGTTTAGGAGTGAGAGATATATATATATATATATATATAGTGAGAGTGTCTGTATATAGTGATATATGAAGAGAGAGGGAGAGGGAGAGGGGGAGAGAGGAGAGAGAGAGAGAGAGAGGAGAGAGAGTATGTATGTGTGTATGGAGAGAGAGAGATAATGGGGAGAGAGAGAGGATCATGAGGGACCAATATGAGGAAAAAAACAAAAAAGATGAACAGTTTTTTAATAAAATGAAGAAAAGCTAAAGCCTTTTTAACTTTATTGTTTACAAGAATAAAAAGGGTCACTACCCTCCATTTGTAGAGAGTGAAACTACCAAAACCTACCATTTCTTGAAAGAGAAACCGATCAAGAACAAGTTTTTACAATAAGAAATAAGCATAACATAAGGTGAGTGTTCAATAACCCTTAATGATTCAAGTGTTCTTGCATCCACATAATTAAGTTCTTTTTCTTTCTTTGTGATCATGTTCTCTTGGGTTAATCACTTCTTGTAAGATTTGTGTTTAAAGTCAAGTTTTTTAGGGTTTTCTTAGGCACTTCTCTTCTCAAATCTTTATTAGTTAAGTTACAATTCTACCCATGTATATGTATGTGTGTATGCATGCATATAGAGGGGTGGTGAGGCTATAGTAGTAGAAGACTAGAAGGTGATCATCAGAACATTCAAAGGGTTCATTCAACTATTAGTTCTTCAAGAAATTCAACAACAAAACATGGATATTAATGAATATTCATATAACAATAGCAGGTTGATGTTCCCACCATCATCATCATCAGAAATCTCTCAAGTCATGCATCATCATCAACAACCATCATCATGGAATACTATACCTCAAGTGTTGCACCATAACAACATCTTCAACCCACTTCTTCAATACCCGACCCGAGACCAAGACCCGTTTCTATTCTCTCCACCGCCACCGCAGCCGCCTCCACCGCTATCATGCTACGGCGGTTTGTTTAACAGAAGTGTGCCAGGGGGGTTGCAGTTTGCATATGATGGTAGTTCATCATCGTCGGATCATCATTTAAGACTCATATCTGAGACTCTAGGGCATGTGGTCCAACCCGGATCCGGCCCGTTTGGGATCCAAAGTGAAATGGGTAAGATGACTGCTCAAGAGATCATGGATGCTAAAGCTTTAGCAGCTTCGAAAAGCCATAGTGAAGCCGAACGACGACGTAGGGAACGAATCAACAATCACCTTGCAAAGCTTCGAAGCTTACTTCCCAGCACAACTAAAGTAAGAATTCATACGTCTATCCGTTTTTATCTTCTAACAAAGTATGTGATTGAGGGTTCAAGTCGTACTAGACACTGTAAATTCAATAGTAGTATTAGAAGTTGTGTGAGTTACCTGTTTTAAAAAAAAACATAATGATCTTATAACCATTATAATTTTAAGAAACATTTAAACTTTCTTTTAGTGGAAATCTTTCAAGATTTAATGAGAATTTGGTGAAAGAAAATGTGGGAAAGTTTGTAAGATAAAGAGGAACCAATGAGCAACTATAAAGCTGGCTATGAATATTGCTTTGCCGGTGTTTTTGAAGTCTAAGAAATTATGAAAAGAAATCACACTTTTCATCTGCTAATGACAATACTAGTCAAACTAATTAGCATTCGTGTGTCAGTCATGACACAAACACACACCACATACATGTGTTTTTTGCCAATTCCCATGCTTTAAACCCCATCATTACAAGCACACTTATGATATAACTTGTTAGCTCCTATTTTGAAATGCTCAACTATCTTTTTATCTCTAAGAACCCACCATCTTTTGTTTTCTTTTTCACATAATGCTCATCATTTCACATTCATTCACACATTGATGGTATACATTCCATGTTATGAGCATACATGATTATGTATGTGATGGAAAAAATTTGGTTAAGTTAAAGGATATTGTAGTGGATCATGTTATCCAAGGGACTAGTTTATTGGCTAATGCCCTTGGTCTTATGTTAGATACACTTTAAGTATTTGTTTATTTTAAGAGACACTTATGAATTATGTGTAAGCCTTTTTAGATCAAATGGGTTTTTGCATCAACTTTTTTTAAGTGTCTCTTAATCTACTACACTACCAGTTGTCACTTGTCACTTGCAAGATTGAAACGTTTAATCTCTAGTATCGAGTCAGGTCATGTTACTACTCCACCCGTCGCTTTGCGACAGTTTTTTCATCAACTACTTAGATAAAATGTACCACATATCACATTAAAAAAATAGCATGCATAGTACTGTCTCATGTTGTGGTTCATATGATTATTCATTTCAATATTTTGAGACCCTATTTTTATGAGTGAGATTATTTTTATCTAGCTAGTCTTTAAAAGTATGATCTAATTAGTCTATTGTAGTTTTTAATTAGTCTTACCCAAATATTAAGAGGTGGTGTTCAGATATTTTATGTGCCCAACTTGTTACCTATGCGAAAAAAAAAAAAAAAAAAAAGTTATATGAACTTGTATGGTCAATGTTAACAATTTGTTTATACATGTAGACGGACAAGGCTTCATTGCTAGCTGAAGTCATACAACACGTGAAGGAGCTAAAGCGTCAAACCTCATTAATCACTGAACAAACTCCAGTCCCTACAGAGATTGATGAACTGTCTGTGGACAACACGTCTGATAAAGATGGTAAATTTGTGATAAGAGCCTCACTATGCTGTGAGGATCGATCCGATCTCTTACCAGACCTTATCAAGACTTTAAAGGCCCTACGTTTAAGAACCCTAAAGGCCGAGATCACAACCCTTGGTGGACGTGTGAAGAATGTTTTGTTCATCACCGCGGAAGATCATTTAAACGGAAATGATGAACAGCAAATGGTGAATTACTCGATAAGCACGATACAAGAAGCACTCAAACAAGTGATGGAGAAAACAAATGGTGTTGATTCCTCTTGTGGGAGTGTAAAGAGACAAAGAACAAACAATATTAATATCCTTGAGCATCATAGATCTCTTTAACCATATGTTGGCAAGTGATAGATCGAAAATCACCAACACTTGCTACATGTTTAATTAATTAGGGCTTAAGTTTACTTCGTTCCTTTGTGTGGGGTGTTTTGCTTTTTGTTTCTTCTTTATAGTCTTCATGGGTATGCTTAATTTGTTCTCAAGATTGTATGCATGAAGATCAAAAACTTAACTAGTATTACATGGGTCTTCATCTTTCTGTATTAATTAACTTCCACTTGTTCTAAAGAACTTCAATCAATATTACTTTGTTAATATTAACTTTCTTGGAGAATAATCCATGGATACAATTATCATTTGACACGATGAGAAAGAATAAAAAAGTTATTACATCTCTCTCTCTCTCTCTCTCTCTCTCTCTCTTTTTCTCTCTCTAAACATGCATATACCAAGTTGGTGGCATATGTGTAATGATGAGAAGGTGACGATATGGTTTACATCATGATTACATATACAAGTACTACACTTTAAGGCTTGATAATCCGTAATTTAAGTGCTTACTTCATTAGCAAGTCCTTAAAAAGTGAAAACTCAAGATTGCTCCTACGCGTGTTTCAGAGTCATGAGAGCTTGTGCAGTGAAATCCATGAATACTTTTTAAGGGTTTTTCTTTTTTATTTTAACGATTTTTATAATTTTTTTTTTAGTTTTGCACAACAAATTATTTTACACTTACAACATTAAACTCAAGACCTTCAAATATAGGTGTTTCAAGAGGTTTTGTTTTTGTTACTGGACCAACAGCCCCGATGATACATGCTTTTATGGATTATCTAATAAGCTCTTGTATTTTCTACAATTCTATTATGTATAATCTATACTAATAAAAAAATATTTTAACAAAACACATACAACAATTCTAGACCACCTAAATTTTATTTTTCTGCTTTTATCTCCTAATAAATATCACATTAATTACTAATTATATTATTCACTTTTTTTTCATATCAAATTTTTTATTAAATTAAAATAAAAGATCTTTCTACAAATGCAATTTTAAAAGAAAAAATATTTATAAAATAAGAAATTTTTTTAGAAAAATATCAAACTTAAAAAAATAATATATTTTAAAACCTGTGTTTTCTAAAAAATAAAATTCTGATGAAAAAAAAATAATTAAAATTCAAAGTTTAAAGAAATTATTAAAATGACACTTTTTCTAAAAATGGTTTTTTTGGAAAGAGTTTGTTTAAGAACCAATTTTTTTTGAGAAAAACAAAAAAAAATTAACCAAAAATTAAAAAATGATATTGTCCTTTTATCACTTGTACGTAATCAAAATCATATCTTATATCAAAAGATCGTTTTATGATTCATTAATTTTTATTAATAACTATTAATATTTTATATATTCAACACGTGTAATACACGGGATATTTACCTAGTTATATATATATCTATATATATATATATTGGAAGTTTATGAGAAAAACATAAGTTACGTAAAAACCAAAAGGTTGCGTGTATGAGTTGCACATGTAAGATTATGGGTTTGGTATAGTCGTATATACAACAACAAAAACATTTATACCCGGTAAATTTCATCCGCAAACAAATTATCGGTAGGGTCCGGTGAGGGTAGCATATAGGCAAACCATACCTCTATCCTATGATAAGTTATCGTGAATAGCATATCTTCGAAATATATAAAAGAGTAAAATGTTATTTTCATCCCTGACGTTTTGTTTAATTTATCATTTTAATCTAAAAATTTTTTTTGCCATTTCAGTCATTGAAGTTTACTAATTGTTGCCATTTTCATCCACTCCACTAACACCGTTAAAATTCTGTTAAAACTCCGTTAAATATGAGTGTATTTTAGTCTTTTTCAACACCCTAACTATCCAGTTAAAACAAATTAATCAATTAATACTCAATTAAAACTAAAAATACACATAAAGCAACTCGTGAGACCGGTCTCTTTGATTAATTCTAACACATATTGTTCGATTAAGGTCTGTTGTGAGATTTCAATTAATCTTCACATTTTGTTTGAGCGTGTACTATTGTTTAATTGAGGTCTACTATTTGTCTCGTTTTGTTTTATTAAGGTCTGCTATTGTCACGTTCAAATAAAATATTTCAACAACAAACCTCAATCCCACAACAGATCTAAATCAAATAACGGTACACGTTCGAACAAAACGTGAAGATTAATTGAAATCCCATGGCAGAGCTCAATCGAACAACATGGGTTAGAGTTAATCGAATCTTTTAAATCGAAGCGTCTGGTCTCATTAGTCGTTTTATGTGTTTTTTAGTTTTAATTGAATATTAATTGATTAATTTATTTCAACTGGATAATTAGAGTGTCCAAAAAGACTAAAATACTCTCATATTTAACAGAGTTTTGACGAAATTTTAACGGTGTTAGTGGAGTGGATGAAAATGACAACATTTGGTAAACTACAGTTATTGAAATAACAAAAAAAAAAAAATTGGATTAAAATGACAAATTTAACAAAACATCAGGGACGAAAATAGCATTTTACTCTGTATATAATCTAGCACTATGTCAACATGTTTAACTAGAAATGCACGTAAACTTGGAACACAAAAAGGATTTGAATCATAAGCTTTATTTCAATTTTTATTGGCTTGAAAATTCTAAATATACTTCTCTATGTCGTTTTCTGGTTATACTTGTTTCAGAAGATATTATGATAAATTATATATGTTCTCATCGTATATATATAGGATTAGCTTTAATAAACCCGTGTATTACACGGGTTTATAAATAAAATATTAAATATAATAAAATTTATACGATAAAATATAATTGAAAGTACGTATAGTAAGAACAATATGTAATAAAACAATTATATCAACTTTTTAAACTTTTGGTTTAAAACTTTTTTTCCAAAAAAAATAATAAATATTTTGTTTCAAAACAAACCGTATTAAAAAATATCAATTTTAAAAATTTTCTTATTATAAATTTTAATTGTAATTATTTTTTGTTTATAAATAATTAACTTTTTAAAAACATTAATTTTAAAAAAGTTTGATGTTTTATAAAAATTTCTTATTCTATAAAAATTATTTTTAAAAATAACATTAATAAGAAGATCTTTTTTTAATTTTATTAAAAAAAACTATTTTTGTTCTAAAAAGTTAAATAATATTTTTAATAATTAAGGTAATTATTTAATAAAAGAGAGAAGCGAAAATTTTTATTAGAGTGAATGTGGTGCCGCCACGTGTCACCTGAATATACTCTTTTATTATATTAGAAAGATTACAAAACTTGAAAAATAAAAAAAACATAATTAGACTAAGATAATTACATGGTTAATTAAACCAATTAAATTTGATTAAAAACCAAATAGCATGAAATAAGGACTCCAACACGGGCTTGCAGGATCTGACCCATCACTTGCTTGATAGGCTCTTGGCAGCCGCCCGTGGACTCAGTGTTTGGATCGAGCCAAGATTAAAGGATCCAACATTACTTCACGCATCTAAACAGATTCTTAAATTCGTAGTTTTCATAGAGGTGCGCCGTGCGCATCCAACCCAGTTACCCGACCCAGGTTCAACCCGGTAGCTTGCCAATGCAGGTCAAACCCGATTCAACCCGTAGGGTTCAAACCGGTTTGTCCCTCCACACTCCAACTCGGGTTTTCCCCAACCCGACCATGTTATAAACCCGATTTTTTTACCATATTGTCATCTTAAAACTGTGTTGGACCCGTCCCCAAACCCGGTTTGATTTTTTTTTTTCGACCAAAACCCGACCTGGGTTGAACTTGACCCGGTTTTAAGTTTCAACCCAATTTGTGCACCTCTAGCTCCCAGAATGACTTTCTCTTTTCTTTACACACTTTCCTCTGCATCGAACTATAATGCAATTCAAACGAATTGCAACAAAATTAACTGAAAATAAAAATAAAAAATAACAAAATAACACAAGTGGACAAGCGCATGCACACACGCAACTTAGGAGTGTTCGATCTTGAGCCTATCTCATTTCGAGCTCTATTTTTGAAGGATGAGCTCGGCTTTTAAGTAGTTTTTCAAACTTGAGTATGGATCGTGCTTGGCTAGTTTACTAATTAAAAATTACATTTATTGTAGTTATATGCATTTATAATTATGTTCATATTTTATAGTCATAATTTCCATATGTAACAAAATAGAGAAAATTACCATTTGCATCCCTGACGTTTGCGTATATTAACCACTTGAATCCCTGCTGTTTTAAAATTACCATCTGTCCCCTCACGTTTCATTTTTATTTTCATTTGAGTCCAACACACTAACGACGTTAGATTTTTCCGTTAAGTTTAATGAAATGACAAAAATACCCTTATTTAATACCCCTCATCCACACCCCACCCCTTTCATCTTCTCTCTATGTCTCTCTCTCTTCTCCCTCTTTATGTCCACCACCACCGTCGCCGCAACCACCACGGTCGCCTCACCGCCGCCGTCGCCACACCACCACCGCACCTCAACGACCAGTAGAACCACGACCACCCCTATCTCTTTTCTTCTCTTCCTTTCTTTGTGTGTGTGTGATCGGTAGACCACAACCACCAAGATGTGAAATTGTTGTTCTAGAGAAGCAGATCTAGTGGTGCAAGGGTGAAACACGGTGGCGGTCAAGGGTGTTTTGGCAAAAATTGCAGATTTAGTAGTGATTATCGGCTATGGTGGTGGAGATAGGGGTTTTGGTGGTGGTGATGGGTGGTTGTGATGGGGGCTATAATGGTGGCGATGGGTGGCTACGGTGGTGGTGATGGGGGCTGCAGTGGTGGTGGGTGGCTGCGGTTGTGGTGATGGGTGGTTGGACTTGTGGTGATGGGTGGCTGCGGTTGTGGTGATGGGTGGCTGCAATGGTGGTGATGGGGCTGCGGTGGTGGTGATAGGGACTACGATGGTGGTGATGGGGACTACGGTGGTGGTGATGGTGATGGGTGGCTGCGGTTGTGGTGATAGGGCTGCGGTGGTGGTGATGGGGGCTGCGGTGGTGGTGATGGGGGCTGCGGTGGTGGTGATGGAGCTGCGGTGGTGGTGATGATAGGGGCTGCGGTGGTGGTGATGGGGGCTGCGGCGATGGTGGTGGTGATGGTGATGGGTGGTTGCGGTGGTGGTGATGGGGCTGCGGTGGTGGTGATGATAGGGACTGCGGTGGTGGTGATGGGGGCTGCGGTGGTGGTGGTGATGGTGATGGGTGGCTGCGGTGGTGGTGATGGGGCTGCGGTGGTGGTGATGAGGGCTGTGAAAGTGGTGATGGTTAGTTGTCATGGTGGTGATGAGGGGTAGTTTAGTCTTTTTAACAATAATTTTAACAGGAAAACTAACGGTGTTAGTCATCTGTACTCAAATGAAAATAAAAATAAAACAACATAGACTCAAATGAAGATAACATGAAACGTCAGGGGTCAGATGGCAATTTTGAAACCGCAGGGATGCAAATGGTTAAAATGAACAAACGTCAGGGATGCAAATGGTAATTTACTCAACAAAATATATATTATTTAGTTACTTATAATATTTTTATATACATTTGATATTTGTTATGCATATACGCTACTTAATATTAAAACTAAATAAACAATAGATTCGTTTAGACTCACTAATAATCAAACTTGATCTCTGAAACTCAACTCAAGCCTGTTTATTTAATGAACTCTCACATAGGTTCAACTGATCAAGCTCGTTTTGAGTTTGGTTTGATTTAAGTTTTAACAAATCGTTCTCAAGTAGCTTATGAATGTGTCAATCTGTTTACACTCTACTTCACACATAACGGCTACCTCGATGACATGACAACACCAACCAATAGTTGTTTGCCTCTATTGGGGGAAAGCCTTTTCCACAATACTAAAATAAACGACCAGGGAATGCTCGATCAAGGAGTAGGGCTATACAAAAAGTTCGCGGCTCGAAGTTCGCTCGAGAAAAGCTCGAAAAAAACTCGGCTCGAAAAAAGCTCGTGTCTAAGCGAGCCGGCTCGGCTCGTCTCGAATTTTAAACAAGCCGAACTCGAGCAAGGGTTAGCTCGGTTCGAGCTCGGCTTGTGGCTCTTCGTTGGCTCGGCTCGTGACTCGGTGCATATAATATAATATATAGGGGAAGAAACGGTTGTTAACCCACCTTTATTGCCATAACCCGTTAACATTAATGTAACAAACACTTACACTATGATTATGTAGTGTAAGTAACTTTTATATCGCGTTACACCGCTGATGTAACAATTTTTCCTACATTTTTTAAAAAATTCCTCCCTTTTTTAAAACCGTCTTAACTTTTTTGTATGCTATTATTTTTTTATACAAATTACACCATTTAATAGATCATTTTAATATCTTTAATTTGAGTATATTTTTGCTATGTTTTTTTTTTAAATTTAACATTCATTGTGTACCACTAGTTTACCACTATAACTCTAAGTTACAGTGATAGCGTGGCCTGCTGTGGACCACTAATTTGGTTAACGGGTTATCGTAATAAATAAGGGTTAACATTCGTTCTATATCATATAATATATATATATATAGTATAATAATTATTATTATTATTACTACTACTATTATTATGATTATTATTTTTATTAAGATTTTTAAAAGGTTTTCATAAAATAAAAATGTATTCTTTTTAAAAACATTAAATATTTTATTTAAAAATATATATATATAACTTGATAGTAAATTGTTTATATTCAGAATAATATTATTTGTTCCATTAAGTACAGGGTAATCAACAAAAGTCAAAAGCCATAATATATATTTTTGTGTTTTCATATAAACAAACTAATGTAAAAAAATAAAAAAAATTAAATCGAGTTGTCTCGAACGAGCCACGAGCCGAACTCGAGCTTTTCACGAGCCGAACTCGAGCTTGTGTTTTCAGCTCATTAAAATTTTCGAGCCAAGTCGAGCCGGCTCGATAAGTTTCAAGCTCGAGCTCGAACCCATTCTAGCTCGGCTCAACTCGTTTACCTATCAAGAGTCAAGCATGCCTTTCTGCTTAGACTTTTCCAAATGGAAGAGAAACGCAAGAAAATTTTACTTAGAGGAAGCTTGATATTACCACGTGTTTATTTTTTATTAAAGTAAAAATAGTTATAATTGGCAGTTACCATGGCCAAAACTCGACTCAACTCATTTACACATGAGTCAATTCTAAACAAATATACCTAAAACTCGGCTCAACTTGTTTATACACAAACCGATTGCAGACGAGTTGCAAGCCACAGGCTTTCTAAACTACCTATTGAGAACATGCAAAAGGCTAGATGGAGTCAAAACTCTAATCAATAACATGGGCAGATAAGCCACCTCCCTATCTGTCTCAGCCCCCCTCAAATGCTTTTCTCTACATCACCCTCTATAATATAAGATTAACACCCTGTAAACATCCAATTTTTTAGTAACATCAATGTTGTTTTTCTAAAGATCATCGAGCAATTTCTAAATACCACTCCATGGACCCAATCTCATTCAATGAAACATGTCGAGCCTACCGCACAATCAAAGGGGAATTTTCAAGCTTTCACATATCCCAATCTCATAATGCAACGAAGTACCATAGCAAAATTGGAACATCGAGAATCAGGTCCTTACTTGTAGACTTGCAGTTTTAAAATACAAATTTAAAAAAAAAAAAAAAAAAAAAAAAAAAAAAAAAAAAAAAAAATCTGTTCATCATTAACCAGAAGTAGTCGCGTGATCATACTCATTAAGTTCTAGAAATTAAAGAGCTTCTTTTAAATTGAAGGTTCTAGAAATGTGTCGGGCATGATCGTACTCATTAAGTTCAACAAGCATCTTCTTCAACCTGCGAGCAAGTCCAGTTTTCCCTGAATAACTCTGCTTCTCCAGTGTTTTCGCAAGAACAATCAAATAATCCACCATCGGTTGTAATCTTGGGCTGAAAATGAGACACCAACACATAAGCATTCTGTATAACCTACTTTTTATGTAATCTGCCCTCTATATAGAGATATATGCATACATGAATGTGTGTGCGCACACCTATATATGTGTGTATGTGCATATATGTATGCAGAAGTTGTCGATACATCAACATAGAAATAATTTTAAGCAGAAAACTGCAAAAACCGCATAAACATTCGCAGCTATTGCTTTAACTTTGATACATAAGATTGTTACATACAAGTGATTATGCAGTTTTCACGATTCTGTACTGGAAAATGGTTTGCGTTAAAAGACGCTATATATAAGCTATAAAGGGCACATTTAGCACAACGAACTTTCACTGAAAAAACAGAAAACCACTTGTTATAGAACTTTCATCCGGTCGAAAGTAGGTAATGGGGAAGGTAGATTTTTTTGGTATGACAACTGAATAGGTCCCCTCAAGTCTAAAGAACTACCTGACTAAGGCCCACTCCTTGTCATACGGCAGTTATAGATAGTGAGAGAGAGAGAGAGAGAGAAAAAGATAAGCAATACCAAAATCAGGTTCCGTATAGAACCACCTAATATGTATGAGAGAGTGCGCACGTACCTTCTGTCACCGGTGACTTTTGGACCAGTCCACACACCAGACATTGATGCAACCACTCTTTCAGTCCTTGTGATCGCATCATCAACATTCGATTGAATGCTTCTAAGGTGAGGGAGAATCTTTCCACTTAGAAGCTCATCAAGAGCAAGCTTTTCAAGAACAGACATTGACAGAATATTATTCCATAAACATATGTTCCTTAGTAGCCGTACAGACATACCAAATCTATATGCTGCAAATCTAGCTGCATTCGGTACAGCCTTCAACACAAAAGTGTTCCATGTGGGAACCTGGTTTTTTTACGCATTTCACAAAATCAAGATATAAATTAACACAACAAAGAATTCTTAAAAAATAGGGGAAAAAAGCTGCATACCATGAGATGAGAAACAGCATCAGTAAGGCGGTCACGAAGAACAGAAACCAGTTCTGTGACGGCTTTGCTGGAAAGGGGAACATATGTAAAAACCAAATTTGTAGCAGACACAGCATGTTTAGTCTCCTTTGTACTAAGCATATCCCAACAGTGAGCCAGCTCGTGCTGTAATATAGGAACCGCAACCTTTTCAACCAAATCAGGTACGAGGTTGGCATCAGCATCGTCCGGGTTGACTTTACTCTTATCTTCTGGCATACCATAATCATACAGCAATCCATGCCTGAACAAATAAATCATTATAAGAAAAAAAATATATATAGGTTCTTCAAATGATATCCATAAAAGAAAAGGAAAAGAAAAGGGAATAATTTTATTGTTGGTTCATGAAAGATTATACATCCATCATGAAATCCTTTGACCTTGCCAGCAATTTACTCACCCACTTAACTGCTGGATTATACTCGTCTCTCAGGTTCAAGAAATTTGAGCAGAGCGTACGTACCACTTCATATGAAAAAAATCTGACTCTTGATGAAGTGGGTCCCACTTCAAAAGCTCCAACCTTACATAGGGAGAGAAGATCGCTGGTATACTCAGTGACATGTAAGCATCCCTGTAGCTAGATGAGTATTCTTTTTTCCAAATTTCAAATTTTTCTTTCACTGTTGAAAGTTGAGAGAACTCGTCGTCTGCGTCACTGAATATCTGTCCAGCAATTTGGAGCAATTGATCACGATTGGATTCATATGCTGAGCTGTCACTGTCACTCTCATCCGTGCTTGATTCTCCTTCTATTAAATTATCTATTTCCATGGCCGACATTCTTTTTAATTCAGATCGAGCTTTTCTGCGTTGCCGAGCTTCCGCCCTACGCTTTATGTCCATACGGTTTTGTAAATTTACGTCCCGACCGAATTCGTCTAATTTCACAGGAAGGTTTTTTGACTCCCGTGAGGCAGTCAATGCAGCTAGCGCAGCAGTACTGGCGGCTTCAACCATGGAAGTGGTCATGCCACCTTTGTTAAAAACCACCATTGCTGCATTTACAGATGCTTCAAGTTCCATTAGCTCATCATTACTATCAGCTGTTCTTCTTTCAAATATAGCTTCTGCACGTTCTTTGTGAAGCTTTTGCATTTGGTACTCTAGCTCCTCTATAAAAGGAGCTTTATCCTGAAATACAGTGGGAGATAATTTGATCACTTTTTTATATTTAAGGGTAAAAAGATAAGGCTGCATATAACAGATAAAAAAACAATTTTTATATTCACGATAGATTAAGTATATATCCACAGTGTTGCAAAAATCGGCATTGTAATCGGCCCCCCACCTAGTAGATTTTTGCAAATCGGCCAATTAATTGCTAGGCTGTCAACGGTGGTCAAAATCGGACCTAGGCGGTCTGAATCGGCCAAAAATGGGCCAAAAATCTGCAATTCCGGCGAAATTCCGGCGACTTTCAAAAAATCCAGCCAAATATGTGTTTTTATTTATAAAACTGAACTTTTTTATTAAAATTACATATTAAAATGTGTGTATTTATATATAAAACTATAAATTATATATAAAAATTCCAATCCCGATTAATCCCTAGTCCCTACCTCGCCGCCCGACTAGCGCCTACCGATTTTTACAACATTGTATATCCATACCTGCAAAAAGTCGCATATCACAGAAACATAGTCCCGAAGCTTTTGCATAAAAATAAACTTCTCGCCAGCAGTAGTTAGAGCGTTTTCAAGAGATGTAACCTTTGTCAATGAGTCGGCTAATAATTCATCAGTTTTGGTCAATGATGTCAATGTGCGGTTGTGAGTTTCCTGAACAGATTAGTTAATAATAATGAGTTCTTAATTTGTAAGACATTACACAAAAAAGCTTAAATAAGCAGGAAAAAAATATTCATACTGAGAACTGTTTTATCCATAACATCACTTGTCTTCGGTTCCTCTGTATTTCTATTTTTTTTCATTTAGAATTTGGAAACATTGGGTTCCTTTTTGTTTGAATATAGAAAAAATGTAAGCAGTGCATTCAGCAGTGAAATATTCAGCAGTTAGTATTAAATTAGGGTGTCAAACAAATTCAAGAAAAGAATATCTCAAAAATGAACGCTGACATACAGCTATGAACACAATAACACACAAAGAAAATTAAAAAAGAGATGCATAATTACACACGCATGTTAAATAAATCACAAAGAATCAATTACTCAACTCATCAGAAGCATAAAGATAGTGGTTACCAACTTACCATAGAAGACAAAGAAAAAAGACCCTATCAGATAATACTATTCTTTATTTGTGAAGTTGTGGTGCACTATTGCATATTAACTTATCATAAGTTACAAACTGAACCCTAAAAGAGTCCACAGTTCAGAGAATTGTGGTCTCACCACAATTGGGGCCATGAGGGCTGAAAGAAGATCAGCTGGTATCTTTTTAGGGGTGTCTGGCACAGTGATCTCACCATGATTATGTAAATAGTCAATATCAAAAGCAAAGCAGGCTGCAGAAGTATTATTAATTTTCACGCCTGTTATATATCTTTTTATTTATTTAATACTGCACCTTTTTGTCCCGGGCCTGCAGCTTGCGCCTAGGTTGCAAGCCTCTGTGCTTGTGCCTTTGACTACCTAGTTTATTAATACGATGGGTATAAAAAGATCAAAGAAAAGAGACTACTTTTTTAAGAAAATATAATCAATTAACCACCATGCAATACTTCAGCTTTCATCATAAGTCATAACCACTCTACTTGTAAAAATTCAAAAAGGAATAAAAAAACTATACTTGTAAAACCTGGGCTTTACCTCAAACATTTACAAAGACAATGTTTATTTAGAAAGAAAAAGCAAATATATATATATATATATATATATATGGGAGGGATCCCTTGAAAACCAAGTTATAAATGAAAACCATGAAAACTATGGATTACATATATGTATTTACGTCTTACAAAGTGTACAACTAATAGTTACGTATATGTAGGGGTTATGCATATGTAAGTACGTGTTACCAAGTGTACAACTACGAGTTGCGTACATGTAACTAATACAAGGTACATATACGTAAGTCGTTTCGTCATCATTGTCGTTCCTTGGAGTTTAAACTAAAAAATATATAATAACATCAAAAAATAAGATTCAAGTTTAATCAAATATACTTTAAACAATTAAAAGGTCAAATCAATTATCAATTATGTGATTGGCTAGTGGTGGTTTTCACGGTTTTCAATTATAAGCATGGTTTTCATTTGATCCCTCCCCTACATATATATATAAAATCATAGCAATTTTTAAAAACTGTTGACTCTCCAAGCAAAGACAGAAAAAAAATCAGCAAGAAAGAACAGACTCAGGTAAAATAAGCTAGAGATGAAACTCCATGAGTGCAAGGAAAATATCAGAGAAGAGAAGAGAAGTAAAATCTTTAATCAAATTGAGCATATCAATTTCATTATTCTAGTGATCTTAATACTACATCATGTGCCAGCACAAGATTAATAATTTCATTTCTGTTCTACTCAAGAAGAACCTTAAAGTTCTCCAATTTAGAAAATCATTTAACTGCTCAAGTAGACACCTTGATTATAAGTACAAAAACAGATGCCTTGCTTTTACAATTTAACAAACTACACTATGGCTATCTTGGGAGCCATGTTTCAAGATCTTAGGTATGGGAGCCATGTTTCAAGATCTTAGGTATTCTAGATATAGAGCACATGATTGCCGAATTTAGTTCTCTCTAAAATGACGCAAATTATATTCTAAATTGTCAAGATGGCAATGACTAACTTCCTTTGTCTCATAGTTGTCAATAGCGAATAGCTGTAAATAGCGATAAGTTATCTATATGCTATGTAGCGAATAGCGATACATAGCGACCGCCAATTGGTATTTAGCGATTAAGTAATATAATATTTAAGAATGTTTTACATTCAATAAATAAGCATGTTTAGCAAAAAAATAGTAGAAAATCTAAGCAATCACCACAAAAATAGCTAAAGCACTCTATTACTAATCATCAAAATCTCAAATTTACCAAAAAAAATCCGCTACAGGCCGATATGTAGTCGTTATTTACAGATAGTGGAGGTGGGCGCTACGCTACATACACGCTATAGCAGTCGCTATAGCCGCCATTGACAACAGGGCTTTGTCTCAAAATGTAGTTACTACTTTACAACATAAAACATACTAAAACACCTCATCATCTTGGAGCATGTCTTAAGAGTACGCTTGTATAAACCTCCATAGTCCATACCAATGAGTCAAAACAATCACTACTTTCTATATCTATCCTGCATTACACCACTTTGAAAATCTCATCTTTTGCTTTATAAAAGATTAAAGGTTATCTTTAAACTTCTTTGATTCCCACCTTATTTTGTATAAAAAACAAACAGATGCCTAACTTAGTATAAAATATAAATATAGCATTAACTGTGACATTTCTAATCATGACACATTCACCCTGTTTGTTATGCCATTGTAATGATGACCATGTGTATTAACGATGTTCTATTGCTACAAGTGCCTAAGTTGAAATTATGCAGATGAATTAACAGATCAGATGCAATCCAATATTGTCATTGCATCCTTCAAATAGAAACCCACTATCACATTCTATGCCTAAACGTTTTCATGCTGCTGATGCACCAAATGAAGCAATAATCATTAGGTTATCTAATTTAACTATAAACATGTTAGCAGCTAAAAGAGTAACCCTACCCTGTGAAAGACTAACTAGAGGAATGCAGGAATATTCTTCAGAGAAAAATCATTAGTCATATGAAAACTAATAAACACAAATTGGGTATACTTTATCGTGTGCAATCAGAAAACAGAGGATAGTTAGATACATACCTTAAGCCTCCTAACACTTTCATATAAGGCTTTCTTAGAAAGCTCAGCCTGTTGTGATACAGACAGTGTATCTGAACCTGATGACCATCCAACCGATCCCCCGATGCTTGGAGCACCACTGATTGATGAATAAGAAGAAACAGGAGCCGTTGGATACACAACCTTTTGCTGAACAGTTTGAACCATGGTTGGAATGCTGCTATTACTCACACCTCTAACAGCAACCCCATCATCCATCCTTTTACCTAGACCCTTTCTAAACTGCTCTTCTTCCCACATCTTATCCTCTTCATCTTCTTCATCAACAGCCCCATTATCACCAGAACTAACTTCAGTTTCCTTTCTGATCGTAGTCTTGCTAACATCAACTACAACATCCTCAAAAACACCCTTTTTAGTATCACTTTTCTGCCCAATCAAAGCAATTCTTCCTTGAAACTCAGGCTCTTCATCACTCAAACCTTCAGCCTCACCATGATTACTCCCACCATCCAACGCTATGAAATCAGGCGCAGCAGCACGCGATTGCCGCAACCTCTCCCTCTTCGCCCTAATCGCATCTATCATCGCCTGGTCCGGTATCACACCCCCATCCAACGAATCATCCCTATCCGATTCTTCACCATCATCTTTTCTACCTATTGACGAATTATCAACAACCGGCTTAATAATACCTTTCAACACAATAACCGGTTCAGCCTTGGGCGGTGGTGGGCGCGATCTAGAGCTGCTGCTACCTAACGATTTAGAGTTCTTCTGTAACTCCAGAAGCGCTTCTTTAGTATAAACACCTGCTTGTGGTTGTACATTTGAAGGAAGAGAAGAACCAGTTCTCTCCTTGGATGAACTTCTATCTTTCGCAGAGGTTAATTTGTGAACAGATGAAGACGACAGAGGCGAGGGTTTTGAATAACTAGAAGAATTAGGTTTTTTATTAGCAGAAGGACGGCTTCGAGAAACTGTAGTGCCTTCGGTGAATTCATCATCGGCGAAACTAAGGAGGCTAGGTTTTTTAGGTTTTTGAGCGGTTGTAGGGGGTTTCGATTGAGGTTTTGTAGGGGTGGTGGATTTCTCTTTATCGTCGTCGTCGTCGTCTTCCTCGGCTCGACGACGGAAGTTTCTCACTCTGCCGGTGCTCATGGCGGCTGCCGTAGTGGTGGCGGTGGCGGTGGTGGTGGACGATGGTAATCAAAGTATGGAAATGAAATAGAAATATTAGAGAAGTTGAATAATCTGGAGATGGAACTAGAAAGGGGAAATTTGGGTGAAGGAGATGAACCCTAGGATGCTTTTGGTGAAGAAGAGATTAATAATAATGTAAAAAATTAGTTGTAAATTAATGGAAATTGATGAAATAAAAAGCCTATGAAAGGAGGTGTAGGGAGGGGGAGAAGACCTGATATGGGTTCGCCGGAGATGAGATGCAGAGAGTCCGTGCGGGCGGAGTATATGTCTAGGGTGAGGCGACTAGTGAAATGGTATTTTAATCACCTTATTATTATTATTATACAAATTTAATCAAAATTTATAACTTGTTGCTTGTGTTAAACTAGTTTTTTTACCCGCCGCGCGTTTCAGCGACATAATAAGCGCGGTGATAAAATATAGACTATAATCGACCCCGACCCGCTTTTAAACTATATTTACTTCAATATGTAAAGCGACTTGAATGTATACCGTTGAATGAAAACGTATTATATTTGACACGATTCTATTCCAAATAAAATTTATGTCAAAACATAAACTTACAATTGCTCCGATTTGTTTCCAGACTGAATTTATGTCAAAACGTAGTGTAAAGAAAATGTATTATATTTGACTCGACGCTTTCCAAACAAAACTTACGTAGAAACGAATATCAACTCAAAGTGTACAAAAAAATAAGCACGAAATGTTTTATTTTTGACTCAAATTATTTATGAAGAAAATGTACATTAAAACAGAGATATATGTCGAAAGTTAGACAATTATAAAATATATATAAAAATAAGCATAGAAACAAATTATATTTTACCCGAGTTGTTTCTATTATATTCAAACGTAAACGGACTCGAATTTATACCGATACGTAAGCAAAAATATGAACTTAAGAAATTAAAAAACATATAGGTAAAAGAAGTAAAGGAAAAAAATAAGAAAAACAAAAAATTGTTTTTGGTGGATTCAACTCACGCAAGCTAGTTAGAAGTCTAATGACTTAGCACTCCATCCAAAAGTTCCTATGTTGTTATGTTTGAAAGCTAAATATTTAAATAAAACAAAAGTCGGTGGCTTTTTATTGGCCACCGACCTTTGCTTTTAAGGTATAGTATAATATGAGGGACGTGAGGGTAAACCCATAACGTGTATAATGAAACCGGGTTTAGGATCCAACCCGACAACCCAAGTTGAAACTAACTTGGGTTCAACTCGGTGCCCCTAATCTGGTTTAAATATGGTATACCCCGTCTTTTCAAACCAGGTTCCTTCATTTGTTCATCAACTCGAGATCAACATGGGTTTTCCACGACCCAACCTAAACCGCAATGTGTCAATCATATTATATTTAAATTGCATAATATGAACCCGGGTTGGACCTGACCCGACCCAAATCCCGGTAAACCTTGGTTTGAAATTTGTTGACCACGAACTGACCTGGGTATAACCCGACCCGTTTGTGCACCTCTATCTGTTAGCATAAGTACAACCATTGAACCATATGCTGATTACTGATGCTTAGTGTATGGGCTCTCCCCTGCGAGTAAACCCATCAACATATTCGCCGGCCTCATGACCTATAATTCTTTAAAAGCCCAATAATTGGTTGCATAGACTCTATGGGCTTGTAACTTCAAAAGCCTGTTACGATCAGTTTTTAACTCTTTTGGATCCGTTTGGTTCTATTGGCCTAGCAATCGAAAATTGCAAACTTGCTACAGCCCAATCTATAATATTATTAAATTTCCGATGCCAAGTATATGCTGATGCAAGTTTGATCACTTGTTATAAGCTTGATCATATACATATGTCGCGGATATTGGTTGGCAGATAGCATTATAGTCACATTTGAATTCAATTGGTAAGTTTGATGAGGCCTTAGAACAAAATAATCGGTAAAGGGTAGCTTGTATATGAGATCCAACTTGTTTTGATATCTGTGTTAAAAATTCAAGCTCAATTCATGGATAGTTTTACAAGATCAAGCTCGACTCTAACTCAATTTTTTTATTATTTATTTAGTTTTTATGTGCTTTTTTATTTTTTTTATTATCAAAGTTATATATAACATAATAAATTATTTCCTTTTATTACCATATAACATAATAAATTATTTCCTAATATTGCTTGTGTTATAAAATATTTATACAAGTAATAAGTTTTTTAAACTCGCAAGTCTAATCAAACTTGGTGTACACCTAAATTTGAGCTTGTGTATTAGTTGAGTTCCATCTTAGGCTAGCATGGCTCGCTTGTTAAAATTTGATTTAATTCAAGCTTTTATTTGTCTCTTATATATTTAGCATATACTTATTAGGTAGCAAACCATATGCCGTTTTAGAGTTGACTCGTGATCTTAACAACCCGATGCTTGAATCTTGGTTCTTGATCCTTCATACCTAGCAACTTTGTTTACAAACTCTTATTGATCCACATTTTTCGCGACTTAAACAAAGTTTCGAGGACCACAACACCAAAAGTACCACTTTATAAGGGTGGATTCCATTTGATTGTCACAATTGTTTCAACTTCAATAGTTATGCCAATGCTTTTTTTTATTGTGGTGTGAAAGACAACAAATAGACCCTAAAGGGGGACCAATGCAATTATTTAACATGAGAGCTCTCATGAGTTATCCCTCATGCAAATGGTCATGAAAAATGGGCCCATTGTGTCCTCTTAGTGTGTGCATATGATCTACCTATCTCAATACATGGGCCTCATCTTCCATGTTAGGTCCAACTCATGATCAACACCTGTCTTCCAAATTCAATGCTTGAATAGTTAGTCAATAATATTCAAATTTAGGGCAGGTAGTGACGGTGCTATGGTCTAGGCATGGTTGGTTCTTTATCTATTTAGTAGTAATAGTGATAAGAATAATCTAAAAGTACTTAGTACTGTTTATAGTAAGATTTTTAATTGGACTTGACTAATCATTGAAATTTAGTTTTTGAAGTCTATATGAATTACGTTTTACATGTCTTTTGGTGTTCATTCATCTGTTTCAACATATTTAGACTTTAGGCCTAGGTTAATGCATAAACGTCGACTATAGCGTATGCGGCAGGCCTTGAAAAACTCTTTTTTGATTTATATGTCAGTCGAAGCATCCATATTAGATACTGATAACCAAGTTTTGTATTCAATGATCATTCAAGAATCATGTGTACGTGTAATTCACTACGACTTGTTACCTTATAGTCTAAACTTAAATAAAATTATAAAAGATAATCCTACGTAACAAAAGCTTTCCGAATTTATTAATATTATTAGGTTCGTATAAATTCGTGATTTCTAGTGTTATTTCGTGTATAGAAGTGATTAGATGCATATATAAATAACATTAAAAAAAAATCCGTGAAAACATAATCATACAATAATAAAACCATTGCGGATTTATTAATATTATAAGGGTTGTACAAATTCATTTTATTTCATGCATAAATAGCATTAAAAGGCCATAAAAAAGTTATAATGCCTAGTGTTTGAAGCTGTCATTTACAGACAAACACTCATTGTGAAAATAAAACAAGCAAAAACACTAGGTTACTGATTAAATTGTTTCAAAAATATGAATATATAGAGTAATTCAATATGAAACTAATTTTAACTTGAAAACTATACGAATCACATAAATACTAGTGTACATGGCTATAAATACGATAAAGAACACCACTTTGTCCATCTCCACATACATTTGAGACCCACAACACAAAAATACTTGTGAAATTTTCACGATTTTCTACATAGAATTGATCATTGTACGCGCACATCCACTAACACATATATATGATGTGACTTTTTATTTCAGACTTGTATACTATAAATACTAGGATTATTGGATTTTAATAATCTCAACTTTCATATATTGATAAGAATTAATTCCAACTCAGGAAATATTTACACACTTCCAACTTTAACCCCCGTTAGTTTTTTTCTCTAACAATCCCTTAGTAACTTAGATTTAACCCCCGTTAGTTTTTTTGATAAAATGAGGCCAACTTTGAGCAAATATTCAACCCCGCCACCGCCTAGCCTTCATCAGGTCTGTTTTTTCGTGTCTAGCCTCCATCGTCACCTGAAATCTACCTTCAATGAGTCAAGTTGTTCAGATCAGGAGATAAAAATTAATGGGTTTCAGGGTGCAGTATTTCTAGATTGACGGACCTGATTGTACATTTCAACTTTCATCTTAGTGTTTTAGACACATAAATAGTCCACGTCATCAAAGCTCACAAGGTTAATTCTCTATTAGTAAAGGACCATTGAAGGAATATAAGTTTAAAGTTAAAAATGTTTATAAATACATATTAGATTGAATTAATACCAGCCAATAAATAAAAATTATGGTTATTAAAATCTAATAACCTTAAATACTAGGTGTCTATATAATGCATCACCGACCTTGTGTTAAAAAATATTTTTCACATTTAAGTGGTCAAAGGAGCATTTATTCGGTTTGTTTACTACTTCCTAAAACAATTGATAGTGCGTATAAAGTTACTACTTACAGGAGCAATAGTTGAATAAAGTGTATCGCTTGAAATATGTCAGTCGTTTTATATAAGGGTAAATGAATAAATCGTATAAAAATATTATTTATATACTATTAATAATAAATTAGTTATAAGAAATAATAATTAATTGTGAAGCTTTTATCACTCATAATTAACAACCATTCAGCTCCTACACAATGTTGTTGATTACAACAGACCATTTTGAGGATGATGTTAATGTCAGGTCAAATAACATCGAGTTATCCTATGTCACTCTATCATCAACATAAATAAAAAATAGAGTTCTAGAAAACAAATCCCGATATCACTCTATCAATGCGTACGCCATACCATTGGTGGCGTGCGTCTCCACCTACGATTATAATCTCTCTTTGTACCTCGTCGCCCATAAAACTCCTTGAAATCATGATATCATCGAATAGTATGTGAATAAGTGATGAAACATGTTACTAATAAACTTACTAGAACCATCAATATTCTGCCATTAAAATGATCAAATAAATTACAGCTTGCACTAAACAAGTAGTCTTCTAAGGCTTAAAACGCTTGACATACATGTTCATATCTTAAATCATGATGCACATGTCGAGATTTTAATTCTCGATCATGTCTTATCTCCAGACGTGATGATCTCCTCGCCACCATCCAGACACGATACTTGATGGTAGATCATGTTTTTTTTCTCTAACCCTGCTACTTTTTTTGACCGGCTAGATGAAATACAATACCTTTAAAATTTGCCCATGATTTAAATCTAAAACATCCTTAATTAGCCATTTGTAAAAGATGCGTGCCTATACCAAAGTTAGCCCCTGATGGCTCTAACGGTTACTTACGATTGTAAAAAGACATACAACCCTAACGACTAAAATAGTTACTTTCATGATTTTACCCCAACTAATATTATTAAAGGAGTATTCAATGTATGTGTTGAAGTAAAATGAAATGAAAGACGATGTATAATGATTATCCATATGAAACATGAGAAAGAGAGGATAATGAATGTTGATGTGTACATGTGATAAATGGATGGTGATTTGTGACTAGAAAAGAATCAAAAGGGAGGGTGGTGGGGTTGGCCGCACGTGGACGAGGATAAGGTTGCTGCTGTTCATTTTGACCCATCACCTACCCGCTAATTTACTTCTTAATACACACCCCACAATTTCATCATCTTTTCAACCACCTCTTTGGTTGCTAATCGGGTTCACGAACATGAGATTAAAGCCGTCGCACCCTTATATTTTTCACCAGTAGTGTTAAATTTTAATCTGATAATATAAATTTTTGGCTCGGTAGTGTAAATTTTTATTTAAGTATCGAGTTCTCCCCCTTTAAAAAAATTAATTTCGCCCCCGCCCCCTTACGAAAAAGTTCAAGCTCCGCCACTGTATTTATGAACAATTTATATTCTTGAAAAACAATACTTGGGCCAGTTTTTTCTTAAAAATAATTTTAATACTTGCCTCTATTTTGTGAACTAAATATGTATAATCTGGTAATTTCTGTTACAACTTCAAGGTATTTTGCTAATAATAATTACTTATGCAACTATATTATATTATACATATAACTAAAAGTGCATGGTTTTTGTATAGTTTCATATTAAACTAATTAATATCAAATTACGCATCTTTCTTTCACTACGATCATTATCAGCTTCTTTTCATCTTTGACCAATTTATAAGTAATTGATAATCATTCTTGCTAGATATAATGGGTATCAACATAAAATATCAAATTTATAAGTAATTGATAATCTAACATTGTTAACTCATTATCATATTTTACGCTTACAAAATTATTACCCATAATTTTCAACTATTAGAAGAAGGGAGTGTTGAAAATAGATTTAAATTTCATATTGGATTAGATTAGTTGTTAACTAAGGAGAGTATGTTTGAAGGAATTTTATCATAATTATCTCAATTTTTTGTGCATAAAAAGCAAGCTATCATTGGTTTAAAAACAATTAATCTATAGAAAACAATTCAACACCTTCATAATTTCATCTTTATATTCATAATTTATTGGTATCTTGATTCTGATTTCTATATCTCATATTGCATTCAACAATGGTTGCAATAATATTGTAGATGTGAAAATTAGTGTCCGGATCGATCGGGAGTTTGTTTTAGTCTTGCTTGCTTTTGACCTCTTTTGTTTTGTTTTGCGTGGTTAGTTTTCGTGTGTTTTTCTTTTCTAGTCTTGTATTGGTATTTGGGAGTTGTTTTTATAGGTCATGTTTTTGTCTGTTTTGTCTAGTTTCTTACTAACAAAGTTTATATCAACAAACTTTTTTGCCGTTCCAAAAAAAAAAAAAAAAAAAAACTTAGAGCAACATAATACTTACATAAACATCATCTTATCCTTCAGCATTAACATACGATAGGAATTAAGCTTGCATGGTGCAACGCATTATGACGGTAACATTAACGTGGTTAATTATGTAAAAAACGTCTCGGTTCCAAGATCGAAACGTAGGTAGAAAAGAGTATCATGCATTGCACGTTGGAGAGTAAACAAAACTTAACATTGAAATGAAAACTTCGTTAAAGAAGTTAGTAACAAAAAATATAATATAAAAAA
The DNA here is from genome assembly GCA_025506415.1 of Flaveria robusta. Lineage (NCBI taxonomy): Eukaryota > Viridiplantae > Streptophyta > Magnoliopsida > Asterales > Asteraceae > Flaveria > Flaveria robusta. Next base: position 3,875,768 of record CM046471.1, on the reverse strand, counting down.
CAAAAATAAACGAAGTAATTCAAAATATATAAAAAATGTAAGAAAAACACAAAGCAAAAAAACCCAAAAAATAAAGAAATGTTATTTGTAATCATTGAACACATGACAACAACCTAAAAGGCAAGTGTGACACCCCACCCGAGACCCGGGCGAGTGTCCACAATCGACAGAACTTACAACGGAAGCAAATCGAGTTTTCATTTAAAGCTTACAATATTTTGAGTACAATACATTATTTAATTACAATATCAAGCAACTAGAAACTATTATGGCTTCAAGTTCTAGTGTCTCCTTATTATTCCTAGAGTAGCCTCAGTGATTACCTATAATACATATACTCAAAAAGATGTCAGCTATTACGGGCGAGCTCATGCTATATAGTTTTAAAAAATAACTTTAGCATGCCTATATTATGAGTTAGTGATATTTGGGTCTATACTCTATAGGCACAGTGTCTTCCCTAGTTTTACCACAACCACCAGTATCGGGCTTGTTAGATCCTCTCGGTCGTCAAATATGCATGAGCATATACCTGATGCACATGAGAAATCCTATTCTCTTTTCAGCTAGTTTGACACACCCTATTAAGAATATCAATATCCCGTATACCTCTACTGACCTGTGCAAGTTTGTAAGCATTATAATTATTATCAGTGCAGAAAGAACGAGTATATTATCACAATTTTGAAAATAGACATGATAGCTCACCTGTTTCACAGTTGATAACAGTTTTTAGTACGATCTTGTAATACTCAGAGTCCTAATACAGTTTAAGTAATGATATAACTAGTTTTTAGTACGATCTTGTAATACTCAGAGTCCTAATCCTCGGTTAAGTAATGATATAACTAACTAGTTTTTATCATGGTTGGATATTAGCTAATGTTGTCTTGTTTAAGCATAGGTGATTAATCCATATTTAACTAAGGCTAGACTACCTAAAATCCAACTCTAACAATAACCATAACACCTAACAACAATAATACTACACTAATACGACTCCTAATAATAATACTAAAATAAATAATAATTAACTTGACATAACTTAAACGAGAACATACTTTAAAACTATCTAAGCTAGGTTGATGTAGAGTCTCTCTACTTGTACTCCTACTCGAGCTCCAAAAATAAATATTAACAACACCTAATTGAGTATTGAGTACTAGAGATTCTTTTATAATAAAGCGTTCTCAAGAAAATTTATATTCTAAAGGAAACCTATAATGACTTCTCAATATGTTTAACTAAGAAACATAATTTTGCTAACCGAAATTCTGAAGCGGGTTGCTTTTTCTCCAAGATTGTTACAAACCTCAACTTTACTTTTATTAATTTCATAAATTTTCAATTCAATCAATCAACAAAGTTTTTTTAATGTTTAATGTTTTTAGTTTAGTTCTTACTAACACTTTCTTGTGGTTATATGTGGAATCAACACTTTTTTTATCATTTGCTATTAAGGGTGATCAAAAACTTTCTTACATATATTTTTAACCGACCACATGACATCCATCATTTTACCTTCACTCACTAACTCTCATTCAAGAGAGTGGAGTGATGTTTCATAAGATGACCACATTTATTCACTTAATGTATAATATCACACTTATTCACTTAGTATACAATATTTTTTTATATAATTTGCGACTTACGACACTCATTCTCCGGACACCACACTCATGAAATTCCCCACTATTGTGACCGCTCTATCAAGGGATGGGATGGTTTTCCATCAACTCATTTGAATGACCAAACTCTCCACATCATCACTCCTCATCTTGATCATTTATGTGCTCCTCCCCCTTACTAATTTATTTTCTGTATTCATGATTGGAAAATAATTAATAAACTCGACAAAAACTCTTTAAACTTATTTCCATTTTTTGTAAGGAAACCATGCAAAGAAAATGTTAAAGCATTTAAGCTCCCAAAATCAAAGAATAACAATTATTATCTCATATACTGTATTGATGACCATTTAATGTTAAACATCTATTTTTTCCATTTGTTTTTTTATAGTTATTAATATAATTTAAAATTCAAATACAAATCTAAAACTAAAATAACTTCATAGAAAGAGGTAGCAAACAAGCAATCTAACATACATAAAACCCCATTAGAGGTCAATATGTAGGGTTACAAAACTGTTAAGCTCTTGAAACATATCTATCTACACTGTATTTTCAAGAACATATCTAATTTCTAAAGAAGATCTAGTGATATCATCAATTCAGTTGGACCTTAGGATCTTCAGATTCTTTTTATAAAATCTAAGGTTTTTTTTTTTTTTTTTTTTTTTTTTTTTTTTTTTTTTTTTGTATCCGTACAGAAGAGAACTTATGATGATCCGATTAAGAAGTTTTGATTCGGTCACTGTCAATCATGATAACAAAGAAGCATCACCACACATCTCCTGATAATGTAAAGCCTTGCCTTTTGCTCCTTCAAGATTCCTCCAAGTTTACTTGACACCCTTTTCTTTGATCTTCCCATTTTAGTAGAACTTCCAGTGATCTTCATCTCGATGACCGAAAACCGATTCTTTTTCAACCGAAAAGTGTCAGACTTGAGCCTGCTGGCTGATATCAGATGCTAAGATCTGAACCTTGAACTTGCTGACCCTTTTGATGGATCTTTAGGAGATGATTATTGTGGTTTATATGAGGGAAGAAGACTTGAAGCTGCTATAAGTGAGGTTGAAAGAGAGGTTATTGAGTGTTCTTCAAGTGATAGTGGTGTTGTTAAGTAGAAAGATCAGAGATGTGATAATATGGCAAAGAAGGGTAGATGAGTTTCTTTATATGGAAGATGTTTGAGCTTGAGTATGAGTATTAACAGGGTGGGGTAGGGGTGGGGGTGGGGTTGGGTCCATGCTTCATGGGACATTTCTCATGTGAAGTTCACTTCCCTTTTTGGGTATCATGAAAATATAATATTATTTTAAATGTTCCATAAAGATCTAAAAAACTATTGCGAAATTAGTTTTAGCTGATCGGAGTTGTCCCGAATGAGAGAAATGAGGAATGAGGTGGATGGTGGTGATTGGCAGTGGAAGTGATGAAGTGGTGGCTGTGATCGAAACGACGAAAACAATGAGTATTCACTGGCTCGAGAGAAAAACAAAGAAGATAAGAGATGGTGAGCTACCGTGTGGTGAAAACCAGACACACCACCCCACGATTTCAATTTGGGAATAATAAAAAAAAAACGAGGAAACCTAATCCTTGACTATCACTCTGACCTCAATTACTAGACAATATATAAAAGATTAATGTTTTAGTCTAGACATGAGAACTCATTACTCTACCAAAAAAATACAAGACCCTACCAATACTTCGGTAAAACACATATTACATGTTTACACTAAACAAAATAACATGTATAAAAGTTAAATTAAAAAACCATTGAAAGTTAGAATCAAACGTGATATTTATATTGAAGGGACTCGAAACTACGAGCGTCGCATTATTATTGAAGATTAAAGATGATCCTTTTGCGTATTTAAAATTACAAATGAAATCAAAAGTTAGTTTTCCTATCTTCGTCGACAAAGAAACATAAATAGAAAGCTCATCAACTACTCTATAACTGTTATTATTTTTTATGGTTACTTGTGATAAAAATACAAATATTTTAACTGTGTAAAAGATATAAGATAATTTAAAAAATGTTAAGTATTAATAATAGGACAAGATGGTATGTACGTAGTAACCGGTAAGATATCGCACACATGTCATGTTCTTGTTGATAAGTGTGGGTATCACCTACAAACATGATGGGTCAAGCATTACCTCAATAAGGTAGCATCCACATATAATTTAAAAAAAATACATTTTTTTTGTTTAATAGTTTCGGGATTTTATTGTATCTACATGGGAATGAAGTTTATATCTTATTTTCACTAAAAGTATGATGGCCACTAGACAGCTAAACTTAACATTATAGGTATAAATGAGTTTACTGAATTATATATGCATATAAAAGTATTAAATAGTTAATAAATAAAAAACAAAACCAACTCAAGCTTCGACAAGCTTAGAAGTTTGACTCGCCTCTTTTACATCCTTTACTTAACTCCTTAACAACTAAATTTAGTAAAAAAATTATACTTAAATTTTACGTTTATAATTAAATAAGCATAAATGAAAAAAACACCAAACTCAAAAAAAAAATTGTTTGTAACTCTTTCCCATCTTCTCTCCTTTTCTCCCTTTTCCTTTGATTTAAAAAGAAGATCGCCTTCTCTAATAAATATATAAACATTAAAGTTCAAATAATGAATTTTAAAGAGAGTAAATACAAGCTTGAGGAACCAAAACTATAATTTTTATAAGTATAAAATATTCATTTAAAGATATTCACGCTAAACCTAGATTGTAATAATTTACTAGCTGATACTAACACTAATACATACTGATTGTTTAACTATTGACATTTTCTAATCAAAGGCTAACCCCCCCCCCCCCCCCCCCCCCCCCCCCCCCCCGATGTGCATTCTTGCCATTAAATGTAAGCAAGAAAGAAAAAAGAAACATCTTTGATTGATTATCATCCAATTAAAGGTTAGGGTTTGTTGGTATTGTATTGTGTTAAGTATATCATTAATTTGGTGTATAACAAAAAATTATATGATCTAGGATCATAGAAAAGGGCGAAATTGGGATTTCATGTTCAGTTTCCATTAAGCTAGTGAAGTTAGGTATTTTACATTTAAAGTAAGTATTATGATCCCATTTTCACTCCTTTTTTGATGATAAGTATATGTAATTCTTATTTCAAAGAATTATAATTTCAAAGTAGCCATGATGAAGTCTTATATTATGTGATAAGGTGTTGTTTATGTTGATTATGTATTATAGCTTTACTATAATTTAAAAGATGTGTGTGTCATGATGTTTAGCCAAGATCAAAGTAACTTTGTTTCCTTAAAAACATTGTATTATTTAAAGATATAGGTTATCAACTGTTAAGCATAACATAAAGATTATAGAAGATGAAAAATAATGTATCATTAAGCTATTTCGGCAAAAGTAAAAGCAGTATAGGTCTCGCACGGTCTACTTTGCCGCAAAGAAAGTTCTATTCGTTGTAACGAGGGAGGTCACTCATTAAAACATCGTGGGAGGTAACATGGTAGTTACGGACACATACAAGTCCTCTTATGAATACAAAGAAGTCCTACTTTATGATGTTGTGGGAGGCAACACAATATCATACTATGGGCAGTACATGGTGGCAAATTGATAGGAAGTCTCACTATTAGTACTACAACTTTGAACTCAGTCTATCTACAGCAAATAAAGGCACAACCTAGACTGATGCTTGACAAAAAGAAAAGCTATGATGTAATGGATCCATTATTTGTGATGTTTAGTTATAATTGTTTGTTATGTGTCAAAGTGATGCTTATGACTTTATGTTTGTATATAGTTTTAAAATCTTAACAATTGTTAAAAGTAGTATTGGAACTCACTTAGCTTTAATGATTTTTAGTACGCTTGTGAGACTGATTGTAACTTTCGAAAGATGATAATTAAGATAACCTTTTTGGCATGAACTTATAAGCTACATATACTATAAGACTAGCATCCTAATCAAGAGCATTATATTGTGATGGTTTGATTGAATTGGTGTTTTTGTCTTAAACAAATATTTTTAATGTTTTCGTTGTTATGTAATGAAGTCTTCAGTTTATAAACTTTGTTTATGCTATGAATTATCAATGTAGGGTTTCTGTGTTTGGGGTCTTACACATTTGTAGTTTTCATTTTTATTATCAAAAGCAATCACAATCATATAGTCACAATAGATTTACATTTAATATTCATCATAATGATGATTATAAGTGAAATAAAAAAATATATCTTCCTTGTAAACGAAATCAAATGAAAACTAAGAACTGTAAATATATTTATATATCGATTAGATGAGCGAGACTCTTATTCATAACAAAAATTAAAATTAAAATGTTGATTGATCAAATTACAGTAGTTAGTTATTATTGGTTAAAAGTTATAGTTTTGATTAGTAAAATAAAATGAAATATACGTCAGTGAAGTGTTGATGAAAGTAATATTGATTTCCAAAAATAAATTAAAAAAAAAATGAATAATTTAAATTAAATCAAGGATGAAAAATGTAACCCCATAAATTATAATTCTTTCGGCTTATGCGTCATCATTTGTTTTTTGGTCTTCTTCATGTGGGCATGCACCCATATATGTCCTCGTTCATGTATTATACCTTCTTCATGATTGTTTGTTTTCTAAGTTTTAATACATGAAAAATCATATATAATTATAAAGACCAAACTTTTACTTACTTTTTTATAAAATACATGAAAATCATATTTAAAAAGATCAAACTTTTGTTAGTCTTGTGTTAACACACTCTTGATAGTACTAGTGAATAACTCAAGGCATCTTCTTAAGTAAATTCTATTTAATTCTTGTGTTACTATACCTATGTGTTTTTAGCAAAACTCGAGTCATTGTTTGGTCCTTTGTATACATGTTTTTTCATTTGTTACGCAAATAATAAGTTGACGTTCCCTCTCATCAATGATCACATATAACACAAACCTATATTATTCTACGTCAAAATATCAATGCCAAGTATTGTGTTTCAACCTAGTCGCGTGTATGCATATTTCCGGTTAATATCCAAGTGACATCTAATGCCACTTAATGGTAACTTCTCACTTGTAAAGTGTGAGGTTAAAGCCATTAACTAGACATCAAGCATATGAGCGAGAAGAGTGGTTATTAATGGCAAGAAAAGCTAGAAAACTGTTTCAATAGCGTCTATCATTTGTCATCATGCATTTAACCGTAGTTTTAAAAGTTAAGCAAAAGCCTAATTACTAGTTCAAATAATTCTTAAGTCGCTAACTATGTCTTCATATGATCCTTATATTTAGATCAAATAATAGCCGAAAGTTAAGAGTTGAAAATTTTACTTAAATAGTTCATTTAAGTTTCATGTTCATAAAAGTGTGTTGAGAAAAAGATGAAGAGAGGAATGAAAATAAGAAAGTAGTAGAAATTAAGTTTGCATGATGCGACGCATTAGCGCATTTTGTTATGCGTGTTGCGGCGGTAATATTAAAGTTATTAAATACATAAAAGAAATGTATATATAAATACATTGAGGCGACTCGGTTTTGGATACCAAAATATGATATAAAACAATTATATATCGGTGCCGATGTTCTTTGGTGGTATCAGGTTTCCTTTTTCACGAAACCGGCAAGTTACAGTCAATAAATATGATCTACGATACCAAAAAAATACCTTTGAATACAACTCCATTTTTTAACACAACTCATATTGGGGCGTCAAAAAAATAAACATAGCCACAAATTAGTTTTTTAACGATTAATGAACGAAAGTTATTAAATAATAATCAAATCACTTAAAAATTAATGGATTGAAAGCGTATATAATATATACTACATGTAGTAAATTTAAAAGTTTAAAATTTTAAAGGGTTAATGTGAAAATTATGTCTGTGCCTTTACCAAATCACCTTACTATTTGTGTATACAGTAAATAAATATTATTAATCATAAAAATATTAATATCTACAAATATGATGATTATCATAGTTTTGTGAACATTGTATTCAAATTTATCAAAGAAGAAGCGTTATAGACTTATAAACTTATTTCAAGTTTGTAACTATAACCAATGGGTGGTCTTGATCAGAAATGGCCCAAATACCTTCAACATTCAAATTTATCAAAGAAGAAACGTTATAGACTTAAAAACTTATTGTAAGTTTGTAACCATAACTAATGGGCTGGTCTTGATCAGAAATGGCCCAAACGCCTATTGGGTCAATAAGGTCCAACTCAACAAAATCTACATGTAATTTTATAAATTCTATTTCATAAGAAAGGTTCGACTTGATTCCAATTTGAATATTTAACGTTATATGTCCCTAAATTATGTATACATTTATATAAAATATAAACTTTTTAGACCCAACTTTATTCATATTTGCTCTTTAATTCAACATATAATCATGATATACTATGAACTATTATATAAGACTTGTTTTGGATCACAGTGAAAGAGTAGAAAGTGCAAGAGTGGAGAAAAACACAGTGAAAGAGTAGAAAAAAGTGAAACAAGACAAAACCCTTAAAGAATAAATGTTTTGGATCATCAAATTAACAACCACTAATGTAGAACTAATAGTCAAAAGGTAGAACAAATGTCTAAGGTCCATGAGCATAGCGCTACAAACTATGGCATAGATATACACTTAGTAAACTTAGAAGCTTGTATTTAATTTAGGGGTTTAAGGCTCAAAACAACTACTATATTTCATAATTCAAGTTGAACGACTTCCGAGAGCTCTATGGATTTGACTTGGGGTCTCTCTAAGGTGTAATAAGCATGTTAAAACCATAATTCATTCAAGAAACACCTCCCCCCCCCCCCTCTCTCTCTCTCTCTCTCTCTCATTGACAGAATTCAATGATATATTGATTGATTATGATATTAGAAAGAAGTTTTTGAATGGATCTTAACACAATTAGTTCTTCTTCTTTATGTGTTCATTCATCATCAGGTAGTTAAAAGATCTCTCTATATCATAGTACCCTTTACTCATTGCATCATGTATGATATAGAACCCTTTACTCAATGCATCATATATAAATAAATGTTATGTGATCATAAGATGTGATTATGTTAGATATTTTAATGTAATTTGATTGATTTGTTGGCATTGTTAATCATATTACATATCAAACAAGTCATGAATTAAAATGCGAAGTGCACGCTTGTTTGAATTTATTATGATTTTCAGAATTTAATACCTCGTTGGTTCTTAGGGGCGAAACCCCTAACCAATGAAGGTTCTAAGGAGACAATGCCCCCTTGATAGAGTCCAATGGCAGCACCCTAGGGAGCAGAGTTCAAGGGCTAACAACCCTTGACGGGGTCCAAGTCGGTTAGAGTTCCTGGCTAGGGTCGACTTAATTATCTGTTAATTATGAATTCAAAACATAACTGTCAAAATGCAATTTTTTCACCCCAACCCCTTGAATACAAATTCATAATATTAAAAATACTGGTTCTTGAAAGTTATTACAGACAAACATACTTGTTCTTGATTGGTTTTGAGTTTTATCTAGTTGAAACATTCAGATCGAACCATCAAATTGTTTCCATGTAAAATGTATCATAACTCTCAAATTATCCTGCTTTTGATTATAAATCCTCTATTCTTAATGTGTTCGTTGTTTTTTGATTAGTTTGATGAATGGTAACTTTATTCAACATTTAAATGTTTATTCAATTATGATATTAAATTTATATCTAATGTTATGCTATGTTAGATTGAGTAGATTTTGAAACGAAATATTTTGCTCCCTTGATTGTGTTGATTCCATATTAGTTTGCGGATAATATGATAAGGTGGACTATGTAAACCTTTCTTGAGGTTTATAATTGATACAAGTTATGTGTATGTAGATAATCGAATATATTTATATATCAAACACCGAGTAAAGTTGTGTGCATATAAATCAAAACCGAAAGCGACTAGTTGTTTGTATATATATTTGCACACCGATTTAAGGGATCTTGTGTTTGTTGATTTTCAATTTAATGTTAACTACATATTCATCATAAAACTAAAAACCATTTGGATTTTACATTAATAATTAAACGAGGTGTGTTACATTGACCAATATTATTTGTGAATACAATAGTGTACTTTCTATAACTATTAAGGTAATTAAACTTACTTTTGTATGATATGACAACATGGGTTTCAACTAAAGTAGAAAACTTTATCGGCTTGGGTCGCTCTTTGTTTTAGAAAATAGCAATATTGTATTAGAAATATAGTAAAAACTATATGCATTTATTTTCAAAAAATTTAATTTTTGCTTATGCTAGATATTGTCTTGTTTTTATTTATTTATTAAAATATAGAGCTATAGAGATTGGTACAGAAGATGCACCTAAAGTGAATTTTCGGAAGAGCAAAAACATAGAAGACAAGAAAACTAAGGAAAAAGAAAAGACATGATTGTCACGGGTGAAAATGAAAGACGACTATTTATGTTTTTAATAATTAATATTTTAAACATCAAATTTATTTAAAGAAACCAAAAAAAGAAAACGCACAAAAAATGCCCTGCATAGCACTTAAATAACATAAAAAAGTAAAAAACGACCCTTTTAACAACCAAGGCTCTTTATAGAGTGTCTATATGAGTAATGCATGACTTGTACATAATATTCATCACAACTGTATTTAGTAATAATAAAAACTCAAAAGCGAGCCAACCCTATGGATGTAAAGTTTCAGTTTGAGATGGTACACACATCCCACAAAGGATTTTTTGTCCATCTTCATCCATGATTTCATCGCCAAAAACTCTACTCGATCTCGAGCACTTCTTCCTCATTTATATTTAAGATTTTTATATGAGAAATCAATGTGTGTTAATAATCAAATTGGGACTACTATGAAACAACTAAACAAAAAAATTAACAAGTAGAAATGGCATAACATGATGAGGATGATTTGATGAGAGAAAGAATAGACGGTATGATAAAAGAGGTATGATGAATTTCAGCAATTATGTTACGAGGGCATAATTGATTGGCATCTACTTACATTTTATTTAAGGGTTATTGGATTTTAATAATCTCAACTTTCATTTATTGGTTAGAATTAATCCCAACTCAATAATTGTTTACAGACACTCTTAACTTTGAACTTATTTTCCTTCAATTATATCTTACTAATTGAGAGTTAGCACCGTTATTTTTTGATGACGTGGACTATTTATATGACCAAGACACTAAGTAGAAAGTTGAAATCAACCACCTGATCCGTCAATTTGAAATTTACACATCCTTAAACTCATTAATTTTCACATCCTGATTTGAATCACTTGACTGGTTGGAGGAAAATTTCAGATGACGATAGAGCCTACACATAAAAAAACAAACATGATAGAAGTTGGGCGACGGCTGAGTAGAATAATGACTCTAAGTTTGCTCATTTCATCAAAAAAAACTAACAATGGTTAACTCTCAGTTAGTAAGTAATCGTTGAAGGAAAATAAATTCAAAGTTGCGAGTGTGTGTAAATATTTTCTGAGTTAGAATTAATATTGGTCAATAAATAAAAATTGAGATTATTAAAATCCAATTACTCTTTATTTAACTGATTGATCAAGGGTGTCTCTCTTTTCTAGAAATTTTACAAATAGTTGAAAGGACAAAAAGACAATAATATTCATAGTAAAATTTTTTTGTTTAAATATCAAATAATTAATTATTTTAAATTTGAATAACTTTTTATATGCTTCTTTGTTTTTTTTCAAAAAACTCATACCATAAAGTTGTTAGTTTATTATCTTTAATCCGAGTATAATATTGTTATATCATTTATTTTGAGGGCGTTCAAAAATACTGTATCCAAATATCCGAACAAAAAACCAAAATCTCCAAACTTGGATTATCAGAAATTAAGACATTTGAAATTTTGGATCCAGACTTGATACCTATTTTAAACAATTCGGGTATTTCGAATATCCGAATATCCAAAATATTTTTCCTCATTATTTATATATTATATATGTTAGTTATAAAAATATTATTCATATTGGTCTGTTTCTTGAACACCAGACAACCTTAATGTGAAAGGTGAACTTTCTTTTCCTTCCGTTACCATATATTAATTCCTTGAGCCCTAATTGATGAGCGTTGAGTAATCGACTTTTCAAACAATGAAACAACGATTCCTCGGGTACGTATTTGTAGTGCGTCTTTTATATGTTGTAAATGGGAAACTCCATTCGCCTCCCGTTACCATATATACTTTGAATTTACGTTGTTTTTTTGATGTGATACACAAATTTGTTATGTTGTTCATATTGAAACTTGTAAAGTTGTAATAGAAATAGTTGCAGGCTTACAGTTAATAATTTGTTTTCTAATTTGAATAAAGAGTAGTACAGTTTCACGAGTTGAACCGAACGGAGTCAGAACACAATTAAGAAATACTTCGGCTCGGTTCGTTTTGGCTCGGTTTTATTTCATAAACACAATTAAAAAAAATCAAATGCAAAATAAATTTAACAAACTACATAACTTATAACCGGTTTATATCAAGTTTCATAAAATATAAATTAATTTAAAGAAATTAACTTCAACTTTAACAAAATACAAATAACTTAATCATTATCTAAATCGAATAAACAAAACCCGCAACACTACATAACATCTAGTAGTTTGTTTTTTATTAAATAAATTAAAAACATTTGAATAATTCATTTTAGTATACAAAAATATAGAAAATCACATGAAACTATCTAATATAAACATTATAGCTTAATATTTCAACATAAAAATAGCTAAAAAATATATTATATTTTTAACGAATGAACAAATGCAATGATATATGTTATAAACATGAAAAATAATATATATTACAAATGAAATAATCTGAGCTATATCTAGCCAAACTAACAAACGAGCTAAACCGAGCCGAGTTCAGCTTGTTTTCATACCGAGCCGGTTCGGTTCGGTTTGTTTTATAACCAAGCCATTTCGAGCGAGCTTTTTTCAAGCTTTTTCCGAGCGAACTTCGAGCCGCGAGTTATTTGGACGGCCCTAATAACGAGTGTTAATAAGGAATTGAGTTTTATCGATTTGTTTTTCTTGTAAGATTTCTTAAAAAGGGCTATAAATCAATATAGTTTTAATATTGGTGTTTAATTGCTCACACAAGTACCAATATTTTCAATATTTTTGATGTATTGTTCTTTAATTGGTGTAGATTTTTTGACATATTTATGTTGCATTATACACATGAGTATGTACATATATACTTGTTGCAGTTCACTTATTTAGAGTAAAATATCATTTTCATCCCTGACGTTTTGTTAAATTTATCATTTCAATCCAAAAACTATTTTTTTGTCATTTCAGTCACTATAGTTTACCAAATGTTGCAATTTTCATCCACTCCACTAACACCGTTAAAACTCTGTTAATTATGAGGGTATTTTAGTCTTTTTGAACACCCTAATTATCCTATTAAAACAAATTAATCAATTAATATTAAATTAAAATTAAAAAACATATGAAACGACTCGTGAGAACGGTCGCTTCAATTAATTTTAACACATGTTGTTCGATTAAGATTTGCTGTGAGATTTCAATCAAAGACCTCAATCAAATAAAGCATGTCAACAACAAAACTCAATCCCACAATAGACCTCAATCAAATAACGGTACACGTTCGAACAAAACGTGAATATTAATTGAAATATCACGGTAGACCTCAATCGAACAACATGGGTTAGAGTTAATCGAAGCTTTTAAATCGAAGCGTCTGGTCTCATTAGTCGTTTCATGTGTTTTTTTAGTTTTAATTGAATATTAATTGATTAATTTGTTTTAATATGATAATTAGAGTGTTCAAAAAGACTAAAATACCCTCATATTTAACGGCGTTTTAAAGAAGTTTTAACAGTGTTAGTGAAGTGGATGAAAATTGCAACATTTGGTAAACTACAATGACTGAAATGGCAAAAAATTAATTTTTGAATTAAAATGACAAATTTAACAAAACGCTAGTGACGAAACTAGCATTTTACTCACTTATTTATTTATATACTTTTCTTACTTCTTTTAATGCTGGTAGTTGTCAACATTGACTTTTTCGTAGCTTCAATTCATTTGTCCTGAACTTTTTTAAGTTGCAACAAATGCAATGTTGCTAGCTGCAATTGCATAAATTATCATTAACGATAACATTTGTTTTGCAACAGCAAATGTAAATGCTGGAATGGGTTTTTTACTTCATTTTTCGATTAAGTTTGCATAGCTTCATAATAAAACTTATTTAATTGTACGTCTAAACTAATTATTACAGTACATCTGAGTGGCCTAATTACAATGTGCGATTAAATTAGTTATAATGATGGTGCATCTAAACCAATTACAATGAAGCCTCTAATGTACAATATCTCGTTTGTGTTCAAGTCGTTCAGGCATGACACATGAACAAGCTATACAATTATAATGGTACATCAAAACCAATATTATATGTCTAAAAAACTCTTATGTAACATATGTACATGCTTTCACCTTAAAAACACGTATCTCACATTTTAGATACCATTTCGCATAAAAACGCTTAGTATAATAACCGACCTATTTTGGCTCTTCTGATTTATTCTCTTCTTGACCTTTGAATTTGTGTGTATTATATTCATTCTACTTTTATCAGTTTCAACTAGATATTTTACCCGCCGCACGTTGTTGCGGCATCATACGTAACATCATATGTGACATGATAAAGTATCGACTACAATCGACCCGAGTCATTTCTGAACTAAATTTACGTCAATACGTAGAGTTAGTGACTCGAAATTAATTGTTGAATGAAAACGTATTATATTTGGCCCGTCTATTTTCCAAACAAAATTTATGTCAAACATAGACCTCCATTCGTTACGAATCATATCGGAATTAAAATTACGTCTAAACTTAGAGTAAATGAAAACGTGTTAGATTTGACTCAACGTGTTTTCATACAAAACTTATGTCAAAACGTAGACATATGTTAAAACGTAGACAATTTTAAAGTGTATATTAAGTTAAGCACGAAAACATTTTATATTTGACCTGAGCCTATACGCTTTATCGCAGTGATATTGACGTGGTTAAGTAAGTAAAAGAAATGTGTGAGCCAGTGACGATTTGATATAGGTAGAAAAAAGTACTATATCTCGTACGTTGCGGGTATATAAAATCTAATATTAAAACAACAATCAAACAATAAAAATTTAAATTGATTGGAAGGAGAGAAAAGAAATATCAAGAGTAAAGAAACAAAAACCAAAAGAGTTGACGGTCCTTCAATTCGAACCAAGGAGAGTGAATTCAAATTCATACGCCATAACCACTCCAACTATAATACTTTATTTAATAAGGCTTAAACATAATATAACATAAATTTCGAATGAAATAAACAATAAAAAAAAATCCACCGACCTTTAAAATTAAATAGTTGTATAATATAATAAGCAAATAAAAAATTAATATGAGACTGTAAAACTTCATCTATACTTCATGGGTAAGTTTATGACTACAACGTAGGCACGTGAATGTAACCATAAATTCGCTGCTCCCTTAAATTCTTCCACCCTCCAATCGCTATCTCTTTACATCATAAAGTATCTTTTAATATTTTATGTATATTTTAGGAGGTTCTAGATTTTAGTTTGAGAATTAGAATAATGAACAATTATTTTATTTTAAAGTTTAAATTTAGAAAATAGGTTTTATATTCCAATCAAACAAATAACAACACAAATATATAGCCGTTCTTTTTATAAATTGAGGTTTTCGTGACGTGCTAGCTGCGCCATTAAAACTATGAGGTCAAGATAAGCGTTGATATTTTCAACTTCAATTTCTTCATCTAGCTTGTTGCATCACTCCTACTTGTTCAAACTTGATCATTCAACTTTTGTCACATGTTTTAGAGGCTATATACATGATTCTGAATTTTAATTCAAAATGAAAACTAACTTGGTTGAATGGTTGGTTGAGTTATTATCCCACCATAAGAGAGGTCATGGGGTCTAATATGAGGGTGTGCTTCTCCTTATTTTTTATGTTTTTTTTCTTGACTAAATAATAATTTAAAATGAAAACTAACCTGGTTGGTCGAGTTTTTATCCCATCGCAGAAAAGGTTATGGGTTCAGATATGAGAGTGTGCTTCTCCTTATTTTTATGGGTTTTTTCTTAATTTATTATTATTATTATTATTATTTTATTATTATTATTATTATTATTATTATTATTATTATTATTATTATTATTATTATTATTATTATTATTATTATTATTATTATTATTATAATTAATTTAATTAATTCTTCCTTTTATTTTTATTAATAATATTTTTCCAACGAGCATAATATTGATATATTTTTTCATAAAAAAAAATGTCCTGATCTGGGTGGCATGTTTTGTGGTGTTTTAGAATTAAGCCTTTTATATTGTTTTAGAATTGGAGAATTTTATGATGTTTTAAAACTGAGCAATTCTATGATTTTTTAGGATTGGACAGTATTTTGATGTTTTAGAAGTAGACAATTTTATGATGTTTTGTTGTTTTAGATCTGGGTAATTTTATATTGCTTTTAAAATAACAAGTTCATAATGTTTTCAAAATGAATGGCAATAAAGGAAATATTGTTAAAACACCATAACAAAATTATCCAGCTTCAAAATAGTACAGTGGAATCAATGATTCAACGACCGAGTAAAATTAAAAAGATTCTAGGACATGTATATAACAAAACATCATATCCAAAAAACTTTAAACGTCTGTTTTGTATATAGATGTGAAATTTAATGTCGTTATTTTGATACATAATGGTAAAATAAAAAAATAGAATTAAAGAAAAAAATGTCATATAGAAAAAGTTTTGAAATGTTATGTTGATTTTTGTAATTAATGTTAAATTTCATTTCATAAATGTAATACAAATTAAAAACCTAATCCCCATCTTAATTTTGACGCCTAAAATATGATAAATCATCAGAAAGAGATCGTAAACTCGTCCTGTTTATAAACATTATATGGTTTATCTAGTCTAAAAACATAATTTTTTTTAACTTTTATGTACCAATACTATTACTCATATTAAAGGTAGAAAAATATTAATTACTAGGATGTAATTTTCTTCGAAAAAATAATAACATATATAAAGTTATGAGTGTTTGAAAAATATGAAAAAACATGCATTTAACTTGTAATTGTATTTTTTTCCCGCTCCAGTGGTTTTCAATCTAATCTAATAATCCTTTGCATATGATGCCACATGGCATTACCATAAGCTTTCTTATCTTAGTTTTCCCGCCTAAACTATTTATTGTATTTTAAAAAGTTAAATAATTAATTCTTAATTTTTTTTCTCTTTCTCTCTCTCTATATTATAAATCCATATCCTTTTTTAATCATTAACTTCTTAAAAAAATATTTTTTCATTAAATAAAAACTAAGTATTTTGATTAAAAATATACTTTTTTTAAATTAAAATTGTTTAAAACTATGACTTTTTTCTAAAGCAGCTAAACCTTTTTAAATTATGAAATGTTTTAAATCAATCTTTTTAAAAAATAAAAGTTTTACATAAAAATATTTTTTACAAAACAAGCCCATAGTTTTTAAAGTGTGAGATATTGATAAACAAAATGAAATTTTTTCAAAGCAATAACTTTTTAAAACGAAAGTTATAAGAATATTAAAAGTGTTTTATTAGCTAATCAAAATACATTTATATTTGACATTTTACAGTTTATAACTATTCGTTAATAAATATATAGTATTTTTTCTTATTTAATCCGTGTAATACACGGGGTTATAACCTAGTTTGTAAATATTTACTAAAATGTTACGGATTAAATCTCAACTATAAAACATAACAATATTCTGATTGAGATTTCTTTCTATATTTTTTTTAAATTTGTTTATATTTTAACCTAACGTTATAAATAAACTAGGTATTACATTGCTACGAGTATGGAATTTAAATTTAAAAAATTAGTATTATATTATGAGTGAAGTTAAGAGAGGTGCTCGTACTCCCCTCCTTCGGCCTCGATTTTTGGGGATTTGATTCTAAAACATTAATTTATTTCTACAGTAATTTAATATAACTTTATAAAGTAAATAAAATTTTAAGTTATCATACATTCTCTCTTTAATCAAGTTTTTAAACATATGCACATTTTGTTACGATTTAATGCTTTCCTAAATTTGGAATTGATTCTTTGAATTGTAAATATATAAATTTGATAACAATAATGAATCAAATATTTTACAAATAAAATAGTCATATCTCTTAACCAATACTATTATCAGAATCAGGGTTAAACTAAAATAACATAGACTATTGGTTAGTGCTTTAATCTTGTTTCAATCATCTATATTTTTTTCCCTCAAAACTACAAAGATTATTTAAATTGCCAAGCAAGATGCTAGACAAAGAACAAGATTTAAGAAACAAATTAAAAAAAAACATCAGAGAACAGCAATATCCTGAACAAAAAATGATACATAAGTTTGCTCTATTGCGAATACCACCAAATGAAATAAGCCTTATGTCATGCGCTCACCTTCATTCTCCAAACAAAACATTTGATTTTAAACACTTCCGAACAACTTTAAATTTATTTTGAACTCAAATGAACTCTTTGGATGAAACTTAAACTTATTTTGAACTCATATGAATTCTTTAGATGAAACTTAAACACTTCTAGAATCTTTCAAATTACGTTTAAACTCTTTGAACTAAACTTATACATTTATGAATTCTATTAAAATAATTAAAACTCTCAAAGCTAATCCGAACAATTCCGAACTAAGCCTAAGCTTAACTGAACTAGTTTGAACAATAAATATATCATAATAAATGCATTTTAAAGTATTTAAAATTCAATACATAACTAATGAGATTATTGTTCTAAAATATAGGATATAATACATGAGATACCAAAATATAAGGCTGCGTTTGGTTGGAAGGAATGAAATGGAATTGAGAAACTAGTATAATTTTCAAGTAAAATTATGTTTGAGTAGGTAATGAAATGTAAAACCCAAGGGAATGTTTCACCTCAAATTCCCTTGGTTGTGGGATTTCAAATTCCCTCTCTAGGTGGAAGGAATTTGAAATCACACAACCAAGGGAATTTGAGGTGAAATATTCCCTTGGGTTTACTTTTAATTGCTCACTCAAACACAATTTTACTTGAAAATTATACTAGTTTTTCAATTCCATTCCATTGCATTCCATTCCTTCCAACCAAACGCAGCCTAAGATTTATTTTGAACAACACCTAAGGTTCGGATCCTTACACTCCTTCTATTGTTTGAATGTTGAAACCCCTTTGATGTCTACATGCCTTCAAAACTCTTAATTGTCTTTGAAAACCAATCCCATTCAAGTTTGATTGTCAATTCATTTCATGTTCTGATTATGACTTTTCTAGACTCAAAGTACTAAACATGATACTAATTTACATATGATATTAGTTGTACTAAATTTACTCCTTATCACATGTCCCAGTGATTATATGACAACTAATATGATTAACATTCGAGAAAGCGTCTAAGATATAATGTTCTAGCTTCGTTTCTATTGCTAAAACATGTATCTAGAATGTGTACCTACTTGTAGGGGTGATTGCAAGCACTAAATTGTGATATCAATGGGTTGGTGGCGGCCGTGACGATGAGCCTAAATCATGAAGTCTTGTTAGTAGTAGTCATGAGGTACATGAGTCCATTAGGAGGTGTAAAGATTGGCTTGGAATGTATGATATGATTATGGTGCATGGTTGATGTGTATGCTACTAATTTCATTTAAGCCTTAATTGTTCCATACTAAACATTAGACTTATTCCGTAAATCTTTGTTTCATAGCAAGTTCACATGTTACTTTGGACGGATGTAAAGAGAGAAGAATAAGCTCTAGTATTTAAGCAGATGATATTAGTTATCTTTTAATAAGTAAATAATATGTCCCCTTAAATCTCTCACGATCAACACCCAATATTATCAACACATCAACCTTCACATTGTTTTATTATTACTGTTTCACTGTTTATTTTCTTGTTAATTTCTTTTTTTTTTCTCGCAACAAAAATTCTTTTATCATTCTATACGATATTACCACAAATTTTAACACTAGCTAACAAAAAAAATATACGACAAACATTAAACAAAAAAAATACTAATATATCCGTTTTAATTTAAAACGGGTATATTTTTTCTAAACCAATTTAAAAATCTCATAAAAATGATACGACTCGAAAGTCTACCACCAATCCACCTGCCAACTCATTAAAAATTCTAACGTCCCCACCACCACCACCACTCACTCCTCCGTCCCCTTCATTCCGTTACCATCTCCTCCGTCAATCTCGCCGTTTACTTCAAATAAAATACATAATCCTCCGATCTTACAAAACCCCACCACCACCACCACCACCACCGCCGCCACCGCCACCATGCCTCCGGCCACCGTCGTCACTCTCCTCCTCCTCTCCCTCTTCCATCCTTCAATCTCATTCCCCTTCGGTATACTCAACAACTAACTTTTAACCTTCAACTGTTAACAATTCTCACTCATTCTCATTGATTCTCACTGATTGTGTTTGTTTCTACAGATACGGCGTACCACATAGACTGCGGCAGCTCCACCACCACCACCGATAACTTCAACACCACATGGCTATCGGACCGTTACGCCACCGCCGGAGCCAACGGCATCGTGTCGGAGCCTCTTCACTTCCAGTCGTTCCACGAGAAGACGCTCCGTTACTTTCCGATTTCCTCCGGTAAGAAGAATTGCTACACGTTCCCGGAGATTCCGCCGGGGAGGTATTACTTACGAGTTTTTACGGTTTACGATAACTACGACGGTAAATCGCATCCTCCGAGCTTTGATATGTCGGTTGAGGGGACGGTGGTGTTCTCGTGGCGGTCGCCGTGGCCGGAGGACATCAGTCGCTACGGTGCGTATTCGGATCTCATGTTTTCTACTTCCGATGGTGATGTTGATGTGTGTTTGTATAGTATTGCTACTGATCCTCCGGTGATCGGTTCGTTGGAGCTTGTTCAGATCGATCCGGCGTCGTATGACCCCGGTTTGACCGGTAATGACTCGTCGATACTTGTGAATTATGGTCGATTGAGTTGTGGTTCGAATCAGTGGGGGCCGGGGTTTAGTAATGATACAGATGTGTTTGGTAGGGCTTGGCAGTCGGATGAAAAATTCCGGTCGACGAGCTCCGGTGGGATTAAGTCTGTTACTGCGGCGAGGAATGTGATTAATACTGGTGCAAGCCCTAACTATTTTCCGGCGAAATTGTATGATTCCGCGGTCACGTTGACCGGAGCAGGGAGTTTGGAGTATAATTTGCCTGTGGATGCGAAGCTGGATTATCTTGTGTGGCTTCACTTTGCGGAGATTGATGTTAGTGTGAATGGGAAGGGGAAGAGAGTGTTTGATGTGGTTATAAACAATGAAAATGTTACCAGAATTGATATATACAAGGAAGTTGGCGGGTTTGCTGCGTATAGTTATCATTATGTAGCTAAGAATTTGAGTGTTGACACGCTGAACATAAAGCTTGCTCCTGTTGTCGGGGCGCCTTTGATTTGTGGGCTTGAGAATTACGCCATTGTTCCAGCTGATGTCATGACTGTGCCCGAGCAAGGTATCACCTGATTGATATAATTCTTTGATGCGTTTGTCAATAGGGAAGTTTTGCTAGATTCTTGGTGCTACATTTGAGGAAAAAATGTGGAATTGATGATCTTTTTTGTAAGTTTTATTAATATTTGGTGTGATTTCATTGGACTTTTATTGCAGCTGCTGCTATGCAAGCATTAAAGGAATCATTACGTATTCCTGAAAGAATGGGTTGGAACGGTGATCCATGTGCTCCTAGTACTTGGGATGCTTGGGAGGGTGTTACTTGCCATCTCAATAAAGATGCATCTGCTCTTGCAATCTTCCAAATGTAAGTATAGACGCTCTGTTTTAATGGAAGAGTAATAATTATGCATTTGCATAAGTTGTTTTGGCGTCTGTTGGTAATGTATTAATTACTGATTATACACTTTCATGCTTACAGAGATCTTGGGAGCCAAGGTTTGAAAGGGTACATTAGTGATAAAATTGTTCTTTTGACCAACTTGGTAAGCTTGTAAGTATCATCTCCCAGCTCTTATTGTGTACACAAATAGCCCCTGCTATGTATTATCTTTTTTTGTGTTTAGGTTCTATTGTTTATATCCATTTGAACTTTTGTTTTCTTTTAACTGCAGGAACTTAAGTTCTAACTCTTTAGGAGGTACTATACCTGCAGGGTTGGGCCAACACTCTCTTAAGAAAGTGTAAGAATTTACTGTTTTGAAGTATCAGTTAAAAATATTCATGTCACCTTCTTTTTGAACCACATTTTGTAAATTTTCTACTAAGATGATGGTATATCAGTTTTTTTTTAATCTAAAAATGAAATGACCTCTGTTGTTCAAGAAGCATTGATTTATAAATTAAATTGAATCGTCTTGGCAATTTGTTTCTAAATATGCTTCACGTGATGTAACTTATAGAAGCACCTAATCCCACCTAAAGGGTTGGGTTTAGTATCACTTTTAGTTATACCTAACAAGTAGATGTGCAATTCAATTTTAGAATTCGATAATTTTCATTGCTTCAAGGTTGTACTTATTAAAATTACAGCAATGTATTAGTTATTCTGATTTTAGCAAATAAAATGATGAGAACAAGGTTTGGATTGCCATAGTTTGCGATGGGATGAAATTCCCACTTAGGCCGAGTTTTCTCTCTTTATTTTGTGTTAATTTCTCTTTTAGTTATACCCATTGAAATTGACTAACCCACTAGTCCCATATAAATCGTGCCGCTTAGTTCTGTAACCCTGGGTGCAGGTGAATCCAAAGATTTATCTGGGGTGATCATTTTGTCTTCGTTTAGAATTTTCTTTCAACTTTTTGAGCCCCGAGTCCTGACCAAAACATTTAAAGTGTTATTTTAGATAGGCAACTAAGCCTATTAAAATAGCATTTTTTAAATTTTCAAATGATTTGAATAATAAGAGAATACTTTTGTAAAGCTTGAGACTTTGATAAGATTTCACAACAAAACGCAAGAATTTATTAGAAATAAATAAATAAGATAAATAAATCATGAGAATTTGGTCAATTCTCACTAAGAGCATAGTGAAATATATAAGAGTATATACTTCACCTTTACTACAACAACTTGTATAAAGGTAGATAACAATTTTGAGTTTCCAATGAAAAAATAGGAGTAAAGTAAAACTAAGTTGTTATTTATTGCAATTTGTCTGTTGAAAATATACACATAGGTACATATAGAACCTCAAGGCAAAAAGACAATTCCACCCTCAAAACAACTATTCGAATCAAAATTACTTTAAGAAATTTCAGATAACTTATTCAAGATAAATAATAGACTATATAAAAAAGACAAGTATACCCTAATGAGCAAATATTTACTTAAAATTTTGTTAGCAATTGACAATAATTTGCTTCTGAAATGTGATAATGTAATGTTTAACCTGTCCTTTGTTCCCTAAGTTTTCCAATCGCATTCAAGTTTTCAATATTTGCATTGCTACAGGTTTTTGTCTCTTCTACATTGTGATATCTGTGATGTTGTCTCACTGTTTGGATAAATAATGCAGGGATTTGTCGAACAATCTGATTACTGGGTCCATACCAGATAGTTTAAGTTCTTCTAATATGCAACTTGTGTAAGCTATGCTATACTCCTTGTCCGTCTTTAGGTTTTCCTTCCTTGCACTTCTTTCCAAAACCAAAATTCTATCGTTTTCTAGCCAATTATCAGGTACTTATTATAATTTAAAGATTATATTTACTCGCTTCTCAGGATCTTGAATGGTAACAAGCTGGAAGGGCAAGTGCCAGAGGAGCTTTACTCAATTGGTGTCCATGGTGGAGCTATTGAGTATGTCATAATTCATAATTCACTTCTTTTAGTCGTAACTTTTCATTATTTGCTTTCTTTTAGAACGGCTAACTCATACCCCCTGAAATCCTACTCTTAAATCTACACCTTTTGTCCACCATGGGACTTGAACCCTCAACTAGATAGGGAAGGACACCTTTCCTACATACCTTGGTACTGTTAGGCCACAGGCTCTTTGGTCACTATGTGCTAATTATAATGATATTAGACACTTGCGTCATTATTTTTAACTTTCTTCTATGATTTTCGTTGTCAATCATTTAATGAGAAAAATTGAACTAGTGTAGTCTTAGTAGTTTATTCAAAATGTAGCCTTATGTCGGTGAGCTTTATCTAGCTTGCTGAAAGTTGCATGAAGCACTTGGTATAGCCTTGAAAATGAAGTTTACTACAGGAAAAGAGCTCTAGAAGGGTAGAAGCACATAGAACTATTCTAAGTCCTAAATGAATCGTGGGATGATTAAGATCTGCATCACACCAAGATGCATGTTTATATAGCTACATTTACACCAATCTTCAATAGAATTTAGGTATCACTTGAACTAAATTCCTATTAGAGATAATGATATATGTTTACCTTCAATGTGTTGACCTCGTCTCACTTCGCCTCCATATTTTTTCGGTTTATGAGAAGTATGAGTTATGGTATGATATTATATTTGATCCATTGATCCAATAAATTCAACCCATTTAAGAGGATCAATAGTTAAGTTAGGTGGTGTTTGTTTTTGAAGAGGTAAAATGTCTGCAGTCTGCGGACCAGATCTGCAGACATCTGTAGCAGAAGAGGTGGACCAAACCTCTGCAGTCTGCAAGAAGAAGACTGTTTGTTTTTAACGTCTGTAGATTATTAAAATAAACTAGTAAGTGGTGGTGTACGGATGGTGGTGATGGTGGTGGATGGCGGTGCTGGATAGTGGTGGTGGAGGCGGCGGACGGTGGGTGGCGGCGGCAGCGGGCGGCGGGCGTCGGCGGCGGCGGGCGGCGGGCGTCGGCGGCGGCGGCGGACGGCGTTTGTTGGCGAAGGTGGATGGTGGTGGTGGGTGTTGGTGGGTGGTGCTGTTTCAGAAGAGCTCTGCAGATCTTAGAAGTGGCTGGGACAAGTCTGCACCAAAAAGAGCTCGCGCTGACGTTTTTTAATGAAATGTTTTCGTAAAAACAAACAGTCTGCAGATGGCAATGTCTGCGCGTGGTCTGCCCGGCGCAGACAAAAGAGCCTGCGCAGACATTTTTCAAAAAAACAAACACCCCCTTAGTCCACGTCATCGAATTGAATATCCAAAGTAATTTAATTTTTGTAACAACTTTTTCTTCATTGACCTCTCACACTTCATGCACATTACCCTTCTTATCCCCACCTTACTGACTACACCTATCCCATCTTTCTCATTCATCTCTTTTTTCCTTTTTTTTTTCTATTAGAATTTATTTTTTGCATATAAATATATTCTAAGAAATTTAAATAAAAAATTAGACTGAAGGAAAAGTTTTTAAATGGAAATTTCTAATTTAACATATAAGAGTACCTTTTCATTTTTATGACAACAGATTTTCATGATGTTTATGTTTTTCATAATAGATCTTAAAATAATGAACTTTTTAATAAGGAAACTTGGAACAATGACTTCACCAAGTTTTGTACCTTTTAATTTTTATGACAACAGATTTTTGTGATGTTTATGTTTTTCGTAATAGATCTTAAAACATGAACTTTTTAATAAGGAAACCGTAAACAATGACTTCACCAAGTTTTACAACTATATACATATGCTCATCCTTATAATTTTCACAAAATATCCTTTTCTCTATCTTTATCTCCCCATTAATTTCTATTCCTTTATGAATCCATTTCTTTTATTTTTAGATATATGCTAAAAACATTAAATCTGGTAATATATGGAGGTTTGATTCCTCATTTGACATGTTTGAACCAAACCCACACTTATTGTGAAATATATCATGGATCATAGACTCATAGTGAACCTTAGTCTATTCTGTTAAGCCTTATATTAACCCATCGTGGCCTGGTTTGAGAGATATATAAATCAACATCTTGATATTATAAGATAGAGTGGTGGAAAAGAAACTTGAAGCGACAAGATAATAGCACTTTAGAGGTTTAGCGACAAGAAAGAGAGGAAAGAGAGATAGTATTGTTACAAATTAACTTTAAAATTGATGATAATCTAAAGCTATATACTTAGAAATAAGGTATAGAAAGTCTTTGTGTATGTAAAAGTTGATTTGATAAATCAAGCTTAAAAGACTTGGCAATGAAAGCTAAGAAAATGATATGTTTATTCGACTTTAGGACCGTCGATCTCAAGTGTAAGTCTGTATCATGTCGTCTTATATCCATTCTTGAGATTCAGCTTTGACAAAAAAGAAGCTGTAGTCTCCAGTAGCCATAACTTCATCTCCTGAGTTCATCCGGCTTAGAGATCCAAATCTTTGTCTCTCTATGGTCTTTTAAAGAGGCGCTGTTGAGACATTAGACACAAACTGCAACCTTACTTAAAGCTAAAAAGTCAGGCTATAAATTCACTTGAAGCACAAATCACAAATCGCACAAGCTCAAAGATTTGCTCTATGTTCAAGATTTAAAAACAAAATCTGAAGACTAGTACTATAAGTATTGAAACTATAGCTGAGGAAACATGTTGTGTGCATTTCCATTATCTCACCAAGTCATGCCAGAATAAAATAAGTTGTCAAACATAGAAGTGGTTCGTTTATAAAAGGTCATCTTCATCTTCATCACAAACACTACAATGGCTTCACTCATCACCACTGAATGAGAATATACTAAATGAATCAAGGACGTGCCTTCATGTAATTCGAGTATCTAGGGTGCTCTCTGTGGGAGCTACCTGGGTTGCAGTTAAGACTTCCCTAAAATAGATCCCAAAAACGTATTCGCTGTGATCTAATTGATTGAGCATCCGACACTGTCCTACTTAGATCTCTGATCTCTGCTTATATATATATATATATATTGAACAACAATTCCTATTACCAGGAAGATATTCGCCAACCGCAGGATTTGAACCCACAATCGCTTGGGGAACGCACCTTTTACCACCAAGCTATCCTTTCTTTAATCACTTTATCGTGACTTGGTTCATATTTTACATCTATACAACCTGGGTCCAGTGTATATTTGTTGTATTAAAACGGTAAGCATAGATGTCAAATTTTGAAAGTCATGAGGTCATTTTTTATATAAGGGGCATTATGAGGCACGGAAAGTCTATCTTTCCTTCAATTATAATTAACTTTTGGTTTATTTCAAGTGCATCTAATAGTAACCAAGTTTATACAGTATTCCACTAAAAGTCACTCACTTTTTGTCAACAAAAACCACTGAAATTTTTATGACATCAACATCTTTTTCATGTGTCGTGTGTGACTATATTTATGATAGACTAGTTATTTAAAACTTGAGTAATTCTATCACTAGTTTTTAGGAAAAATAATGTTTCATTTAGGTTTTAATACCGAGAAACTTTAGAAAATACCAGCTTTTAACGGGTTACTTTGACAAGGGACGGGTTGGGGAGGAGGAGGTGGAGGTGTGGGCAGGATTGGGTGAGGCTGGGTTTATGAAAAGAATCCATTTGATGAATTGATTATATTCCAAGGTGAAAAGAACAGACTTTCAGAACATCTGATCAATATGTACTGCAATTAAGATTTTATTTTCAGTTTCTTTTTATCTAACACGCTTGATTATCATTGTTCAGCCTTTCTGGTAACAAAGGGTTATGTGGTGTACCTTCTTTGCCCGACTGTCCGTTATTCTGGAAAAACGGTGGCCTGTCAAATGGTGGTAAAATTGCTGTCGGAATCTCATGTGCTTTCGTATTTATATTGGCTTCGGTAATTACATTTATTTGCATAAGAAGACGGCGTAATGATTATGACTTTGGCCTACCACAAGAGTTAATGTGTAAGTACAATTTCTACTACTTTATTGGTTGCATAGAGGTGTTCATCAAATCGGTTTTCGGGTTATTTGTGTTATTCAAATTGGTTCCTCAAATTTGGATTATTTGAAACTGAATTCAAATTAGTATTTGAAAAATCGATTCATAATTGGGTTGATTTGAATAAACCTAATTCTGATAGAAAAACCAAAAATAAAATGAAATTTATATATAGAAGAGAAATAGATAATATGTATATTTTTTTTTCAAAGTCTGATTCGAATAGTGAACAACCAACCATATTTGAAAACTAAAACAGCTTCTTTAATATCTTGTTTCTTTTTGACATTTTAATTGCAGCTCTTGCTGCAAAGAGGAACAAATATCAGAGACAAAAATCCTTGATGGCTCTTGAAATGGAGAGCCAGCATGCCAAAGGGTTCATACCAAGCTACAATTAAAACTAACCCTGACACTTTTAGCCAAAGAGGATGGTGCAGACCGGGTGAAGTTATTGGTACAAAAGTAGACGCATTGGTTAACCGTTAAACGACCTAAAAGTATAAACCAACTTGTCAATAGGACGCAATGTATTATTTATCTTTGCTTCTTTTTGTCATCTATATAAGCTATTTGCCAAATGCCACTCGTGTATCATTGGTCAATTTTCGGCATTTGATGAATGTATATTGAAACTAAACGATGTCGAAACCATATATAGATACAACACTGACCCTTACATGTGTAGTGTAAAACATATAATTATTTCATATTGATTGTTTAATGTGTTTCTTTCTATACAATGAGATGTGATTTTTTGATGAGTGGTCTTCATGTTAAAAAAAGAAAGGCTAGAGCTTTAGGCTTTCTATCCGTAACTTATCCGCTGAAGCATCGTCTGATCAAACTGGCTGATGAAGTACGATGATGGTATATTTCAAGCGTCCTCATGGACCTAGCTGGTACATACTTCTTCCTGAATGGAGGAATTGGTACCACTTGAGTATACTTGTCATGTTTTGCAAGAAAGATTTGATACATGTGTAAGTGATATACATAATTAACCGATTAACGTGTTGATACAAATATATCAAGAATGGGGAAGTCCTGGCCATGGCTAGGGATAGTCACGTTCAGACAATATGAAATAGAAGCAATTCATGTTGAAGGTCACGATCATGATATGGCCGTGACGCGAGCTTGAATGGAAAATCATATATACACATAGAAGAATAGAAGATTTATTAAGTGAAGATAATTTATAATGAATTGCTGAGAAATTAAAAAATATATTAATGGGAAATTTCAACGGTTGAAATCGTTAAAGAATATAGAAAAGAAAAAGAAATTTAATTACATCCAAAAGCTTTTCATTCGAGCATGTAAGAATGTATTGAGGTCAACAAGCGTTTGCTTGATTCATAAAGACTAACGGGTGGAACTATGTCGAAGATTCTACACCATGTAACAATTTGTTAGAAACAGAGAACTCATATCAAAGAATGGTCTATCTGTTGAAATAGTCTTGTTGTATCATGCATGACGCGTTGTTTCATTATACGCATATATTTTTCTAGTCATACATAACAACATAATAGATCCATTATTGAATTGAAAATCGTTACGCTTGAAGTTTGTATGTATCTTGAAGGACAATTCAACGTTTACCATTAATGCATACCAAAATTGATGACCATGTCTATATCATGTGGACTACTAGCATTTTCGTTGATACGTTTGATCATTTCTACATTAATTCATTAAAAATAAATACAATACGTGGTATAGGCGAGATCACAAGTTGCAGGAATGTGTGGGATACCACGACTAATTAAAACGTGTAAAAGTTAAGTGTGAATAATATCATAAAATAAATAATAATATTATTCTGATAATTTTCAATATCATTAATAATTTTGTGTCAATGTAGTCATTTAAGTTATAAGAACATGTCATATTGATAATCATGTCCCTTGATAAGTGGTTGAACATAAATATCGCTTACTAATACTAGTAGGGAAAATGTGCAAGTTCTTTATTTTAATTTTGATCGTTATTAATTTTAATGATATTAACAGTATTAATAATTAATATTATTGTTATCCGTCGTTACGAACCAATTGTTTTGTTTGATGTGTTTTTATGAGTTGTTCGAAATTCAAGAAAAAGTTATGTCATTTTAATGATAGCCCTTATAACAATAGGATGTAAAAACATATCACATTTTGATTAAACTCAGTTTTGAATGAATTTTTTGTGAAAACATAAACTGGCTTGGCTTTGAATAAAACATATACAAAACATAGATAGAAATAAACATGTCATAGCGGTATTTCAAGGCGTACGTAAACACAATGTTAATACAATAAAATAAAATAAATAATTAAAAAGAATTGTGTGGTAAAATAAAGAATTAAGCCCTTTCTATAAATTTATAAAGGTAGGGTTATATTAAAAATAATATATAATCTAAAAAATCTAAGAAGGATTGTGGGCTTGACATATGTTCTTTTATTGTTTTAAAAAAAAGAACATTTTGGTCATTATGTCAAATAAATCAGTTAATTATGTCATATACATTCATTGTGTTATATATTGTATATCATTTGTTATATGTATTTATCATTGTAATTTATATTTTAGATCATTTTATGTTATTATTATAATTGTTTCCATAGATTATGTAAACTTGTTATCTATCATTATGTTTTACAATTAAAAGTGCACAATAATATACTTTCACCAAAATATTTATCAAAACTCATAGTGTTGAAAATAATACAATGTATTATTTTTATTATTATTTTTATATATTATATAACTTGTTATCTATCATTGTGTTTTACAATTATAAGTACACAATAATTTTATTTTATCAATATATTTTTCAAAACTCATAATGTTCAAGATTACATGATAACGATCAAAAAACATAATTAGAAATTGTGTTATTTTGTCAATGTTTTAATATATTAGATTAATTAGTTGTTAATTTATTATTGTGTTTTACATATTAGAGATACACAACAATGCTATTCCATCATTATATTTTGTTTTAAAATTCATCATTTAAAAAAACACAATAGTATTTAGAAAAGCACATAACTAACAAAAAGACACAATGAACTACACTAAGAGCATTCACAACTCGTTCCCTAAAATTATGTGAGTGTATTCCATATATTATATGGTATGATTATAAGTGATTGTGAGTGAAGTATATGAGAAATTTACTGTTCAATCTATATTTTTGGGAAACATTATTCAAAACCCTATAATGTTTTTAATATATTTTAAGTGGTTGTGAGTGGAGGATAGAGAAAAAGTAATAATAAAGTTGAAAAAGAGAGATAAAAATTAGTGATTTTTAGTGTAATTATATGAATAAAGATGGAGAATGGGTTGTGAGAGCATTCACACTAGCTTCCCTAACACCATTCCCATATTTACACTAAAAACACTACTTTTTTACTATCTTTTTCAATTAAATAATAATTTTTAATATCTTTTTCATTATCTTTTCTCTCACCTTCACTCACAATAACCTTTAAAAATATTAAAAAATTTATGAGGGTTGTACCGTGGTTTTCCCAAATATGGGGAATCACGGTACAATCCATATAAATATTCCCCCTCCTTCACTTACAACCACTAACAACCATCCCCCAAAATATAGGGCACATACTCACATCAAAAATAGAGAACCTATTGTGAATGCTCTGAGTGCTCTTTAAAACAATGACGAGATATGAGTTTAAAAACATAAAACAATTTATTAAAATTTTATATAACAATACTGCACTCATTTTAAAGATAAAAAACGCTCGTTTTTTATGGTGTATTTTTATAAAAAAATAATGTCGTACATAAAAGCTATGAACATTTAAAAACAATAGGAAACTTGCAAAAAGTCAACAAAATTGGCTATTACTAAAATACGGTTGTAACAAACTTTTTTCTATAAATTGATCTTAATTATTAATAAAAAGATAAATGGTTCAGATTACTTATTATATTTTTTACTTTTACAGTCATTTGTATTTGAATTTTTTTTAAACTTATAAATCATAATATCGAAAATTCAAGTCATTGGTGTATAAAAGTATCAATAACAAAAATATGAAATGGTACAAAGTGAAACAAGGTGAGTGTAGCTGCAGAATAAATATTACAAAAAAAGGTGAATATGCTACTTTGTCGTAAGAAAACCCTTATATGGCCGTATACTTCCGTACAAAAATCACAAATGAATCATATTAATAGAAAATGTATTTATTAGTTAATAATAAGGGTTACATTTAGGATATGTCATCCATAAAGAGGGCCGAACAACGCACAAGACGATGGGATCAAGTGTATTTTCAGGAGGTGAACTAATTAGTATTTTCATATTCAAATAATAACTTAAATATGGTATTGGTTCATTGGTTTGAGTGTGCAAAAACCAGAAAGAGGTCATGGGTTTAACAATTGCAAATTGGAAACAATTTTTTTTTCACTTTTTAATTTGTAAAATTATATTTTTACCCATAAATTAGATAATTATTAATTATATTTTTTACAAATATTTAAACAATAAAAAATTTTAAAATCATATTAAAACATAAATACGTAAAATTATTAAATCTAAAAAAAACTAAAGCAATGATTATTAAAATTAAAGAAAAAAATATATATTTAATGTGTGTTTGTTTTAGATAATTTTAGTAAAAAAAAGTCAAATTAATTGTTTTATGATTTTTATTTATTTATTAAGAGAGAGATACGACGAAATAATTTTTTAGATATACTAGAGCGATGAGATGTGTTTTTAAAAACCTTATTTTGTTATATATGATTGATAGATATTGTAATTTTCAATTCCTAATCTTACCTAATAATACCTGCCCCCATCAAGGCCATCTAGCTTGTGTAGTATTAGTTGGCACTTACAATAAAGACCAATGGGAGTCCATATGCATCATCATCACAACATGATATGAGTTTTATTGAGAGAGAGGTGTGGACATAGACATGGAGTTGTTCAGCAGTCCAAGAAGCATGGCTCAAACCAAACCTAATCACCTGGTTCCATTTCATGTGAACCCCATCAACTTGGTCCTCTATGTTCCTACATTCATGCTCACCCATGCATGATATTTTTTTGCTTAATATACGTGATAGACTAATATAGATATGGGTCATTTGGATGTTCTCTAGCGAGCATAGGATCTTTGTAATTGTATATTCAGTGGCGGCACAAGGGAGGGGCGATTGCCCAAGACCAAATCTCTCGAGTGACCCAAAATTTATATTAAAACTTATATACATTATCTACATAGGGTACGAATCATTACAACATCACTTTTTATTTTCAGAACACAAAAAAACTATTGATTTACATAAATATAAATTACTAACTATTGATTTACATATATATAATTTAAGACTGATATATATTTAGTTGTTTTATATATTTTATTATTCATGTCTGATATATATATATATATATATATATATATATATATATATATATATATATATATATATATATATATATATATATGTAAAACAACTCATGGGTCAACAGATTTAATTTACATTTATGTAAATCAATAGTTTTTTTGGTACCGAAAATAAATAATGGTTCTGTAATAATCCTGACCCTTCTCTCTCTCTCTCACTATATATATATATATATATATATAAATTATTTACAGATTTGACTCATTACATAATTTAAATCAACTCATTTCATCCATGTATCATTTGAGTTAAACCATTTATCCCATTTAATGAGTCCATCGCACACAATAATTTAAACTCGTTAACAAAACAAAAAGCGGTAAAATATTAATTTTTCATTTGAGGTCCATTTTTCTAACTCGTCTCATGCACCTAAATTCTCAGCACGAGCCTGTGCATTTTGATGTGCATTGAGTCTTGGATACCTTAACCGTGTCCATTTGTAAGGAGACATGATGAGTGAGAACAAAATCAGTTTTAAGGCATTTAGATGCAATCGTATAGCGGCCGATTTGAGTTGACATACTTGAACATTTATTACGAAAGAACGTTAACTTGTTATTAGAGACGTACAAACAAATTGGTTTGGGAAAAAAAACCGAAAAAAAACCAAACCGGTTTGATAAAAAAACCATTTTGAGTCAAACCGGTTCACAAACCGACTCGAACTGGCGGTGTGTATACCGGTTTGATAGCCCGGCACCCAAAATCGGTTTGTAAACCGGTTTTAATTAAAAAAAAACCGGTTAAACCGGGATAAAAACCAGTTTTCAAACCGGTCCAACCAAACCGGACGGGTTGAGAATTCTTAGTGAAAAAACGCTTTGAAACCGAACTGGTTAAAAAAAACTGGTTTAACATATGAGAAAAACCGGTCCGGTTTAAAAAACCGAACTGGTTTGGTTAAAAAACCAGTTTGTACACCTCTACTTGTTATAGCTTATAACCAACCATGACTTTGAATCAATACAAACTCATGTTGATCTTTAATAATAAGGCATTGAAACTCACTCGCTAGGGTGCCTTAACTGCCAGCTAAGTTAGAAGATGTAAAGCCACCTCTTCGCTACGTATCGCCTATGACATAGATTTTTTTGGGTGCATGAACCGTAGTGTTTATGATTGAGGTTTATTTTTACAATTTTCAAAAGGTGAAAGTTGTTAAAGTATTTCAAATTAAGACAACTAATGGAATAAAGTCATGAAGGAGTATTGAGAGAAGTCATAGTGAATGCGATAGAGTGTTAATGATGTGATTTTAGGACAAACCGTAAGCCAAAACACTAGATACAGTTTCAAACTCTTCGAATTAACCAAAACAAAGACAAGCTAAATCTTATAAACCTTTGATTACAAGGTAGGCTTATTTAGCCGTTTTAATTGGGAAAAAAAACCTAATGGTTCATGTTATGGGGTTCAAATAACATGCACACATAAAAAACGTTAAATAAACCTATGATCAAGATTATAAAGATTGGATCCTTGTAAGATTACCACATATCCCATATACACATATTTCATGTTAACAATGACTCAAACCACTTCCTATATTCATCATGAAACTTTCACTTTGTATAAAGTAATTTTTCTTATAATATTGAGCACATCAATTTAACTGTTAAGTTTTAGGTGAAGATGGAATTGTAATCGAGAAAAGTAACGCTAGGAGAGGCAAATGAGATAATGTAGTTACCACTTCTCATTTAGAATAGTTCTTACCAATCTTTTTATCAGGAATAACTTTTATACACTTTATTGTTTTTGAAAAGAATTATATCATAATATCCAAAATTTATTCCTTTACTTTAATGATAAGGTTGTTGTAATTATTCTAAAAAAATTACTGTTTTTTAAAAGTACGTCGTGTTGTGGATTATAACGGTGAGTTTAACCACATATACAAAGGTATGTGTGATTTTTTTTAATATTGGTGTCAACTCATATAACAATATACATGTCCAACTTTTTAGCTCTGATTCTTGTAATGAGTATTGCGGTGTTGATGACGTACAATAGTGAATACAACTCATTTTAATAATGCATCCAATTTTTCAGGTTTGATTCACTGTTATAATAAGTTTTGATTACGTAAATATTACTTACCGTCATTAAAATATTACTTAAAACTATTTAGAATGATGTGCACAAGTTATGCGTATATTGATGTCAAAACTATGTTTATTAGTTAAATAATGCAAGCACATTCCACTTGAAATTCAAGCATGTAAATATGACTACTAGTAGTATTATACTTTTTTCAAATGTCTACGAACCTTCCTAGTTCTTACCCACATATATTTGGCCTTTTTCTCCATATGTAAATATTATACACACAAGTATAGCAACTAGGATTTATTATATGACAACATGAAAGTATAATATTATTATCAATCAACCCACATGAAGACTTGATATCTCGCTATATATACACACAACTTTTCTCTCTATGGAAACAACTATCCAATCTCATATTAGTCCTTTGATTCCCCCTCTAGAAATGAATAAAAGTTGCACCGATGATCAAACCACAACCAGTGAAACGATCTCCACCGTATCTCCGCCGGTAACCACCACACCGCCGGCGGAGATGAGCCTCCACCGGGTCGGCAGCGGAGCCAGCGTGATTCTTGACCTGGAAGGAGGGGTAGAAGTGGAAGCCCCGTTAAGAAAGCTGCCATCGTCAAGATACAAAGGTGTCGTCCCACAACCAAACGGTCGTTGGGGAGCTCAGATTTATGAAAAACACCAAAGGGTATTGTTCATTTTGCTGCTCTGATAACATGATAGATGTTTGATAAAATCTCTCTTTGGTTTTTTCTCTATTTTTTATTGCTCACCAATAATAATTATAGAATTCGGAGTATAAGCAAATATCTACATAATACACCCTATAATATACAAAAAGTTATTATATCAACATATGTTTACTATTTTTCAACAATCATAACATATTAACATCCACCATAAACATATGTATGATCTTACTTCCTGTGAATCTTACAGGTATGGCTTGGTACATTCAACGAAGAAGAGGAAGCTGCAAAGGCGTACGACATCGCGGTAAGGCGCTTTCGTGGCGGAGACGCCGTCACAAACCTTAAGCAAGTCGTCGCCGACGACGATAAAGAATCCGCTATTGAAGCAAGTTTCTTGAGCTCTCATTCGAAGTTAGAGATTGTTGATATGCTCAGAAAACACACATACAATGATGAGCTAGAGCAAAGCAAAAGAAACTACAATTCACACAAAATCATTTCTCCAGCTGGATTATTCAATTCTTTGGGCCAATCGGGTTCGGTCTGGCTACGAGAACATCTTTTCAAGAAAACCGTGACCCCGAGCGACGTCGGGAAGCTTAACCGGCTCGTGATCCCGAAGCAACACGCGGAGAAACACTTTCCGGTGCCGAATGGATCAGCTTCAAAAGGTGTTTTATTACATTTTGAAGATAATGATTCGAAAGTGTGGCGGTTTCGGTACTCGTACTGGAACAGTAGCCAGAGTTACGTGTTAACGAAAGGGTGGAGCCGGTTTGTGAAGGAGAAGAGCTTGAAAGCTGGCGATACTGTCAGTTTTCAGATCTCAACCGGACCAGATAAGCAGTTTTACATCGGCTGGGAGTCGAACACGGGTCCAGGTGATACAGACCAGTACATCGAGCAGGTTGAACACGTTGTTCAACCGGCTCGAATGTTGCGGTTGTTTGGAGTTGAAATTTCTAGTGTGGGTAGTTGTAGTGGAAAGAGAAGCGGTACGGAGGGAGATTTATTAGGGTTGCAGAATTGTAAAAAACAAAGAGTTATTGGTGTTTTGTGACAGTTTTTTATTCTTGAGGGTAGGTTTTGAAAATAATTTGTCGTGTTTATTTTGTTGTGATCACGTGGGATAAGGCTGGAAAGCGTGGGTAAAGGAAGAGATAAGGGTGCAAGTTGCAAAAGATTATAGTTATTTGTTTATTTTGGAGGACAAATGTATAAAAAGATTTTAAGTTCAATAGTTTTAACATTTTTATACACAATTTTTTTTACATTTAAATGCCATATATTTTGCATTCGTAAGGATTTAAAACTACATCAATTTCATGAGAAATTGAAAACCAAACATCAAACCATTATACCACTAGATCATGGGTTTAATTTGGTTTTTATGTACATCTTATAATTTATTTTTTAAATTCATAGTCTATTGTAGTAATTGAACCCAAACCTTACATAGTAGGAAACCATTGGACCAAATTTATGTTGGTTAGGTCAGGGTTTAATAGTTTGAATCAACACCTATGTTAGATAGGTAAGCAAAATAGAAATCTTTTAGTAAACAAGTCATATTAGTTATCGACGGGGTAACTAACTCCTTTGTTGTGCCAAGCACATCCAAAGTACGGCAACTTTGAACATTCTATTCGTGTAAAATTGGTTGTTAGCAAATAACTACGACGATCTAAAATAAGGGGACAACTCCACCTTTGATTACCAATATGCACGAAAGCTTCTAATATCCGGATAAAGACAACTCTGCTACAAACGTACCTACTAAGTTAATTAATATTTACTAAGGTTGTAAGGTTGGACATCATCAATATAACTAGGACAACTCATAACTGACTCACATATCAATAATAACATGTAAAACCTTTAGTGTTTTGATAGCGATAGATGTTAGATGTGTCATAGACACCACTAACAAGCTTTGGACAAAGGTTTTGTCTAACAAACAAAGCATTGGCATAATACTAGACATTCTTGAGGTAACCGGTAAGTCAACGATAAACGGTTGTTGTTCAGGGCATGACTATCAACTAACTCAAAGAGATTGAATTATGTACGCGTAATCTCAAGAGAAGATCAGAAAGACATGCAATTCCTCAATTGTGTATTTCTCTTGTCATTGTTCTAATATTAGTTTTCTCACTAGTGTACTTTCGTTGTAAAAGAATTATAGGGTTATCATGGGAATTTTTTTGAGATATTTAATTTGAGCAATATTGAGTACTGTATTGTACTTGTATGATGTATCATCGTATAAGTTTTAATTTAGTCATATCAATATTTATAAAATATCAAGGAACACCTTGGTTCAAGACTTGACTATATCATACCTGTTGCTTTCACTTGACATGGAAATTAGAATGACAGTTTCCAAATGCATATTAAAGTCTTTGTTACATGCGTGCATGTTTCTCACGAAAAATCAGGTATTATATATTCTTTTGTTGAGTACATGATATTTTGAATAGTTTGGTCTATGCAGCCCTAAATTCTTAATAATAAACACAATAATCACTTTGGTGAATATTAATATATTAGCAACTGAATCTAGTTATATCTATTAACATGTTAGAAAAAGATTCCGGCTACGGATCAATTGGGTAGTTGTTAGTTACATTGGTTGAAAAAATAAAATATTAAATATAAAAATTTATTAGTTAAAAATAATATTCTAATATAAGATATGATTAAAATTACGTATGAATAATAACTATAAGTAATAAAACAATAATCTTATTTTCTAAAAATTCTTTTGTATTTTTCAAAATAATAAATTAGATATTTTGTTTCAAAACAAACCATTTAAAAAAATATCATTTTTAAACATTTCCCTAATATAACTCTTAATTTTAATTATTTTTATTTATAAAACATTAATAAATAATATTATTATTTAATATTATTGATCTATTTATTAATTTATTAAAAAACTATTATTGATCTAAAAAAATTTAAATAATATTATTAGTAATTAATGTAGTTATTTAATAGGAAAGAGAAACGAAAAATTTTTGATAATAATAAATTTGGTGGTGATACGTGTCACCTCTAATTACTTTTTAATTAGAGCAGTGATCGAGATGGTGCAAACCCGACCACGTTACATTGATTATTTTATTTATTTATTAATTTTAGAGACCAACAAATATATATAATTTAAAATTAGAACTACATAAACTATATAAACACTTCTATATCTTGCTTTAAATATGATAAAAAAGATTATTATATAATTGCTTACCTCACTCTATGACTCTCGTTATATCTACCAAATATTATGTAGTAAGTTATGAGGTTCTCGTAGTTTTATACTATAGATTAATTGTTTTAAATCTATTAATTAAAAAATTTAGGCGGTATTGTTAACTATTTAAATCCAAATAATTTTATATAGTTCATTACTCAAAATAGGTACACCACTATAAAATTGAGCTAGAATCTATAATTTTTAGTTTGAATGTAGTATTGCATATTAAAAATGATCATTTTTAATGAATGTTGATTTATTGTTTATCATAAAGTTGAATCAAAACTCATTATGACTTAGTGTCTAAACCAATCTCGAGGATGTGTCTAACCCATGCCAACGAGAACATTGCTTCTAATTTACAATTGTGCACAAAAGTAAGTCTAAAAACACTTATAACTATACAGACGCATATACACTAACTTAAAATACACATATCACATGTCACGTCCGGATAACTCGTACGTTACACCGGAATGAACCTTGATGTCTCCTGGTGGTTTGCATGCATGTTAATAACTACTATAATCGTTGTGCGTATAATTATAACACGTTCATGTATTGATGATGATTCATAGTACACATATTGAATTATATATGCTAACGATTCATGATGATGATGATGGGCATACAATTGAAATCATTATATCCTTTTATCTTTAACTTTTGTTTCATACGATATTTTCTATTAATGAGACAAGTTACCCACAAAATTAAATTGCTTTTTTAGTTGACTTCTAAAAGTCTTCCATGATAATGTATTTTTCTATCTTGAAAAGTCTTTCAAATTAAATAAGTTTTCATGCACAAAGTACAAGCAATAATATACTAGATACTTTGTCCAAGGACTACAAGATGCTCAGCTAATGGTCAAGGTCTAAACACAAGATTCGTATATTTTCTACTTATTATTTTATATTTAAAATATGTTGCAGACGTGTTTTGCTTCAATGTCACATGCATTTCTTATGACATTAAGAATTAATTAATCAATTAACTAAATTACTTAATATAAAAGATAATATATAAGCTAGTAAATGTTTAGCTGTCTTAAAGAAGATATTCCAGTGATAAAACGTGTTTTTTATTTAAATTAGGTTATAGAATTCTATGATAGAAATTATACAATTCTATAATAGTTATTACATGGCTAAATCATTATACTTGTTCACAATATGTGTCCAAAGTGTCAACTTAAAAAAGGATATTAAGTAAAAATAAAATTAACAATCGTAAGCTAACAAATATTATCTTTATACCAGTTGGTTTTCAGCAGTCACGACAAAATGAATTTTACAATAATAAAGGATTTTTCAAACTAAACACACCAAAGTTTTAATGAGCTTAAAACTAAGCCTTTAACAAGTACTATTCCAGTTGTGAAGTAAAGATACTCCTACGAACAACTAAAACAATCCACTTAAACGTGGTGCATGCACAATTATAATATAACTTGTCGATAGTTAATGTATATTCTATTATAAGTTTTATTTTTACCCATGCATTCACATAAATATATTAATTTCATTCTTGCAAAAGATGCCTTGCAAAGATAAGCATCCTTCTATTTGCTTTTAAACCGTGTTTACAAACAATTACATTAAACTAATTGTACTTAATTATTTATCATTCAAACTAAAGGAAAATAAAAACCTACTTACAAAATGTATTGCATCAAGCGTAAATATACTGTAAATATCATGTAATAATCTTAATTATTGATTGCGAAAAACATTGTACTTCAAGATGAAGAAATTGAAAGAAACTAAATTATTCAAGCATACAGAATTTTTGGATTGAAGATTTCATCTTAATTAAAGGGTTAATTAATACGAGTCATATTTTTTTAATCATTTATTAGGTAATGGGTCAAAAGATCCACATAAATAGTTTCACATAAATAGGTAAATTGTTAAATGGGTTTATGCAAGAAAATCATACTGAGGTTAAAAAAAAAAACAACACGTGTCATGTTTTTTAATCATTTATTAGAGTAAAGAAATTGAAAATTCAAATTATACTGCCATGTATACGTGACTATTAAAAACAATTTAGATAAGAATCAGTTGTTAAAAATGAAAAATTTTCACTTCTTCTACAAAATTAAAGTCATCCGTTTAGCCATTCAAAACATTGTGTTCAACGCTTTTTCTTCACAGTTTCACCTTAACTACCGAAGTGTTGGCAAATAGCCAAGTTTAACTTTCTCTAATAATTTTAACATTTGTTTTGTTATAAGAAGTGCTATTATAAAAAAAAAAAATTTATATACATTAATAGTTAATACAAAAAAGATTTAATCTCACTTTTTAAGTACTAAAGTTCTTAAACTTACTTGAGATACACATATTTGTGAAATATTTACATGAAAATAACTTGTACCCGTGAAGTTGGTCAAAATACAATAAGTAAATTTCAAATGGGTAAAATGCAGACTTGAATGATTTTTTTTTGTTTATTAAGACGTTATAAATTTAATTTAAAGTAGTTAATTTTTGATAAAATAGTATTGCATGTCATGAAAAAAAGTCTACATAACATTTGTGTTAATAAAAACACACACATATGTCTTCCATATATTCACGGTTGTAGGTACTAGGATCGAACAATTCTAATTAATTTAACAAGTTTGTATATTCAGTTAAAAAAACACGGATTTTAATGTGCTAAAATCTTATTACAAGACTTTTTCATAAAAAATAACAAAATATGTTGACTTTTATAATATACAAGCTTACCAACTAAATATATCATCGAATTGCGCTTGTGTGGTAATATTGTGTCTATATGAATTCAACAAATATATCATTTTATAATTTCATATAATAATTTTGTGGTCAAAAGCAAGATTGATAAATGACTAGGCAGTGTAAGAAATAACAAAAAAAAAAAAAAAAAAAAAAAAACTTTTAACTTTTATACATAATAAATTTTCAGAATAACGAGTTAAATACATCACTACCATTATCGGTTGAATTATATTCTATGATAAAACTTCTAATTTTAGTAAATAACATAAAGGAATCAAAAAGACTTTTAAGTCAACAAAGTTAAATAGAAAACTTAACAAATTCAAATTAAAGAATTAAACAGAGATTTTTATCATTCACATGAATCATATATTTCTCACAAAACGAGTGAAAACATAAGTGAAATTATTTAATTAATTTAGATTTTTTGATAAAAAGAATTAAACGAATTAATGATGTGAAACTAAAACATGATAATTTTAATTGGATATACACTTTGATTTGCGTGGACCTGGAGTAGATGGGACTTTAAAAAAGGTCTACCAATAACACCCTTCAACTTTAAACAAAAGAGACCGACGCCCCTTTAGTTGAAATAAAATACACCGACATCCCTTTGGTTTAGAGTCTAGTGAAATTTAACACATGTTATGCTAAGGTAATTTCTTTTAATTCGTACTTTTTAAAGCCCAACCTACTTGCATTCGTGTGTATATTATATTGGACTTGTAATTATTGGTTGCATACCAACATAAACAACTTGTAATTTGATTAGTAAAAGGGTGTTTAAAGCTAAGATTCAATAATTGTTATACTATTCATAAAATCAACTCAACTATAGTTAAACGGAATGCAAGTTGCGATAGATGATATTTATCATGGCTATTTACAACTTAGGTGGCTATGTTGTTAGTCGTTTGAATGTTTATAAATTTTAATTATTTAAAGATTTATGTATAAAATTAAATGGTCTGGAAATCAGAATTAGCCTTGTTTTTTTAGAATAGCAAAATTAGCTTTGTTGGATCAATCTTTTAAAAATCAACTAATAAGGTAAATTGAATAGTAATAATTCAAACAATGATCGATTGCTCAATAACAACGGTTAACAAATGACACTTAAGATGAAATACTAGAATAAACACCAAACAAAAAGGACAAGAAATCGGTGACTATTAAACACCAAAAACAAAAAAGTATAAAGCAAAACAATTAAATAAATAAAATTATTATTTTTACTTTATATTTGATAATACTTAAATTACAAAACTAAAAGATTGTTCTCCTATATGTTTAAAAGGAGTTTAAAGAAGCAGTTAAGTTTGCTGGGTTTTAAGTTGGCTACAGGATTTTGTTGCTTTTTGCGTTTTGTTCCTTCCATTTGTGTTATATATGAAAAGGAAAGGGGATGCTCCCCACTGTTCCGTGGTTGTTTATTTGAGAGGGGGGGGGGGGGGGTGGGGGTTTTGTGGTGGTGGCCGGCGGTGGCAAAGGCAATGATGACGATGCGACGGCGGCAGTAACAGTTCTCTTGCATGTCTTCTCGCGGATGGTTACTGTGGTAGTGGACCTTTGTTGCCGCTCCGTCCCCCTATGTGGTTGAGGTGGAGCAAGCGACGGTTGCCGTTGGCTCAACTGGCGGTCTAGGTTGTCGTTGGCTCAACTGGTGGTCTAGGTCGTTGTCGTTGTTAGTGTTGTCATTTCATGGGACCTCATGGTTCGTTACTTGAAATCGTACTAGATTGTTGTTGATTGAACCGGTGACACCGTGTTTCCTCTAGTCTGGTTGATGTTCACGGTTCGGTGGTGGGGTTGCTATTTCCATTCGAAAGCCTCTAGGGTTTTCGGAGAGCTTTCGGTGGAGGTCTACCCAAGAGTGGTCGCCATCACCCTTTAGGGTTTACGGGTTCAGTGATGTCTCCTGCGGAGGTGCCACATCCTGGCTGTTTTTCTCTAGTAGGCGCATGTCCTGCTTTCCCTGTTTTTCTTTTATTTGGTCATGCTTGCCCCTAACCGTTTTCATCGTCGTGAGCTTGAGGACTGTGGTGGCGAGGTTAGTGATGGTGATTTGGTGACCAGTGTTGATGATGATGAGGTTTCTTCTATCCAAGACTGAATTCGGCTAGGTGTATTGACATGTCGATGACAACGAGCCGTTGCTCATCCGAGACTTATTGTTTCATGATTTCATTGTTAGTGTGTCAATGATGGGATCTGATCTGTTATGTTTGTTTCTTGATCTGCTTTGCTTATGATGTTCGGTTAAACTGATTTTTGCCGTTATATTAATTGTTGTGTGATGAAGATGTGTTCATCGGAGACGTTAAGATATAGCTGTGGGTTTGTGGTTTCTTCGGTTATGATGATAGAAAAAGTGGTCCTGCTTGCTTTGGCTTAGCAGCCATTTCTAGCATGCAGCCGCAACCAGACATCCATTATGAGATGTGAACTAAGTATTTCTATTTTTGTTGTGAGTGGTGTGAATTTTGATCCGGTTTTCCTCATGTTTTGCATTGTTTAAGTCAGGTGCGACGTTGGTGATGACAAAGATGTGTTGGTCTGAGACAGCCTCGAGTTCGCACGCGCAATGCGCGTGCAGCAATAACCCCTAGTTATAACTAAAAATAAATAAAATAATATAAATAGGCATTGGAATTTCATTTATAATAAAAACTATAAAATTATAATATCAAAATATCCTACTCGAAACGATTCCTAATAGTTGAGTTTTCCCCACTAGTATGTTAGAAAATCGACTCAATTAGCAACACACAACAAAACACTATTATTTGCGACCCAATCACAAGATCACAGCTCTATTACTAGTAATGAAAGTTCATCAATACATAAGCCCATCAACCCTCTATTTTTACTAAATAAATACTAATCCTAATCAAGTAAACAAAGATTATACGTTTTTTAATTCAAACTCCACTAAACAATTATTAAAC
This sequence comes from Flaveria robusta, assembly GCA_025506415.1. Classification (NCBI taxonomy): domain Eukaryota; kingdom Viridiplantae; phylum Streptophyta; class Magnoliopsida; order Asterales; family Asteraceae; genus Flaveria; species Flaveria robusta. The sequence goes on along the minus strand of CM046471.1, from coordinate 3,831,014 downwards.
TAATAATAATACTTACCAAGATTAAAATATTTCTTGCCATTAAAAAAAAAAAAAACATTCATTCTTCTTCTTAATCTTAATTTTTACCACCTAGATTTTGAATTCTCATCAAGACCCGTATCTCTTACACTTTAATTATTGAGTTGTTTACCATACACTTTTCCTTTGATCCGTTCTTTAGTCATGTTTTTTAATCAACTCACTCGATCTTGGCATCCTCTCACACATGATCATCATGATAATCATCTTATTTTTGTTATTTTCTCCTTTTTGTTCAAAAGATTAAGTCATCATAGCTCTTGATCCTTTCACAATATGATTCACACAAATTATTTTGGTCCAACTTCACACCTTGGAATCACTTGGGTATTTCGTAACAACTTGAATCCCACAACCTATTAATCAACTCATGATTAATTTTGGCTTCTCACATTGATCTTTAATTGCTTTATACAATCTACATGCTTTCACAACTTCCCGATCTTATTTAATCGTTTCTCACAATTAGCTCTTTCATGGTTTTGTTCTTCTTTGATTGCCTAACCTCGCTCTGATACCAATTGTTGTTACATTAGCTTAAGCAACACACGATAAAACATGATTATTTGTGACCCAATCACAAGATAACAACTCTATTAGTAGTAATGAAAGTCCACCAATACATAAAACCATTAACCCTCTATTTATACTAAACAAATACTAACCCTAACCAAACTCAAACTCTATTAAACAATCAAAGAAGTAAACAAAGTAATGGGCTGTTTGTTTGCCTCTTAACCTTTTAGATGTCTGAATGGTTCAGAATGTTTGTTTCGTAAGCAGATTTCTGAATGGTTAAGCATTTTTGCGTCTGAATGGTTAAGATCTTTTATCTGAATTGGTCAGACACTTGCCTATAAATAGTTAAGCAATATACTAGCTATTAATGATTCAGACCTTTTACTGGTTCAGTACTTAATTGTTCAAAACTCTTAATGACTCATCACTTACCCATTCAAAAGTTGTCAAACAACCCTAAATACTAATTTAATACCAACTCCACTAAACAATTGTTAAACTAATAATAATACTTATCAAGATTAAAACCTTTGTAGTAAACTGCTCCAACTCACATAGGTTCATAAAAGTTTTACCATAAACCAAACCGGTTTTAACCTGAATCGGTTTATGTTAAAAACCCGGTTTGGTTGCATCTTAGTCTGTAATCTGTATGGAGAAACTTATATGATATCCCAACAAAATTTGTTGATTCAGCCCATGGACTATTTCTATAAAGCCCATTTATTTTGGGTTTAAAACTTTAAACCTCCACATTTCAGGAAATAATTTGAAGTTAGTTTTATCCCCTTTTTGACATTCAATTTCAACGCAGAAGAAGCTGCAATGGCTTCAGTTGCTGCTTCAATTTCATCTCGTTTTCATGGCGAAAACTTATCTGCTTCACACTCTTCTCTTTTCTCCAGAACCACACTCACTTTCTCCCCATTAATCTCCGGTAACGACACTCAATTTCATCCATCTATACAATCTTGCAGTTGGTCATTTGTGGGTGTAATCGTTCTTTAATCTTCAACTAATTATACGTTTGTGTGGTTTTCGTTTAGTGATTTGTCTTTAAGGGTATATTAATTTTCGAATTCTTGCTATATAGTGAAACAATTTGATTGCTAAAATGATGTTGAAATCTTGATGGGATGGTGGGATTGCTAACCCTTCTTTCATGTTCTTGTTTGCAACATGATTTATTATTAAAGAAGTTACCAATTAGTGAAATATGTGTTTTGGGTCATCTTTCTTTGTATGATTTGGGAATTCAGGAAACAATTTCGATGGTAGTAAAAGATTTATGGTTTTGGCGAAGAGATTATCGGGCTTAGAAGAAGCTATGAGAATAAGAAGGTATGTAGGTTTGCAGGATAAGGGAATTTGTAGGTTAAAAACAGTTTCTTGATTAATGGTTTTTGAACATATAGGGAACGTGAGCAAAAGACTTCGAATCCTATTAAACGAAGAACACCCTTAAGGCGATTAAAGGTTTCACCGCGCCTTCCTGTGCCTGATCACATACAGAAGCCTCCTTATGTAAGCTCAAAGCTGTTACCAGAGATTTCTAGTGAGTTTCAAATTCATGATGAAGAAGGGATTGCTCGTATGAGGGCTGCTTGCCAACTGGCTGCTAGAGTTTTGGAGTATGCCGGAACCTTGGTTAGGGTAAGAACATATAATAAGTTTATATATTTTACTCCTTCTTGGTACTTGGTTTCTACAAAGGTTTCTAGTGAGAATCATGTATGATCCTACAAAGGTGACTAGTTGTCTAGACTTATTGATTTCTGTTCTGTGTTGTGCTTTGCCTTCTATGATAACTGTGTTGGAGATGAATTAAGGATAAATTAAGGAAAGTAGTAGGTTTTTAGCCGGCCATTTATCTAGAATTATGTGTAATAGAGATAAATATCATATGTTTAGTTGTTTGTTAACTTCAGTTTTGTTATCCCTCGTTATGATGCATAATTCTAAATGATCAGAGACAAAAAGGATAAATTTTGTTGCAGCTTTGTTTTACCTTTATTTCATCAATTTTGTTGCAGCTTATATAAACTGATTATAGTTCATGTATAAACAACTGCAAGTTAATGGAATTCTATAATCTTATCAGCCATCAGTGACAACAAATGAAATAGACAAAGCAGTGCACCAAATGATTATAGATAGTGGCGCTTACCCTTCACCTCTCGGCTAAATGATCAGTTTGATGAAAATATATGGTTTCATTAATTTATCCGTAAATTTTGAACCAACACTAATCTGGAGTGTCTTCATGTAATCCTTTTTACATCAATTTATCTTTAACTTTGTTCTGGGGCAAAAGATGTGACAAATTTACCCTTTTGATATGTTTGGGATGGAATATTTGTTCAGAGAAAATCATGTCACAGTTGTAATAGATCAGACGTTAGATATTAGTGTTTGGATGCTCTTAAGTTGTTTGTAGTTCTAATGATTTGATAAACTAAATTATTTGAATAATAAATTCAGATAGTGAGTTGTAATATAACTGGATGTAAAAATCAGTTTTTGGATGTGCTTCTTCCATTTGAGTTATATATTATGAAATATTCATTTTTTGAGTATTTGAAAAAGTTTAGATGTATTAATATTAATTAAATAATAGATAAAAATGAAATGTAAAAAGAGATGTTCGGTGAAATCAGAGACAAAAAGTATAAATATTGTTGCAGCTTTGTATTACCTTTATTTCATCAATTTTGTTGCAGCTGATATAAACTGATTATTGTTCATGTATAAACAACTGCAAGTTAATGGAATTTTATAATCTTATCAGCCATCAGTGACAACAAATGAAATAGACAAAGCAGTGCACCAAATGATTATAGATAATGGTGCTTACCCTTCACCTCTCGGCTATGGTGGGTTCCCAAAGAGTGTGTGTACATCCGTCAATGAGTGCATGTGCCATGGAATACCCGATTCTCGTCAACTGCAAGATGGAGATATTATAAATATTGATGTCACAGTTTACTTGAATGTAAGCTTATGATTTCATCAACTAATGTCATGTTTTTTTATATGGGGAAAAGATTATATTTCTGTTTGATACATTGTTCTTTATTTAGGGTTATCATGGTGATACCTCAAAAACATTTTTATGTGGAAACGTAGATGAAGCTACAAAACGACTTGTTAAGGTACATTGTCATGTTCAAATTCCAGTTTTATATTCATTCCATAGTTTATAAAAGAGTGAGGTTTCGTATAATAATATTAGATGTGACAATTTTGACTCATTTACTTGCGAATTGGTTTGTTTGGGTTGTAAATTATCCAAAATATATAGTTGTGTAATAATTTTTTATTCTATAATCAAAACATTGGGCCCAAGGATATAAATTCTTTGAGAATCTTTTTTTTAATTTAATTCTTGATCTTTTATACTTCTTTGCAAATTTTTGAAACATTTTCTCCATTGATGATAGGTTACTGAAGAGTGTTTAGAGAAAGGTATTGCTGTTTGCAAAGATGGAGCACTTTTTAGAAAAATTGGGAAAAGAATTAGGTACTTTACTCTTTTAGCTAATAGGAATTGTAGCAATTAATTGTCTTGCACAAGAAAGTTGTTGACCTTTGACTTTTGAATGTCAAGCTAATTACTTCTTTTTTGCATAGACATAATTACAAACTATTGTTTGGAGTATTAACTAGTCTTTTGTGTGATTTTCTCAGTGAACATGCTGAAAAATTTGGATATGGCGTAGTGGAACGTTTTGTGGGCCATGGTGTGGGTACCGTATTCCATTCAGAGCCACTTATATTTCACCACCGTATGTTTCCATTTTCATTTCCATTGTGATGAACTCAATGTGTATGTATTTGTATGTGTGTACATAACTACATATTTAAGCTTTGATGGTTCCATTTGGCATACAGGCAATGAAAAGCCGGGTAGCATGGTCAAAGGTCAAACATTCACCATAGGTGAGTTCTTTAACCCCTTACGCGTAAATGAAAACCATAAACTAATTGGGAAGAAGACCGATTACAAGAAAGATATTGTTATTTTCTGCAGAACCAATCCTTACCCTTGGAACGACAGAGTGCGTTACATGGGAGGATAATTGGACGACCTTAACGAAGGATGGCAGCCCTGCTGCTCAGTTTGAACACACCATTTTGATCACTGCGAGGGGTGCTGAAATCTTGACGAAGTGTTGAAGGTTTCATCGTCTTCTTTTTGGTTTGATCAATGATGTGAAATCTCTAAAGTGTTCTTTAGCACTGAGAAATACTAGATATAATGTTGTATAGAACTACAAACACACTTATGATTCTTTATGCTCTATGCATTCAAGTGTGTCATATAAAGTTGTTAGATATATGAAACTCCTTTAGATCTATTTTGGAAAGTGTTTTTAGGTGTCACTTAAGGCTTATCGCCCGTTCCTCGTTAACAAGAAACCTCATTGGAGTTGTTTGTGTACATACAACTCGTCACTTTTTTGATAGTTCTTAATAATATACTTTCACTAATTTATTTTTCAAAACTCATAGTGTTAAGATAATATAATGTGTTATTTTTGTTGTTTATTTTAATAGATTATATAAACATGCTTTTATCTATTATTTTATTTTATAATTGAAGTACACAATGATGTTATTTGGTCAATGTATATTTCAAAACTTATAGTGTTCAAGATAAATAATGATGATCAAAAAACACAATTAGACATTTTGTTATTTTGTCATTGTTTTTAATGTATTAATTAATTAGTTGTTAATTTATTAATTTTGTTTTACATATTAATGATACATAACAATGCTATTATACTATTATATTTTTTTAAAATTAATCATTTTAAAAAAACACAATAGTATTAAAAAAAACACAATATTTAACAAAAAAATACAATGAACTGTATTAAAAACATAATGACGAGATATGAGTTTAAAAACATATTTTTTATATAACAATACGGTACTCATTTTAAAGATAAAAAATGCTCGTTTTTATGGTGTAATTTTATAATAAAAAATAATATCGTATATAAAAGTTATGAACATTTTGAAAATGATAGAACTTGCAAAAAGTTAACAAAATCGACTAATCCTAAAATACCCCTCTAACAAAAATTTTCCTACAATTTACGTGGTGATTGTTTTTCTAAAAAATGTATGCACATGCTCTTCTATCTGCGCTGCGCAAACCACGCTCATACAACCATGTCATCTGCAGACTTTTTGTTTTTTCAAATACGTTTCACTAAAAAACATTCGCGTGAGATTTTTTTAGTGCAGATTTGGTCCAGCTATTTTTAAGATGTATAGAGGGTTAAACTGTAACATCCGGCCTCTCGTACCACCAATATTGTCCGCTTTGCCCACACGAGAGCTCACGGATTTGCTTTTGGTTGCCCAGGTGAAAACTTCCCAGGGAGGTCACCCATCCCTAGATTGCTCCCACCTGAGCACGCTTAAATGTGGAGTTCTCCTCTCATCCACAGCCAATACGCCCAAAACGCGTTGGTGATATTAGAGGCAGGGCATTTCTTATGAACCAGTAATTTCTCCCGTCCACGGCCGATGTGGGATTCGCCTAGAGTGTTACAAACACCCCCCTTTTGGACTCATCGTCCTCGATGAGGTTTGCCCCACCATCCCCATCAGCACAGTAGTGGCTCTGATACCATTTTGTAACACCCGGCCTCTCGTAACACCAATATTGTCCGCTTTGCCCACGAGGAGCTCACGGATTTGCTTTTGGTTGCCCGGGTGAAAACTTCCCAGGGAGGTCACCCATCCCTGGATTGCTCCCACCTGAGCACGTTTAACTGTGAAGTTTTCCTCTCATCCACAGCCAATACGCCCAAAACGCGTTGGTAATATTAGAGACCAGACAATACTTATGAACCAGGAATCTCTCCTGTCCATGGCCGATGTGGGATTCGCCTAGAGTGTTACATAAACACCATCACCTACCACCACCCACTATCCACCACCACCACCACCACCGTCCACGACCACCGTCCATCTCCACCACCATCCACCTTCTAAGATCTGTAGTTACTGACTTATTTCAAAGTTTAAGTGTATGAGTATAACAAGTAAATATATTATTAGAGAAACGATGTATAGCAACAACATTTTTTTCTTTGATTGTTTTAAGGCTAACTTCAACCAGTTGCAAATTTAATGACCAACATTCGAGTCTAGTTTTTAAATATTATATATATTTTTAAATTTTTGTGAGCAAGTTAAAACAATCACAAGTTTTATGACTGTTTCGCGGTTGAAATGTTGGTGTTTACTAAATTTGGGACTGTTTATATAATACAAAACTAGCTTTAGTAAACCCGTGTATTACACGGGTTAAATAAATAAAATATTAATATAATAAATTTATTAATTATAAATGATATTATAAGATATGATATGACTGAAATAATAAAACAGTGATATTAACTTTTTAATATTTTGTTTTTACCACTTTTTTTTAAATAAATATTTTGTTTTAAAACAAACCGTATAAAAATGTTATTTTTAAAAATTTTCTTATTACAACTCCCAAATTTGATTATTTTTTGTTTTTAAAAAATTGACTTTTTAAAAATATCAATTTATTTAGAAATAACCTCAATAAATAGATTTATTTCTTAATTTATTAAATATTAAAAAGTATTAAAATAATATTATTAGTAATTAATGTAATTATTTAATAGGAGAGAGATGCGGGAAAATTTCTCTCAGAATGATTGTGGTGCTGACACGTGGCACCCCCATTTACTCTTTTATTAGAGTAGAAGGATAGAAGGATTTGGTTGCATGATTTTTTAAATTTTAGATACTTTGGAGACTCAAACTATCTGAACCTTAATATTAATGTATATGCTTTTAAATTGTTTTTATAATTGAAAAATAAGAAAATCCGAATCAAAACCCGAAAGACAAATATTTATAAATTTTATGCATGTGTTTTTAATCGTTTTTATATATATTGTTTTTCTTTTTTTAATATATTAAATACCTTCACTATCTGAATTTAACCACTCTTACAAAGATGTCATACTAGATTAGCAGGGTTGATACCATCCAGAAACAGCTAAAGTATGACATGCTGCCCATATATATATATATTACAACTGCTTAAACAGTAATCCAAAAGTCCTGTTGATGTTAGAGAATTCATGTACAAGCTGTTACAGACCATCTTGATTATCCGTGCTCAGTAGCAAGAAAATATGAAAAACTTAACAAATTTGGGTGAGACTAAAACCTACTTGGATAACAAGGTGTCAAATCATATTATGAATATTAGTGAAAAAGACCGTTCATGTGACTAAAACATTGAAAAAAAAGAACATGAATAATTAACTTTTGTATGTGTGATTTGTGATGGATATTTTGTTTGCACCATGTAGAGTAACATCTTCCATCATTGTATTGCTGGCATATACATCTCTTTCAACATCTCCTTTACATGCTAACAAGAAAAGTGAGTGTGTGAGAGAGAAAGACCTAGCTAGGTCTCTCTTCAATTTGAACAGTAGTTCTTCATGTAGTTTCATTGTCAAGATACCACATATGTCTGTCATGGTGTGTACTTTATAATGCTGTATGCATTGCTATATATGTACATGCAGAAAAGTAATAGTTGTGTTCATTATGATTAGCCCACAGAGAGAAGTATTTACACACAATAAAAATTAGTTGGGTGAGAAGCTGGGTATAATAACAAAGTTATTCAAGTTAGAGTGATATATCTTCTTTTGAAATTAAGGGTTCGAACTCTGTATAAGACTACATATATTGATATAATTTAGTTGTCGTGTATTTAGGAGTAAAGTAACATTCGCAGTTCAAAACAACCTAAAAATGAAACCAAATCTAACTACTATTATTGTTATAAGATATCACAAATCAAATTATATGTGAATTGAAAAAAAAAGGTTTTCCATTATATTTAGGCTTATATAGTTATATTATATGTTTTTTCAATTCACATATGATTTGTTATATTTTATGCAGAAAAACATCAGTTTTAATATACGAATATGATATGAAAAGCAAAACCCTCGTATATATTGGAGAATGTATCTTTATTTTAACTAAATTCTAAAAAGCATATTGTCGGGTTTCTTTTGAAAAACTTGATTCTATTTTGACTTTTTTTTAAATATTTATACTGTATCATGTTTTCAGCTAAAAATCTTAGTGTGCGTTATACAACAAAAAGATTTAATGTTAAATTAAATCTTAAAGTAACTAGTTTCTTTACTCTCCGCGCGTTGCGGCGGGGCAGTATACGGCGTGATAAAGTATACATTACAATTGATCCTATTTATTTTCAAATTATTACGTCAATGATATCTCTTTTATTTGACCCGATTCATTTCCGAACATAATTTACATCGAAACGTATACCAACGCGAAACGTACATAGAAAATCCGATTTTAAAAAAAGTAATTTAATTGCAAGGCTCGTGTGCTACGGTGAAGTAGTACGATTTAACGACACGTTGCAACGTGTATGTGATCTATGTTATACTCCGTGCGGTTTAAGAATTACAAAAAGTAATTTAAATGAAATAAATATTAAAAGTAATATAAAAGAAAAAAAAAAGGAAAAAAAAGCAAATTGCGGGGTTTGAACCCCCAACCTGCTACGGGTTTTGGAAGCAAGGGACGGAGTTTTGCCACTCCACCAATTGTATTATGACACGTGGCAGGCCGTGAGAACGCCACCGACCTTTGCTTTTAAGTAGTAATATAATTAATCATCTGATCAACATCCAATAAAATTCACTTAGCACTTCCGGATCACAATCTCCGTTGTACGTGACCGAAATTTATTTGCCTGTGTAGTAATAATGCATGATAATTGCTTAAAGTTTTCAGTGACTATATCACAGCAAAAAACACCGTAAGTAAAAGGTAGCAAAAGAACAGTATTTGAGACTAAAGAATTTGTATTGGATTGATATATCAAATCCAATATTCTAAAAAGACAAATTAACATCACTTCCAAGCATGCAAGCATAACGTACAAGAACTTTGTGTTAAAATATTTTATATTTTGTACTAATGCATCAAGAGATGAAATGTACGTCTTGGCTCCTTGAAAATGGCCAACCTCATAATTTCTAAAATCCTGTTAATAGTCGGCTCCGTTGTTTATCTACATATGTGTAAAAGAAATTTGGGTTATTTATGTATGTGATGTTCAAATGATATCATATTTTTTCAAATATAAAGAGAAGTCATGAGAACTTTTGAAGTTGTTTTGAACATTTTTTCATAGAGTTGAATTAAATCACTGTTTATTTGCCTTCAGTGTGCATGTTTTGATCCTGTGACGCCCATTTTTTTTTAAATTTTGGTCAGTTACAGTGACACAGGTAAAGTTCTTTTGTTGACCAATATTTATTGCGATAATCCGTTAACCATAATGTAACGAACACTTACACCATAATTATATAGTGTAACTAACTTTTACACTGCGTTACACCACTAATTTAATAAATTTTTTCTCATTTTCAAAATTTCCCTCTATTTAAAAAAAAAAACTTTATACTTTTTTTAAAATCTTAACTTTTTTGTATGATGTTATTTTTTATATAAATTACACCCGTAAATAGATTGTTTTAGTGTCTTTAATTCGAATATAGTTTTGTTATATTTTTTAAAAAAAATTGTAACATTCGTTGTGTATCACTAGTTTTACCACTACAACTCTAACTTTCAGTGGTGACGTAACATGCTATAGATCGCTAGTTAATTAGGTTAATTAGTTATCGTAATAAACAAAAATTAACCTTTGATCCCTATCCATAATGGCACAACATTAATGAAATTCCTTGGACTTTTAAATACAAGTATAATATCACTAGTTGGCAGAGTTTAATTATTATCTTTTGTATTTAGTATTATTTCATAAACGGTTAAATTTGTTAATTATTACTTTTACTATAGTTTGAAAATTAGGATAAATGTTTAATCATTGATGCGCTATATATTCACACTTATAACAACCACTTGGGTAGACGGGGTTGACGTCGTCTACTAACAGTTGTTTGACGGTTGTTTCCTACAAGCTAGTGTTAGACAGGCGTTTAAGACAAGAGCTAACTTTAATTAACTTTCTTACCATTACAACAATTAGGGCAAATGACCAACATTTTTAATAAAATTATTTATGCAGCTTAAGTATATTTCACCTACTTATGCCACCTTATCTCATATGATTTCTAGAAACCCCAGCAACATCATCTATTCTAGTGGATCCAAATGGGCAACCTTAGTCACCAAAGGTAAACACTTGGATTTCTTTTAAATCACCTTCGAGAGTGGTCTTTGAAAATTATGAAGAATATATAAATATCTTTGATATATGGTATCCATTAATAGTAGCAACAACCAAATTTGTAACCCGAAAGACTGGTCTTTGACGGTGTCACCTAATTTGATCCATTAGTATTTTCTCAAAATATATAGACTTTAAAAAATCTCACACTTTGGTTTACCTTCACTCCTGTTCTACTCTTAAGCAAATCCTAGTGTTTTCCCTTAAATATTATATGAAACTTCTAAGCCACTAAAGTTTGTGAAGTGCTACTTCGTGTAAGCGATTTTAAATGGTCATGTGAAGAATAACCAAACAGCCGCTGACTTGTAATGATCGTTTGATGTAAAAGTAACACGATCCTTTGACATAAGAGTTGAATTCATACATGTCAAGATTAACTCTAGCAGATTTTGACAATCAAAAAGGATGTTCAATTATCATAGGAGAGGCGTTTGGTTGTAAGGCTTACGTTATAGTTGCTAGAATGACCAAACACGACTCATTTCAATCTACATTTAAGGAGATATGTTTTTTTAGTTATTTAAATACAATTAAAAATCATTCATCAATATGTTTTTTGAATGTGATTTGACCATAGGGTTAGTGTGAGATTAGATTTGACCACATCATAAAACTCACCTAAAAACAAAACAAATGAAAAGAAAATGGGATTAAGGTTAAATAATCTACATTCAAATTGAAAATAAATGAAGGTAAATGAGATTGGTACACAATTCTATGCAGCAGTTTCTTTCTTTCTCACCTGTGTTTTGCCTATTCCTTGTCTCCTCTATTTCTAAACACGCCAAATCAATCACCTTCCTAATTTTTATATCTCTATTCCACGTGCACACCTTCAATCTCTCTTTCTTTAGTCCATCCAATAATTTTAATTTGAATTTTTCATCATCATCTAGATTTACCTAATTCTCTACCAATGCAAAAAGCTTAAAAACCTCTTTCTTGGAGCTAATTCATTCTCTCTCTCTCTCTCTTCCTCTCCCAATACACACACTCCCCTCTTTATATATCTCTTGAGTTATATCATAGTTCATTTGTTGTGTCCACCAATACCCATGACTTAAAAGCTTCTTTCTTGAGCTCTCATCACCAAAAAGTATCATTTGTCAATTAACACATGCTTGTAATGGCATATGTGTAGATGTCATCATATATACCGCGTTTCTTGCTAACAAAAATCGAACCTTTTTGGATCTTCATCACTAGAAAACTGAGAATTTACGACTGCATTTTGCTCGGAAATAGCCGCTTTAGATCTCCATTGCTAGAGCTCTCTTACTCTCTCTAACAAAAATCAAACTTTTTTGTATTTTCGCCGCTAGAAAACTGGGAATTTACGACTCATACCGCTTGCAAATAGCCATTTTGTATTTTGTATCTCCACTACTAGAGCTCTCCTACTTTGTTTTGCAATAATAAGTTTTCTTCCTCTCTCCTTTCCAACATGTCAACAACAAGTGAGAGTAATGGATGTTTGGAATGTGATGAAGTTGATGAAGATTCTATTCTACTCTCTCTTAGTCCTCCAGGAAAAACGCAACACTACTATGTATGCAAACACTCAGATCGCGACCACGACCACGACCATGATCATCATCCTAAAACCTCATCATCTTGCTCTTCTCACAAAAACCCTAATAAAGATCTTAACCTTGACCTCAATCTTACTCTTGACACAAGTATCAATGATTGCAAAGATGATGTAACAATGGCTATAGGTCAACCACCAACTGCATCTACTCTAGGTGAAGCAGAAGCAAGCATCTTTGCTACAAACCCTAACATGATGGTAGCACCAGATCACTTACAGTATTGGATCCCTACACCAGCACAGATCATGGTTGGTCCTACACAATTCTCTTGCATTGTTTGCAACAAAACATTCAACCGCTACAACAACATGCAGGTGATTACTTCTCAATTCTCATGCTATTGATGCCTTTGGTAAAATCAAGTGTTTAGTAATTAACTAATTGAACACTCAGCCATAGTGGTCCTTTTATGTACTGTTTATTAATTACTTGCTGCACATTGTCAGGACAACTGTGTGCAACTGATCACACTATTATGCAAGAGTTTTGGTAATTAAAGATTAGTGATTTTCACCATGTTTTAGATGGATCTTTTTTCGAGTGTGTTAATTATCAAGTATGCCTTCCATTCATGATTTCTTCTAAAGATGTATAGTTTACTAGCTTCTATGATTTTAAAGGCAACCATTATTCATCCCTTAACAAGTTAAAATGCGTTATATTGTAGTAGATAAATAATATCTGATATGGTGTTTGGCGTTTAGGGTTTAGGTTTACGGCTATTGTCATTGTTATCTTGTAGATGCATATGTGGGGGCATGGATCCCAGTACAGAAAGGGTCCTGAATCCTTGAGAGGCACAAAGCCAGCGTCCTCAACGGTGCGATTACCTTGTTATTGTTGTGTAGAGGGTTGCAAAAACAACATAGACCACCCAAGATCAAGGCCGCTTAAAGACTTCAGGACGCTTCAAACGCACTACAAAAGAAAGCATGGCGAAAAGCCTTTTGGGTGCAGAAAATGTGGGAAACTCTTTGCGGTAAGAGGCGATTGGAGGACACACGAAAAGAATTGTGGGAAGTTATGGTATTGTGTTTGTGGGTCGGATTTTAAACATAAAAGATCGCTTAAAGACCATATCCACGCCTTCGGAAATGGTCATGGACCTCATTACACTTGCGTAGATTTGATCGAAGATAATCTTGAAGATGAAAATCTTTACAATGAAGACAAGAGAAGTATAGGTAATGGAGATCATGCATGATATATGATAGTACAAATCTTATTATTTGCATTTAGAAATGTTGATTAGTGCCCATTTGTTTCCAAAACTTTTGACGCACAAATGTATTCATCTATTATATGATATCACTAAGAATGCATGCTTGAACAGTTTTGGAAAGTTTTTGTAAGTATTCATTTGTTTGACGCTAAAGAAGACTAGATTCTCACCCCGATGCATTGTCCTTTTCCTAGACCCACAATGTTTGCCCTGGATCCGTAGCCATTTGTTTGGATGCCTTTCTTCAAGTCTTATAATAATTGTACCCAACTAATAATAAAAAGAAATATAAATCTATAGAATATAATAAAAGAAGGTTTTTTTTATCATTTGTCATTCTCTTAAACAATCTTTTTAACACATGTCATTTATTTAGACATCATGACTTCATTTTTCCTCCAAAAAAGTATTATAGTAATTTAAATACTCAAATTAATTTTTCTCTTAATAAAAATAAATTTTATTAATTGATACATTTTTCTCTCTCATCTAGATTTTTTAAAATCAAGCTATGTTTTTAAAAATAAACTTTATTAAGAAATTAAAAATCATATCTTTTTATTAAAATAGAAAAAATAAAAAAATAAAATTTTTATATAATGTAAAATTTTCTAAAACAGTAAACCTTTTTGAAACATAATATTTTAAATCGCTCCTTTTTTAAAAAAATTATAACCTTTTTGATACAAACCTTTCATTTTAAAAATCATATCTTTGTGTTCATATGCAATTATAATCATATTTTATCTTCAAACATAATTTTATAATTCATAAATTATTATTACTAATTATTTAGTATTTTATTTAATCAACCCGTGTAATACACGGGGTACTAACCTAGTAAACTATATAAAGGCTGTTAATTATACATCGATACACACTTATTATGAGCAAAGGACAATATGAACACTTATAGTAGTAATGTAGTCGTACCATATATATGGAATAGAGAAAGAGATAGTGTTAAATACTATATAAACTATATAAGAGCCTTCTTTTATTAATTCGGTGTTCATCTTAAATATTATTCAAAACGTTCATTCTAATTTGTTTTTTAATGCTTCAAAATTAATTAGTTATAGGGGAAAGATGAGCTTCTGTATTTGAAAATCAAAATATGACTCGCGTAAATATAGGTTGTGAATCAAATAATATATATTGTTGGATGATCATAAACTTAAACATTTATGTGGTCGGAATTTATAATATTTTTAATATCGATTTAATACAAATGAAACACGTAAATTAATATATACTATGTGAACCGTTGCCTCCCTAAAGAACACGTTGTTGATAAGTAGTGGTACAACCTAATAACACTTCATTACATTTAAACCTCTATAAATTACAATATCATAATACTAAAACATACTTTAAACCAATTGACACTTAAACTTAACCCTTAGACTTAATAACTTTAGTTTAACTTCCAATATTGCCCCTTAAACTAAAATTATTAAGCAAGGTCTTCAATATCTTCAAGATCCGGATCAAGCATTCTTTACTGCTTTGACTCGTAACTGTGTAGACTAATAAGAGAGAGATGTGGTATACAATTATTTATCATGTATTCATCTTATATATTCTTCGGAATTCTGTAAGTGATATTCTTTACAGACGGCAACTAATGGCAGATAAATATAGCTATTGGTTTTATATAAAAAGCCAACGTTGTGCGTCGGAAAGCTCAAATCAATAAATGGCAAACTCTTGATATTGTAAAATATAGAAGATTGTTGTTTGAGCATGGTATGTACGTACGTAATCTGTCGAGGACAAGTTAGCAGGAATTGACCTCGGAATGTAGAGTTATGCCCACATCTATCACTTCAAGTCATCCAATGGGCACAAACACAAACATTATGGTAAAGCACTTCTAGGGTGCCCGCATCTAGCCATGTGCACCCGGTTGAGCGCACATGTAGAGACAACAATATATTGTAGTGTAATTTATCCGTGAGATCTTCGAATATAACGTGATTCGTGTAATTTACATATATAATTTATTTGTTAAGACCCTATTCTAAGACTTAATTAGTATCTATCTGAAATTCCCTCGACAATCAACCATCAATATAACTCACCGACGTGATATTTACAATGCTCATCATTAGCATCAACATCATCAACAACAAACAACAATAGCAATAGCAGGGAAAAAAAAAAAGCACCAAGGCATATCCATTTCCATCTATGTTTAATAAATACCTAGCAAACAAATATGCCTACAAAGAAAAAACCTACACAAGCATAATAGAATACTAGAACTAGAAGTAGCATCAAACTTAGTGAGAAGTAGCATCAACCTTAATTCTCCTTCATTCTCGAACGTGACAGATGGTTATGGCAACCAAGCAGTGGTACGTGAGCAACTAATGACAGTTATTAAAAACCTTAATAAAAAAAACTAAATTTCTCATTGTATATTGCACATGATATGATTTAACAGATTTAACTAAGTTAATTAAAAAAAATGTATTTGACACAAATCGTTGAGCTAAATGACGTTCAGTATAATTAATAAAATCAAATATAAGACATAATATCCATAATTATATATATGTATATACACGATGAATTATGTATATAATTAACTAGCTTTAATAAACTCGTGTATTACACATGTTGAACAAATAAAACATTAAATATAATAAAATTTTATTAAGTATAAAATAATTTTTTAAGATAAAATATGATTGAAATTACGTATGAGTAAGAACTATAAATAATAAAACTATTATATCAACTTTTTAAACTTTTGTTTTAAAACCTCTTTTTCAAAAAAAAAAAATTTGAACATTTTGTTTCAAAACAAATCGAATTAAAAAAAATCATTTTTAAAATTTTTCTTATTATAATTTCAATTTTAATTATTTTTGGTTTATAAATAAATTACTTTTTGAAAACACTAATTTTAAAAATGTTTGAGTTTTGTAAAAATTTCTTATTTTTAAAAAAGTTGTTTTATAGAAATAACATTAATAAAAAGATTTTTTTTCTTAATTTATTAAAAAACTATTTTTATTCAAAAAAGTGTTAAATAATATTATCGGTAATTAAGGTAATTATTTAATAGTAGAGAGAAGCGGGAAGATCTTGATTAGAATGAATATGGTGCTGTCACTGTTAGACTTAATTCTTGTTATCATAAGTATTATTATTATTATTATTATCATTATTATTATTATGTATTGTTGTATAACATAAGTTAGTCGGTTACGGGGTCGTTATGTTGCTTGCACCCCAAGAAACGTAAGGGTATAAATACCCATGTAAACTTTCATTTGTTGTTAATGCATTTCTAGATTTCATAGAATTCCCTCTCAAATTATCAATCGTATTCTCCCTGCAAACATCAATTGGCATCAGAGCCTTTCGGTTCTAAGAATTCACGAAGAACAGTCGATCAAATCCACCCTCTGTTTTGCGAGAAAGGAACAGAGATACGAGTTTGGAACCACATCAACAACGACGTGAGTGTTTGTTGATTTAGAGTTGATCACCATCTTCATTCGATTTCACGAAGAACACACCGACCGTGTTTCACCCTGTTTGCGCATAGGAACGAAGACGCAGACTTGAAATCGAATCGATATCAGAGAAACATCTTGTTGTTTCAGATATCATCGCCATCATCAATCGATCATAGAAAATCAATTGGTTTGAAACCCAGAAACGGCTATAGAAGAACCGATCAAAAATTCAAAGAATTCCCGTGATATCCCGGCAAAGCAAAAGAAACCGATAATCATTGAAATCAAAAGTCAACTGTTTCAACATCGATCCGTTAAAAGTCATTCAAGAATCGAATACAAAACCCATTTGAAAAATCAAGAACAAAGACCGAAACATTCATATTCTTGTAGAACCCGTTTGATTTCAATTGAAGAAGAATTTGAAATCAAATTGATCAAGTATTCGATAACAGAGAGACATATCATCAACAATCCCCATTAGAAGAATCGAATTGAAAAGCCTATACAAAGCAGTTTAATCGGACGGTTACGACAGGGACGAAAGAAGAATAAGAGAAAGTTTTGGTAATTTTGACTTTGGAAAGTCAAATAGAGAATATAAAAGAAAAGTATTATTGGCGAAGTTTTAGAAGAAAAAGTCAAACAAGGCAGTTTTGACTTTCATTGTTTTTGGAGGAAAGATCATTTAAACGAATACTTTGATTTTGTTTTCCTTTCAAAACAGAATTTAGTATTTAAATAAAAATATTAAGTTTTGTTTTTTAAGAATAAATCAAATAGAAATTAATTTTGATTTTTAAAGGAAAGAAAGTCAAAATTAATTTAAGTTTGACAAAGGGAAAGTCAAACAAGTTTTATTAAGCCTTGAGAAGTTCAAAGTACATTGAACAATTGGGAAAAAGAAGAAGACACCGTCAAAGTTCCCATCAGAACCCAAGATGACGAAAAAGAATAAGGAAGAGACTGTGAGTAAGGACACGCTCTCTATTAGCCTCCAAACACCAATGTTAACATCTACAAATTACACGATTTGGTCTGTTCGTGTAAAGGCAATTTTGAATGCCAACAACCTTTTAGAAGCAATT
This sequence comes from Flaveria robusta, assembly GCA_025506415.1. Taxonomy (NCBI): domain Eukaryota; kingdom Viridiplantae; phylum Streptophyta; class Magnoliopsida; order Asterales; family Asteraceae; genus Flaveria; species Flaveria robusta. Next base: position 3,812,760 of record CM046471.1, on the reverse strand, counting down.
GAACCACGAGAAGGTACGAAAGTAGATGACAAGAAAGATAGGACAACGATTGCCTATCTATTTCAAGCAACACCCGAAGATATGGTGATGCAAGTGGCATCTCATACTACAGCGAAAGATATTTGAGAAGCCTTAAAGACAAGGCACGTTGGTATTGATAGAGTTCAAAAGGCTAGACTTCAATCATTGCGCATAGAATTCGAGATGCTTTCAATGAGAGAGACAGAGACCATAGATCAGTTTGCCGGGAGATTAAGCGCAATAAACACAAAGTCAAAGAGCCTAGGAACGAAGATTGACGAAGCAACTATGGTACGCAAACTGTTAGATTCAGTACCAGATAAGTTTTTACAAATTATTGCATCGATAGAGCAATATTCAAATATGGACACAATGACACTTGACGAAGCAATTGGAAGACTTAAAGCCTACGAGGAACGACTTAAGTCTAGAGAAGAGAAGAAATTAGGACCTGCAAGTCAAGAGAAGCTGTTGTTTACAAGGTACGAGAAGAAGCCTTACAACAACCAAAAGAACTACAATCAGAATCGAGGTAAGCAGAACTTTAGGAAGTTCAACAACTATGGCAAGAGTCAAAGATACGAGAAGAGAAGCTTTGACAAGAATGGCCAAGGAGATCAAAGAAGTGAGAAGAGTTTCACTAAAAAGCGTCAGTTTGACAACAACCGAGTTAGAAGAGACATGAGCAATGTAAAGTGTTACAATTGCAACGAACTAGGACATATCGCATCAAAATGTCCTAAACCTCGAAGTAAGCAAGAAGAATCTCACCTTGTAATGGAGGATGAAGACCCTACATTACTTATGACTGTTGGTGAAGAGAAAGCAGTAGTTCTAGATGAAACGAAAGTCCTACCACAACGTTATCAAGGTGATAACACGAAAGATGGAATATGGTATTTGGACAATGGAGCTAGCAATCACATGACAGGTGAACGCTCTTATTTCACTGAGTTAAATGAAAGGATAACAGGAAATGTGAAGTTTGGAGATGGATCATGTGTCAACATAAATGGAAAAGGATCAATCTTATTGGAATGCAAGAATGGTGAACAGAAGTTAATCACCGACGTCTACTTCATTCCACACCTCCAAAGCAGCATCTTAAGCCTAGGGCAAATTACTGAAACTGGATGCAAGATTGTTATGAAAGATAAGTATCTTTGGATGTTTGATCCTCATGATTATTTGTTAATGAAAGTCCCTAGAGCAACGAATAGACTTTACAAAGTTAAGTTAAGAATAGCAAGTCCTATTTGTCTACAAGCAAGGATAGACAACCCAGCATGGTTATGGCATGCACGTATGGGACATATCAACTTTGATTCGTTAAAGCAGCTAAGTACTAAGGGTATGGCACGTGGACTACCGACAATAGACCATCCTACCCAGATTTGTGATGCATGTCTTGTGGGAAAGCAAAGTAGATTACCACTTCCCTCTCAAGCAAAGTTTAGAGCAGCAGAACCTCTAGAACTAGTACATGCAGATTTATGTGGACCGATCTCACCCACATCCTTAGCTGGTAATAATTATTTCTTTTTACTATTCGATGACTATTCAAGATATATGTGGATCTACATGCTTATGTCAAAAGATCAAGTATATGATATTTTCAAGAAGTTTAGAAACGAAGCTCAAACAGAACAAGGCATAAACTCAAGACGTTGAGAACCGATCGTGAAAGAGAATTTACCTCAAATGCTTTAATTACGTACTGTGAAGATGAAGGAATTCTAAGACAACTCACAGCACCTTACACACCTCAGCAAAATGGTGTAGTAGAATGAAGAAACCATTCAGTGATGAGCATGACAAGAAGCATGTTAAAGGCTATGAATGTACCACAAAACCTATGGGCAGAAGCAACACGACAAGCAGTATACTTACTAAATCGTGTTCCAACTAAAGCACTAAAGGGAATTACACCCTATGAAGCAATAAAAGGTAAACCTCCTAGCTTAAAGCATATTAAAGTATTAGGATGCATAGCATACATGAAGGTACCGACACCTCATTTGAAGAAGCTAGATGATAGAAGCAAGAAAATGGTACATTTAGGAAATGAAAATGGAACAAAAGCCTATAAATTATATGATCCAGAAGAAAATAAGATTTGCATAAGTAGAGATGTTTTATTTATTGAGAATGAATCTTGGAATTGGGATACCTACTTAGAGGAAGTAAGTGATAATGGACCTACATGGAAAAGTTTTGAAATCCGTGGAGATCAAGACAGTGGAAATAATCAAGATCAAGATAGTGAAGGTGAAGATACTCAAGATCACCAAGAACCAATGTTTGAAGATATGGTTACACCAATTACAACTACAAGATCTCCAATAACAGTTCTAGAAATTCAAGAAACACCCGCAAATGTTCAAGAAATTGATAGTTCACCGGGTTCATTAAATAGACCAGTTCAAAAACCAAGATCACTAAGCAGCATCTATAATGAAACTAGACCTCTCGAACAAGAAGAATATGAACATTTATACCTAGCATATGATGAAGAACCTATCAACTATAAGGAAGCAGCAGAATACCCTCAATGGATAAAAGCAATGGAAAGTGAGATAGACTCAATAGAAAAGAATAATACTTGGGCACTCATAACACTTCCTACAAATCAAAAGGCAATAGGTTTAAAATGGATTTTTAAGGTCAAGAAAGATGCAAATGGAGAAATCACCAAGCACAAGGCAAGGTTAGTAGCAAAGGGTTATGTACAAAAAGAAGGTATAGACTATAATGAAGTATTTGCACCCTTTGCAAGAATGGAAACCATAAGACTACTAATAGCAATAGCCGCACAAGAAGGATGGCCAGTACATCATTTAGATGTAAAATCAGCATTCTTACATGGTGAGTTAAAGAAAGATGTATATGTAACACAACCAGATGGGTTTGTGAAGAAAGGAAAGGAGAAACTAGTCTACAAATTAAAGAAAGCTTTATATGGATTAAAGCAAGCACCAAGAGCATGGAATCTTAGACTAGACAACACGTTAAAGGAAATTGGATTTAAAAGATGTCCTCAAGAACAAGCAGTTTATAAGAGAACTCTTAAGAACACTACTATAATAATTGGTGTTTATGTTGATGACATCATAGTGACAGGAAGTTCAATGAAGGACATAGCAAGCTTCAAGAAAGAAATGGAAGGCAAATTTGAAATGAGTGACCTAGGGCCACTTACATACTATTTAGGGATTGAAGTACGTTAAGAAGCAGGAAAGATAAAGTTAAAGCAATCAGCCTATGCAAAGAAAGTCCTTAAAGAAGCAAGATTAGAAGATTGTAACCCAACAAAGTATGCAATGGAAGCAGGTTTGAAGTTGACAAGAGAAGACAAAAGTGATTTAGTAAACGCAACAGAATATACAAAGTTAATTGGATGTTTAAGATACCTCACGCATACTAGACCTGATATAACTTACGCAGTTGGATACGTAAGTAGATACATGGAGAAACCAAGGAAAATTCACATGCAAGCAGTAAAGCATTTGATAAGATACATCAAAGGAACGTTAGATTATGGAATAGAATACACCAAAGGAAGTAACAAAGAAATCATTGGATTTAGCGATAGCAGTTATGGTGTAGACGCAGATGATGGAAAAGGAACTACAGGAACTATATTTTACTACAATGAAGCACCTATTACATGGTCAAGTCACAAGCAAAATACAGTAGCACTAACATCATGTGAATCAGAATTTATGGCAGCAACGTCAGTAGCATGTCAAGCATTATGGTTACAAGGACTTCTAAGTGAACTTACGGGAGAAGAACCAAAGAAGATAACATTAAGAGTTGATAACAAGTCAGCTATATTACTCATGAAGAATCCAGTGTTTCATGGAAGATCAAAGCATATCAACACAAGATATCATTTTATTAGAGAATGCATAGAGAAGGAGCAGATTCAAGTGGAGCACATAAGTGAAGAAATGCAAAGAGCCGACATACTCACTAAAGCTTTACCAAGGATCAAGTTTATTGAAATGAGAAGCCTTATTGGAGTTAAAGACCTAGCAGAAAGAATCAAGAATTAGGGGGGAGAATGTTAGACTTAATTCTTGTTATCGTAAGTATTATTATTATTATTATTATTATTATTATTATGTATTGTTGTATAACATAAGTTAGTCGGTTAAGGGGTAGTTATGTTGCTTGCACCCCAAGAAACATAAGGGTATAAATATCCATGTAAACTTTCATTTGTTGTTAATGCATCTCTAGATTTCATAAAATTCTCTCTCAAATTATCAATCGTATTCTCCCTGCAAACATCAGTCACGTGTCATCACAAGATACTTTTTTATTAAAATAAAAAAATTATTATAAATTTTATTTGACAAACAAATATATTAATAGCTAACCACTTGGCATAGCTGCTTGTACGCTTAGCATGACCGGTATAAAAACGTTTGACTTTCTAAAAGTAGCTAATCACAGTTATATCATATCTAATCACAACTGATTAACCAGTTTTGGAAACATCTTTATTTATTAACGATTGGATTTATTGTCAGCTAGCTTTCTAGAGAGGGATCCTTGAGTCTGGAACAGGTGATTAATGTTCCTGTGTATAAATTAACAATCGAGTAATCACATGATCACCTATATTATATCATGGAGTAATCACATGATCCTAGCTAGCATTTAAACCATGATGGCCGCGTGAGATCCAGGGTTTTCGTTCTGATACCATAAAAGTGTTTATGGTATTGAATGAGTTGATGAATGAATTGATTTTGGTTTGGTGTTGTTTTGATAAAGGAGATGGTTTTTTGTGCGTACTTTGGAATTATTATGCTTTTGGGTGTCAAGCTAGTCGGACTAGCAAAACTTGCATACTGTGTCAATAAGTACACCGGATGCCCTCAAGGGTTTGTGTCATGTCACTTGTTCGAGCAATCACGTATGCAAGTTCCACTAGTCAAACTAATAGAACACTTAAAAACCATAATACTTCCAAAAACACCCCAAAAACCATCTTTTTTTTTAAAACAACACCAAATAAAAAAAATCATCTCTAGTAACTGTCGATGGTAAGTGCAATTCATGTTCATGTGTGAGTGAGAGGGCACATAAAAAGGGATCCATGCTAGCCATGCATAAATTAAGGGATGTGTTAAATAGACACCCCATGATTTTAAATCAACACCCCAAAATTTCTATACGTGTCGTATAGCCCCATACGCGTCGTATAGGGGGGGCGTATAAGGCTATATGTGTCGTATAGGGGGGTCGTATAGGGCTATATGGGGCGTATAGCTCTCTGACAGCCCCCTGAATTTTTCTCGTTTTCAGTGTATTCGACCCTATACACCGCGTATGGATCCATACACGGCGTATAGGGGGGTGTCGATTTATCTGGGTGGGTGTCTCTATAGTAGGACCCTAAATTAATTAACATTTCTATTAAGCATTAATTGCTAAGCTAGTTAACATTAACCCTAGCTACACACACAGTGACTGAATCAAACTGGTCCATGAACTCCATGATGACTGCAGATAACATTTGTAAACACATCAGAGCTTTGTAAAGTACCATCACATATATATATACATATATATATGTATGTAAGTATGTATGTATGTATGTATGTATGTATGATATATCTTACTGTTACTTAAGTTTGCACTTGCATCACACACACACACACACAAAAAAACACAGAGAGAAAAAGAGATTCATTGCAGGTAGCTGCAATTCTGAGTTAAAGATGAGATGACTGATACTAATACTAACACTTTGATCGAGTCCTTGTCAGAATTCATATGGACCACTGATTTTTGGGTTTCACCCATAGCTTTACCCTTTCTTTTCTTTTCTTGTCTTTACACACATTCACTATCATAATATAAATACCATAATAACTATAATTATATAGCAAAGCTACTAATGAGTAGCTGATTCTAATAAAACCCTTAGCTCCAATGTAAATTATAAATTAGTATGTTTGTTTATTTCGAATTTTAACTAATATATAAGATGGTTGCAGTAGGCATGCGAAGCACACAGTTTAACCTTCCTATCTCGGACTTTTGTTGCTTTGAATTTCTTATCTCGTCTGTTTGTTTTTATCTTCAATTTGTCTTTCTAAAATATACCCCACCGTACAATATGTGTTCATTGATATTCACATGTATGTATATTCAACATGTGAATCTGATGAAATGCAATGCACTGTCTTTGTAATTTTCCTTTAGGCATCTCTAATAATAATCATTCATTATTAGTTATGACTCTGGTTTATGGATGCGTTAAAAATAATCAAATAATATAATATATGTTATGTTACATATAAATAAAATATTTAGTAACAACCACTAGCATAGCTTAACCAGCAAATGTGTATGCTTTTCATCCATGAGGTGGTACGTTCAAGTCTTACTTTAGACATAAAGTAGATTAGGTGAGAGTAGATTAAGTGCCCTACAAAAACATAATAATAATTAATTAATTAAATAGTCGAGTCCGAGCCAAACTTGATCTCGAATTTAAAAATTTTCTTGCGAATCAAGCTCGAGTTTTCAAATAAAAGATCTAAACGAACTTGAGCTTGAGCTCGAATCCTATTAAGTTAATACGAATTGAGCTTCAGCCAAGACGACCTCACTTGCCTCGTTACACCCCTAACTAGAGGGATCTAGGTTCTATTCACTTTTTTAACAGCTAATTGAATCATTAACGGGCCACTGACCCACCTGATTATCTTTATTACTTAAATACGAAACCTGAGATCAACCTCCGAAGGAAACTCACATTACAGAAACCCCATTTTCTTTTTGTCTATGTGTGGAATTTAAATCTAAAACCTTCACCTATTAATGATTTCTATCCACTTGTTTATTTTGATATCTTGTTACCCGACTAAATTCAGCTTTACCTCGAGCCCAAGTTTCTAAGCCCAAATGTAGTGGTTTTATATTACCAGCCCACGTTGGTTTTGTTTATTTGTGACTTGTGACTTGTGATTTTGACATGCATATTCATGTACATCTTGTGAATAATAAGATTGATTGTTGAAATTACTTTTTATATTTTTTAGTTATAAAGGTATTTTTATTTAAATATTTTCCTATTTAATAAACTCTAGTATCTCAATATTATTCCAATGCACTGCATGCCAAGTTAAAAGTGTAAACAAGTACTACTTATAATATAAATGCTTAAATAATTCTTTTAAATTCTAATATAATGTTAAAATAATGATTTTAAAAAAGTATCAAAAGTTCGTATCAAATTAGGCAGAACCATGATAACATATAAATTCTTCATGTTTTTGGTACACGGACAAGTAAACGCTAAACATATAATTCTTAAAATTAAAAAAATAATAAAATAAAATAAAAAACAAGAAAAAACATCAACCTGCATTCATGTTTAGAGGAATATCAAACAGGCATACCAAATTAATAGGAAATACAACTTATATGGGTGAAGGAAACTATTAAAAATGGGAAATACCTTGATTGTTACGCGGAAGCAGATCGTTAGATTGTTTATTTCCCGGTCTCGAAGATAATTACGATTTGAAAGATCTTCCCAAATCACAGCCTAAATCTCCTTATGCATTAACCATTACTACACTTGTTTGTGTTTAGAAAAAAATTAAAAAAAGAAAAAAGAAAAAAAAAACCACTAGGGAACCAAAATTCTTCTACAATCATCAAGAGGTTTTAAAAAAACCAAACATGACATTTATAAAATTATCATCATAACGGCCTAATGGCAGTTAGGTTTTGTTGACGGTCGGTCCCGGGTCATGTCCAGATTAATTTTTCCAAGAATAGGTCTTTATGATTATCATCTATTGTTGATGAATGTATTGACTTGTGTAGTGAGCTGCTTGAGGTAATCATTTTTTCTATCTACCATTTTTTGGTAGTATGGATACCTTATAAGTGATTTCTTAAATCTGTATTTAATAATGATTTTACTCGAAAACATCTAATTTTCTCATGCCATCATATATCCCATTTGATTTTTAGGCATTTGGTTTTTCACCTCAGCTTATGATAATTTTCTACACAACTTGATACCGCTGAGTTATAAACCTTTGAATGGAAATTCCAAATCGTGAGCTTTCCTTTAACTATAAGGTAAGAACACATTCATTGAATGGGCTAGAGCCACTGGAATCTGGAGCTGGAGTGGTGGACCAAAATCAATAATGGGCCAGTCATCTGTTTTTTTTTTTTTTTTTTTATCTCTAGCCCAATTTTTTTCGGCTCAAATGCATTGTATTTAATTACCAGCCAACGTTGACATAAATTTAATTTTTTTTAAAAAACACGTTGACTTTTATATTTCAGAGAACAGCTAATTTTATTCACTCCCGAGTGACTTGAACCCGATATATTTAAAACTTGATGCTTCAAGAGGCATTACCTCTAGCACTGGCCACCAACCATGATAGCACGTTGACTTTTATTTAATTGTGACCTTTTAACTTAATTATGCAAACCTTGTGAATAAATAACTTGTATAAACTATACAGATTAATTTAAGCAATTATTTGAATTTTTATAATACCCTATCTCTAGTGTAGATATAATATTATCTTGTTAGAAGTAGAATTATTATTCTATTAGTAATTAAGATGTACTATATTTCTAACTATTTTATTAGAATGTGAATTTGGCATATCTAATAAATTTTAGTATCCAACTAATTATATAATAACTTTAATTTGTGAATAAGTATTTCTTATAAAGTCAACTCTATAGCGAAGGAGAAGGCCAAACCCTACTCATCGGCTTGGACACTGAATTGACTGGCGAAAAGTCTCCGAAATCTCCCCTCTGTCTCAGAGGACTAGCTTTTTGGGGAGATCTAAAAAAATATCCTAAACCTCCTCAGTACCAGCATGAGGTTACCCAATAGGTTAGCGAAAGGTCTCGAACATAGGGGAATTCAGATGAAAGCTCCGGTCCCCCTCTTTCACAGGGGAGGTGTGGCGGCACTGAGGAAATAGGTAGCCTGTAAGCCCACCCATTCTTCCTTTCCCACCTTAGCTTAGTTGCTCACGCCAATGCTCATGAGTACGGGGCAATAACTGCTGCTACTGTTATACTCTCACACTATAAGAGACGGCTCATCTTTTATCTAAGACCTCCTCAATGAGAGAATGCCTGAAAGCTGCTCCCAGCTTCTTTTAAATGTCAAGTAGTAGAAAAACCACTTTCTCGAGCTGGCTGGATGCCTTTCCGAGCGAGCCTCTGGGATCTCCTGTAAACCACAGTCAGCCCCTAAACCAGCTCTTATTCTTTTGTTCCATTGATACATATTCAATTGTTAATGTTTAATTAAATGTAATTCACTTCTAATAAAGAATTGGTTAAACCTTTTTAATGTGATAAAACAGTTAGTTTTAACAACTTCATACACTGAGGGCATATGTAATGCCAGCATGAGTGAGTGTGATCATACCATCTAGTCGTGAGGCTTGTTGAACACCATGTTGTCCGTCCATGTCCCTCCATAAAAGGGGGCAAGTGGACTTACGAGCATGGAAGGTAGATTTTTCAAGCAAATGAAATGGGGGACTAAATTTACACCTGTCAATTTCTTTTTATTTTAAAAATCATAATCATACTTGTTAAACCATTATATCTATTATTGAATGTGAGTCACCACACGACTTACTAGGTGATGTCTAGGTGACGACACATTTTTATAACTCACTAGAGCATTGTAATTGTCTATACTTAAATTTGTCAACCAGCTTACATGTTTAAAGATATATAAACCGACATACCAAACTTGTAGAGAAAACAATTTATATAGTTCTTTAAGTCCGTTGGAAGGAAAAGGTCTTTAAGATTATCGATTAATGTATTACCTTATGTATAGTGAGGTGCTTATGGAGTTATGGTACTGATTAAATCTACCTACCATTTGTTGCAGTATGAATATTTTACTGTTACTAGATTTTTCTGATTTAATTGATAATGTAGACTATAAAAATTTATGAGATTCTGACCTTACTGAAAATATTTGACTCTCTCATGCCATCAAATATCCAGACATCTTTTGATTGTTATATATGATCTTAAAGCATTTGAATTTTAAGGTGGGGCTAGTGATCATTTATTTCTTCATCATTCGTTTTATTATTGTTATATCATTCATCCATTTATATTTTTTGACAATCTTTGGCATTGCCAATCCACGGGATCCACTTCCTATTCACGTTGGCTTGCGTGGAAGAAATTCCATGTGTGGCCGTTGTCTCTCCTTTCCCGTTCACTTTCACAATCCTTGCCTTGTCTTTCTAGACATATTTTTTCCGTTTTCTTTCATCCTATTTCTCTTTTTGTAATAGAGGTGTCTGCTTATAGTCGTAATTTGAAATATATCACAAATATAATCAAAACATTATGCTTTAAACGTTATAAAGAGAAAACAAAAATAAAATTGTAAAAAAAATCAAAACATGTTAGCACTTAGCAGCATTGACGAGTTCTATGTATGCTTTGATAATTTGTATATTATGACATACAACTATATTTTAAGTAAAATTTACACTGAAATATAAATATAAATAAGTACATCTCAAAAGTATATTTGAAGTTTTAAAAAACATTAAATTTTAAAATTATAGAAAGAAAAAAAACTAAAACAATAAATGAGTAGCTTAAAAAACAAATGAATAAGTCTATGATATAAAATGCATGAATAACTAAACTTGAGTGACCAAACTTTAATTTTTAAAGAGTCAAACAACAACTTTTATACCACTTAGAGCGTTCAAAGTTAGTTTTTTATATCTTTATGAATGTATTTTTTATATTATATGAAATGGTTGTAAGTGAAGAAGAAAATTTTTTTTTATTATTCATCTGTATATTTGATAAAAAATTGTTCACCCTTATAAATTTTTTTATATTTTTTGAAAGTGGTTGTGAATGAAGTAGAGGGATTGACAAATGTATAAAAATATTAATTTAATTAAAAAAAGAAATAAAAAATAATGATATTTAATGTAGAGTTAATTTCAGTTTTATTCCCCAAGGTTTAACTAAAGTAACCATTTTCGTCCAAAAGATTAAAAACATCAATTTACCTCCAAAAGTTTTATTTGTTGTTTCAATTTCACTCCAAAAAATTCATTATTTTGTATAAAATTAAAACAACTAATAAAACTTTTGGATTAAATTTGAAACAATTTATGAAACTTTTGGAGGTAAATTAATGTTTTTAATCTTTTGGAGGAAAATAGTTATTTTTAACAAAACTTAAGAAGTAAAATTAACTCTTTAATGTAACTAGAGTATTCATATCCCATTCATTATTTTCATCTTTATAATTAAACTAAACTTTTCAATTTGAATAATATTTTTTATACTTTTATCACTATCATTTCTCTCCTCCACTCGTAACCATTTTCAAAACTATTAGAAAATTCATAGGAGTTGAATAGCGTATTATCAATATATAAATAAACAGTAACATTTTATATATTTTTTTCTTACAACGATTTCATATAATATAAAAGATAAACTGATAAAAATATAAAGAATAGGATATGTATTAATTAATTTATTATTTATGTGAGTGCCGCCGACTTTCATAAATCACAATAGTTATTTGTTCTTATTGATATAACCCGATTAGAATATGACAAAAATATTTTATATTGTGCCGTTTGGGGTTAACGGATGTTGTGGAAACTAACGGAAAAAGAACGGCAACATGCTTGCGATTCCAAAGCTACTTTGAGAATATTCCACTAGATATCCACCGATGGATCCAACAAGATCCGAAATTTAGCCGCGCGTATGTTCACGCGCATTGGTGGGAGGTGGGAATGTAAGCCGGTTTTGAAAAAACGTGAAAAAGCGATCCCGTGCCCATTGAGGTCCCGAAAAGCCAAACATCAATTGATACTGACCTAACATTATTATACGCGCTCCTTGGGGCACGTGTCCGACCACGCGTCTAACTCTCAATATAAATATATAAAAAATTAAAAAATATTTATGAAGAATCTTTTTCCTAAAGGATATTCCGAAATCCAGACATGGAATCGATATGTTTTTTAAAGGCAAAGATAATTTCATATAAAATATTCTTAAAATTTCACATCTTTTATTAATGTATCGATTTGTAGATTAATGGTATCGAGGTGTTGTGAAATGTTTTTTTTTTCAATGGTTTAGGCATGATTGGATTGTGCAATGACAGATGCTTTGTTAATACTATGTAATGGTTTATTTGGTTAAAATGTCACCTAAATATATATGAATTTACTAAAATCATTTTAAATCAAGTGTAGTGAGTTTAAAGCATTTTTTAGTTAAAAATTGTTAAAAATGAGAAAAAAATAAATTTAACGTCTGTTAAGGGTTTGGCTAAAAATGAGTTTGAAGCTCCCCTTTAACTAGGACGTAGTGGATTTAAAGTTTCAATCGTGTCAACATCAACAACTTTAACGATTCCTAAAGGCGTCACTACACATAGTGTAATAAATTAATTACTTGAGCTCCTTACAAGGTAAGTAGTGAAATAATCTTCAAAATTATTTTACATGTTGCAGTTCTCTCCAAATACTCCAAATAGAATTCGCGTAACGAGATGTTTTAACAAGAAGCTTCGTAATGAAGAATCAGTGTTTTTTTATGACATCTTTATTAAACATCAAACATAGGGGCATATTAAAGTTCTTAGATTGGAAAAGCCGATGCCTATTTTTATGTAACATTAAATAACTAAAAAAACTTAAAATGTGATTTTTATAGATGAATAATATTAATTATATTAATAATATTAGTAACATTAAAATTATTTCTTTTAAAAGGTGTATTGCCAGCTGTACAGAAGTGTGTATCTCTGGCGATACACATAAGCTAAGATACCTCATACCTCCGGCGCATCTCTAAAAGCGTTTTTTGTCACATGGGCGATATTTTTATACTTTGATATCGCCACAAAAAATACATGCTAGTTAGAGCATTCACAGTAGAATCTTATTTTTACTCATATAATTAGAATAAAAATCACTAATTCTTCTGTCTACTTTACAATTAAATAAATACTGTTTATATATCTTTATCATTATTTTTTTCTTTCTTTTTCACTCACAATCACTTCTAAAAATATTAAAAAATTTATAAGAATTAAACAGTGTTTTCTCAAATATATAGATAAATAGTAATATTTCTCTATTATCCACTCTCACCCACTCAAACTGATTTCTTATAATATAAAAAACATACTCATATACTGCACTGTGAATATTTTTAAAAACACAAAATTAAAATTAAATAATCAAATGTATATTTTAGTATTCCTTGAATATGATCTTATCTTCAAGCCATGGGTGACGTCACTTGCCAACCCACACACAAGAATCACTCTCGAATATTCAAACCACATCTCCAACCTTCTTTCCCTATTACATCTATTTCCACGCTTTATATGGTCACATCCATCTTTTCGTACAACTTTCTCTGCGGAAAGTACAAGCTCTTGATGCGTATTTGACAACTTACGGTAGAATCTTGCTCTGGGGAAAAGACCTCCCATTAACCCCTTATCAAAGATTCGTTTCGTACGCGACGACCCGACTTCGTCATCTTCACCCAAAATTCACTGAAGAAAATTCAAAAAACAAAGACTTTAGTATTTTCTCACTTTCTCTCTCTAGAATTATTTATATGTTAAATCATCTTGCAGACCAAGTTATTCCCTTTAATGATTCTTCTTTGGATCCTTTAATTCTTGTTCTAACTGGATCCCCATCTTCCACATTTATTGATATTTGATAGTTGATCGAATTGATTCAACAAATTTGAGTGGTTTTTGGGTCGATTCAATGGTGTTTGATGATGATAATCGGAGTGATTTTGGAGAGAAGATGCAGAGATGTAGAGAGTATATGAAGGGTTTAGAATCAGAAAGAAGAAAGATTCAAGTGTTTCAACGTGAGCTTCCTCTTTGTCTTGAGCTCGTTAATCAAGGTATGTTAATGGCGATTTTCATGGAGATTCTTGATGGGTTTTTGGTTTTGTGATTTGGGTTTTCTTATTTTTATTTTTTGAAAAAAAAATGTTTCAGATTTTGCAATGTTTGGTGGGTTTTTGTTTTTGTTCATTGGGTTTCTTCTTGATGGATTTTCTGAAGCTTTTTAACTAATAGTTTTTTAAAGATTTTCATTCTGTAAAAACACATAGTGATTTCTCATTTTGTGTGTGTTTTCTTGATTTCTTCAATGGTGATTCAGCAATTGAAGGATGCAGACAGCAAATGTCTGGAATGACGACTGATTACTTCAATGGTCAATCTGAGTGTTCTGAACAGACATCAAGTGATGGTCCAATTTTAGAAGAATTTATTCCGATGAAAAGAATTTTACCTACAAATAATGATGATGATGTTGAAGATGATCAAGAACATCAGTTAACTCATAAACCCAAAATTATTTCTAAGAGATTAGATAAATCATCATCGTCATCTTCTTCAAAGAAATTAGATTGGCTTAGATCTGCTCAACTATCAATTCAAACTCCAGATCCAGTGGTAATAACATAAAAACTGTTGAATTAGAGATTTTGATTTATAATTTTTTGTATTTTGTTCTTTTAATCAAGTTAAAGATTGGATTTTTACACAATTTTCAGGAGTTATCACCGAAAAGAGTTCCGGTGGTGGAGGTAAAGAGAAATGGGTGTGGTGCTTTTCATCCATTCAAGAAAGTAAAATGCTCCGGTGCAGCTCCGGCGACTGTGACGGCGAAGATATCAGCAGATCCGACGGTTGACGTCAGCTCCACGGCGGAGACAGGCGGTGGTGGTGGTGGTTGTGGCGGAGATAAGAGTGGCGATAAAGGGCAGTTAAATAGGAAAGTGAGGAGGTGTTGGTCGCCGGAGTTGCACCGGCGGTTTCTTCATGCTCTTCAACAGCTCGGCGGTGCCCATGGTCGGAATTATAATTAATATTTTGCTATTTTAATTTATTTCTAAATTCTAACTTTTTTTTAATAAATTTGGATTTTGATTGTGAGATTTTGTTTTTTTTACAGTTGCTACACCTAAACAAATTCGAGAATTTATGAAGGTTGATGGGCTCACCAATGATGAAGTAAAAAGCCATTTGCAGGTTTGTAAACTCTTTTTGCGTTTAAAAATTACACAAGTACTGAAAGGGACAAACAAACGGTCACTATTTACCATACTATCAATTATGTTTAACAAATTGGTTAAGTTGAGATATCTATGATATATAGATATAAAAAAAAAATCATAGGTTTAAGTTTTATTCTACACAAAATAGTTAGTTTAAGCAAATGTATTTCTAATATTGGGTTTACTCTTAAGGGGATTGAGGTTTGATCCTGACTAAGAGACAGATAGGTGAGTCATGAGTCTATTAACGTAACATTTATTCTTTGAAATATGGTCGTACATTTGCTATTCAAGAAAAAACTATATACTTTACTCTTTTTTCTTACTTTCATGATATGTATGAGTGATTATGGAATTTTTTTTAAAAATAGGAGTTTTAGAGAGAGATGTTTGACAAGAGTGGTTTTTCTTTTTGGGGTTTGACATAAGGGGTACCCGCCCCTGTCATGGGCGGGTTCTCTATCTCGGTCAACGTGTCACATGGGAATCCATATGAATGCAGGAGTTGTCAAATCAAACTCAGAACTCGCCCCTGCCATGGGCGAGTTCTCAAAAAGCAAAAATTATTTTTCGGTGGTGATCAAAAATTAAATCATGATTAGTATATTGTATATGCTAATGAAAAATATTGACATATATATAAGCTTGAATTATAACGTGTAAACAAAGATACCTTTTTACCTTAATTACAAATAAAATTATCATCCTAAAATTCAATTTGTCGTAAAGCTTGGATTACTATATTATATATAACAACATTAAAAAAAAAAAAAAAGGTCTAATCTACCGTTAATTTTCTTTAAATAATAAAATTATATATGGGGCAATCCAATTTTCCATTAATTTTCTTAAAAAGGTTAAATATCACATACTTCCAATATTTAAATGCATGCGTAGAAAGAAATGTGGTGTTTAACGGGGGAAAATATGGTACTATAAAAACTAAATAAAAAAATGGTTTTCTTTTTTTGATGGTGTTTAAAAAACTGAGAACCGTAAAATAATTTTTGCTTTTTGAGAACTCGCCCATGACAGGGGCGAATTTTGAGTTTGATTTGACAACTCCTGCATTCACATGGATTCCCATGTGACACGTTGACCGAGATAGAAAACCCGCCCATGACAGGGGCGGGTACCCCCAATGTTAAACCCCAAAAAGAAAAACCCCTCTTGTCAAACATCTCTCTCTAAAACTCCTATTTTTTAAAAAAATTCGTGATTATGTGATTGACACAATTTTTTACTTGTTGGTTCTTTATTAAATGTGTTCTTATTATACTTTTCATTATGGCAGAAATATCGTTTGCATACAAGAAGGCCAAGCCCTACAATCCATAACAATAACAACCCACAAACACCTCAATTTGTGGTGGTAGGAGGAATATGGATGCCGCCACCGGAATACCCCAATATGGCAGCGAATTCGACCCCAACCTCCGATGACACCAATAACTCCAAAGGAGTATACGCCCCGATAGCTTCTCATCCGCCATCAATGGCAGAGGCATCAATGTCACTGAACATAATTAATTCTCGTGAAAAAGATGATGGCCGTAGCCTTGATGATTCACCATCAAACTCCTCGTCCACACACAACACAACGAGTTTTTGACATTCTAGAGGGGTGGTATTCGCTCTTTTAACATTCCGGCGAGGTGGTGTTCACTCTAATTTGTGTGCAAAGTTTTTTGCATAGAGACCATTTTGGATGTAGAAGTACAGGAAAACATAGAGGTTGCATATGATACGTTAAGGGGAAACACACATGAATTGGATTTGCTACACAAGCAAATATTTTGTATCTATAATTAGGAATGTGAACAGACCTAGTTATTTGTGAATTATGTAAGATTGACTCCTTAAAAACTAAAAACTACAATCAAGTTGACTTTAAAGTTAATTTGAAACTCATTCAACAATTTGAGCTTATCCATTGAACACATAAAAAGCTAATAGTTATCGACTATGGCCAACATTTGATATTGTTTATTTTGGTTGAAAAAACTTTTGACAAAAAAATTTATTAATTATGATTTATCAAAGGGTGTTTTTAAAAAATTATTTGAATTAACTTATAAATTAAAATGTTATAAAATGATCAAAAAGGACGTATTTTTAAAGACGAGAGTAGTTAATAGCAGGTAGTAAATGGGTATAATAGGAATTTGAACTAAAAATAGTTCTTAAAAGTTAATAAGTAACATATTTCTTATTTTTCAAAACTTTTTTTTACCCTATATGATAAATCAGTTTAAAAAGTATTTTTGGATCTGTCAATCATATTTTTTACTTATTAACTTTTCAAAAATTAATAAGTTTAAAGTAAAGGAAAAATAAGCAGTCCCAAACACCACCTATGTTATATATAAAATAACTTGCTTTAATAAGCTCGTGTATGTAGGGTTGAATACTAAATATTTAATAAATTACAGAAAACATCCATTAGGTTTATAGAAAATTAAAAGTGTCATCCTTTATCTTCAAAAAGTACTATAATCATTCTTTATGTATACTTTTCATAACAGATTATGTCCTTTAGACTAACGAAAGTTAATTTTTTCCGTTAAGTCAAGGGCATTTTAGTCTTTCTACCCCTTAAAGGACTATTTTTGAAACTTCAAACCTAATTTAAAGGACATTTTTCGTAATTAGATTTTATTTTAAAAAATTTTATACATATAGTTTTTTAAATTATTTTATTTTAATAAAGATATACAAGTAACATATATTATATAAATTAATAAATTTTATCATAACTTTTAATAATATAAATTGTAATTAGATAATTATTATTTATTAACTAATTTGAATTTATATTATTAAATTTGTATTAATATTATTATGTTAAATATAAAATTTAAACACAAAACAACTTTTTATTAATTTTAAAAACATTATATATATTAATTTATCAAATACATTGTGTATCATGATTTTTACCTTACCTTTAGTGGTTGTATCAACTTTTGTTCTTTTTATCTATAATTTTTTTACTTTTAACCCTAATACTTTTACATCATTTACAATTGTACCCTTATAATTTTTCACTTTCAACTTTGGTCGCTTACACTTTTCATCTTTTATGAACTTTTAGTTTTACACTTCGGAGTTAGCAAGCCGCAACGTGTGTGTGTGTGTGATTCCACGTTTTTATGCCTATTTTTTAAGTTTATCAGCCACGTCAAAAAGCGCAGTTCCTAGATCGACTTAGTTATTGTTTTTAATGTTTTACGTTTTACATGCGTAGTTCAATGTTTTTACGTCTATTTTCCGTTTGGTTTTATTTGTTTGTTTTTACTAAAAACTATAATATATTTTTAGTTAAAAAAATCATAGGAGCAACGATTCATGAAATTTAGTTAAAACTTAATTAAAAAAATAATCATATGTGACCCTCTCTGTTAATCACTATTACATCTTAAATTAAAAAAAACAAGTTTAAGGTAATAATCTATAATTATATAAAAATATCTTGTAAAAAGTATTAAAGGTAAAGTAAATAGGGCTAAGGGCGTAAGTATAAAAAATAATAATACTATTTACATAATTTATATTTATATTTAAAATGTTGATGAAAATAATTATATAATATATGTTATGATATATATAAAAATAATATGTACTTGTATAATTGCAAAAATGCATAAATTAATTAAAAGATAAAAAAGTTGCAGAAAGTATCTTTTATGCTTAATTACATAAGTAGTACTTTAAAAGTAAAAAGATCAAATTATCCTTGACTTAATAAAATAACTTAACAGCAGTTAGTTTAAATGATGAAATCTGCTATAAAAGATATATATAAAGAATGATTAGAGTACTTTTTAAAGATAAAGGATGATACATGCAATTTTCTATAACCTAAAGTACGTTTTTTGTAATTTTGTCTAAAAATTATTAATTATAAAATGATATTTTAAGATAGGTTATTATTGAAATTATGTATGAGTAAAACCTATAATGTTTAAAACAACAATATCAATTTTTTAAACTTTTGTTTTTAAACTTTTTTTAAAAATAAAAAAGTTAAGCATTTTTTTTCAAAAAAATATCATTTTTAAATGTTTCCTTACTATAACACCCAATTTAATTGTCTTTGGTTTATAAAATACTAATTTTAAAATATTATGTATCTTTAAGAAAGTTTGATGTTTTAGATTTTTTTTTTTAATAAAAATTTGTTTTTTAAAAAAATAACATTAATGAAAAGATCTATTTCTTAATTTATTAAAAAACAACTTTAATATAAAAAAAGTTAAATAATATTATTAATAATTAAGGCAAATATTTAATAGGAAATAGAAAAGAAAAAATTTTGGTTAGAAGAAATGTGATGTTGCCACGTGTAATTCATGATTACTATTTTATTAAATTAAGAAGATTAGGAATGTGTTTTGTTTATTTTTTTCATTGACGTTCTTGTATAAATTTGGTTATAAATGGAGTTGTATTCGAAATACAATACCATTTTTGATATAATAGGTCATATCAACTAACAGCGATGTATTGATACCGCGAAGATGAAATCAATATGGACTAAATAACATCGAGCATCATTGTATAACTGCTTTCTATTTATGTTATGATATCAAAAATAAATCTTTTTATATATTTAACCACGTTAATATTATTTTCACACATAACAAATTTCAAAAACACATCATGTCGCATGGGGTTCATTTTTGGTTGTTTCTTATAAGTAATTTATAAACATACTTTTCCAACTGGTTCATTGTGTTTAGTTAATATTATTTTTACACATAACGAATTTCAAAAACACATCATGTCACAAAAGTTATGTAGCACACGAAAACATCGCTAAATGAGCTTCGGAGTTTTAGTTTGAAATTTGTGTTCATATGTTGCATGCATGCTGAAGTTCAAAGTTTTTAGGTCGTCTTAAACAAATTCTGCAACCTAATGCACATGTAAGAGTTTTAAGTAAATCTAAAATAAAAAATTACCAAACATATTTATATTAAACTAATTATCAACTTTGTTTGTGAATTGGAGTTGTACATTTCGCTTCAACAGTTGTACTCACAAGCCCCTTAGTCCATTAGATAGACATTCCTGTGTCCCATGGTGTGGAGGCCTTAACCGGAGCTCTAACGCCGATGATTTCAAAGCAAAACCATGCCAACATATTCCACCTCGACACATCTCATGTTCCACCTCATCTCCGACGCCGGTGATCATAGCCTTAAGAGACACATCCCACATCAACGCCCCCACCAATAAACCTCCGACAGCCACCGTTGATAAAACAACCACCACTGCTCCGCCATAGCTCCGTCCAGTCAAATGGCCGTACACCTTTATTGCCGCTATCACCGCTATGTACCGTCATCAAATTATGAACCACCGCATCGGAAACTGTCGTCATAATTAAAGAAATCTGAGATTTGGGCCTGAAGAAAATCTGTACGTTGAAGATTGGGGGTTTGAAGGTATTAAATGGCGAATGTTGGGTGGATTAAATTATAAATGATTTAATATTTTCCCTCGATAACGATTTAAATATTTTGGTTGTTATTTGTTACCAAGAAACTTTACCATACGCCTCATAACTTTTAATCATTGTCAAATTGGATCCTTCAAGTAACTAGTGTAATGGACTATGAAGTTATGTTCTAACAGATTTATTAGACACCATCTTTAGTAAACTCGTGAATTACATTGGCTGAATAAATAAAATAAAAAAAATTTTAATGATAAAATGATATATAAGATAAGATATGATTGAAACTACGCATGAGTAAAAACTATAAATAATAAATAATGATATCATTTTTTAAAACTTTCTTGTTTTATTTAAAAAATTAAACATTTTGTTTAAAAACAAACCGTTTTAAAAAAATTGCATTTTAAAAAAATTTCTTATTACAACTTTTAGTTTTAATTATTTTTAGTTAAATTATAAAAACACTAATTCTAAAATATTTTATATTTTTTAAAAATTTTAATGTTTTAGAAAAATTTATTATTTTATAAAAATTTATTTCTTTAAGAATGACATTAATAAAAAGATCTCTTTGTTAATTTATTAAAAAATTATTATTAATCTAAAAAAGATTTGAATAATATCATTAATAATTAATGTGGTTATTTAATAGGAGAGAGAAGCAAAAAAATTTTGGTGAGAATAAATGTGATATTGACATTTTCATTTTAGTTACACTTTTATTAAAGTAAGTACGTTTTCTGACTCAAATTGTTTTACCGTATTTCTTTCTCTTAATAAATATAAAAATCACAAAAACAACAAATTTAATTTTTCTGTTTTACTAAAATAATCTAAAACTAGCATATTTAAAAAAAAATTTTTGTTTAGTTTTAATTATTCATTGTTTTAGGTTTTTTTAACCTAATAATTTTACATACTTATCTTTTAAAATAATTTTAATAATCATTTGGTACTTAAATATCAGTAAATAGTATGATTAACAACCATCTTATTTAAATAATTTTTTTTTGTATTCTCACACTTAACATACTCTTATCTTATTCATATAACTCTTTGATATCGTTATTTCAATCTTTGTTGTAAATACTGTAGTTATTGTAAAAAAATAAAATGTTAGTGAATTTTTTCTTTCATTTTTCGTTTTTTTACTTCAACTTAAGTTTTTTTTAGTAAATTTTTTCTTTCACTTTTCGTTTTCTTACTTTAACTTAAGTTTTTTTTACATTAAAATCACAATCATATGCAGTCACCATCCAAAAAAAACATTGTTGCCACTCAAAAAATCCTAAAAACATCTATATATACTCACAAAAATTTAATGTATTCTAGTGACTCCAATGTCACCTAGATAGGTCGCCCTTGCTTGTTTATCTCGATGCTCATTTATCTTTGTTATTTTACAGTAACAAGCTTGTGCATGTGTGATAAATGGTCTAATATGCATTAAATTAGACACAGAAAATATATCAAAAGCACATCATTTATTCCTTGAACTTTTATTTAAAATGATGAAATTGAACTTAAAAGTGTTAAATTATGTTTCAGGCTTTCAAAATACCAAGATGGACATAGGAGTATAATAAACAAGAATTTGAAATTACCCAAGCTTCAAAGTCCAAGCATGAGGTCATGTCTCATTAAACACGCCCACATGCCCAGCCTGAAACACACTCCATGCTAAAATTAGCACACCCTCATGTTTGACAGTCTGACAGGATACAAGTATTGTCCCACGAAAAGTAAGCACGGGGCGTGCCCCATGAGGAACGGGGGCATGCCCCACCTCAAGCACGAGGTCATTCCCGATCATTTCTGCACGTACGAGTTGACCAACTTTCATAAGTATTGTACTAGCATGGGACCGTGCTTAAACACTCCAAAATGCCTATAAATAGAGGCTCATTTGCAACATTTTGAGAAGATTTTGAAGGGGGAAAACTCTGTTGAATTCTCTCGGGAATCCACACTTGAAGACCCTTGGGAGGCTCAGGAGGTGCATTCAACACTTTGAAGAAGCTCGTGATTGTCTAAACATCATCCATTTCAAATCACCGGTTTGATTGTTCCATTTCACCGATGATTGCATATCTATCTTCTATTTTAGTTGTTGTTATGTTCAAGCTCATTATGAGCTATACTTTTATTATCATTCTAATTGGATGAAACTTATGTAATTTATGATAAACTAATGGTGTGTTTTATGTTATGTTAATGTTATGGTAATCTTGGTTAAACTTTTGATAGCTGGCATCTACATTTGAATAAGAAGTTATAAACTTATAATTTGTAACTGTAAATGTCATACAAGGTTGAAATATGTATGAATTAACTTTTATTTGTGACACTAGTCTTCATAATAAATCCATGACTAATGAACTATAAATGATTATTAGAATTTATATCTCCTTAGCTTTCTGATTATTTGTGGGTTCTCTTTTATTAGTCTGAGAAATCCACAGTAATTATTATAGTTTTTTTAAAATTAATGGTATGTTAAAAAGAAACTTGATCAACTTTGTTTCTAATATTAAGTTATGTTTTCAGAAATCGTATGTTAAAAGGGTGCACGAGTATTACCTACATCACTAGGGGCTTGAAGGTTAGCATTGTAAGTGACTCGATGCAGCTTTCCTTGTCACTACGGAACCGGTTTACAAGAAATCTGTGCTGGCTCATGTTTATTAACATTAACATAACTATTTTAACTTATATCTTTAATCACACACACACAATTCATCACAGTTACATAAGTATAATCTAAATTAGAATGATAGCATTAATTTCTTGTTTTAAACCCAAAAGTCTTAATTTTAGTTTTTAATTTTACTTTAAATTATCATTTTAAAAATCTAAAAATTTGGTTACATTAATGCAACTTATTATTTTCTTATATAAAAACTCATCCCGATAGTCATTTACAAAGGCTGTTGAGTAGGCTCGGTGTGCCTTCGGATTGATACTCGGTTCTTACTAACACTATATTATCGCATGATATGTATACTTGACTTTTATGTGTGTAGTTTAATATAAGTAATAACCAATTAAAATTAAATTTATGCAAAAATATATGTAAAAATAAATACCACTATTTGCACACACCATAGTCCCATCTAATGATGCTAATTTTCAGCAATACAAGGCATCGTTTTATCTAGAAGTCAATGTGTAACCTTTTGTTGTCATTTTGCTCGGTTATTTTGTTTTGATATTTTGATTATTTTAACAATGATTCGTGCGAGAGAGATTATTGTCTGTATGATTTTTAAGATAATTATCTTGGAGTTTTTCTCAAATAGTTGTTGGTGGAAAACTTATTTACCAAAATAGATGTTTTATAAAATATTTATCAAAATGTGTGTTTTTAATAAAGTCTTTGTTTCTCACTGCTCATTAATTGGATTAAGAGTAACATATATTTAAAGAATATATATTCTTTAAAAAAAGTGAAGGATAATACATAATCAAATTTTAAAAAAAAAATTGTTAGGACTTTTTAATGTATTTGTAAACAATGTCTTTGGCTTTTTTTTTTTAAAGAAATAAATATGATATTTAAAGTATTTTTCTACTAGAATTAAATAAACTATATAAAATATATTTTGATCATAATATTATATAAATGTTTTTAAAGAAGTGTATTGGAATTTTCGATTATAAATGTTTTTTTATTGTTATGGTTTAGAAAAGACGTTTTAAACCTTTAATTTTTTATATGTTTTATTTATTCTTGTATAAAAGACGTTTTAACTTGTTTGTTTTTTTCAAGACGATATTAAAATGACATAACTTCTTTTTTAAACCTTCTATAGATTGGAACCAACCGGTATTAAAATGGCATAACAAAAAATCAAATGGTTTTAAATAAGAAGTTAAAAAATTTGAACAATTTAAAAGAGGACGTTTTAAAATATCAAACGGTTTTAAAGAAAAATCCGAAACGTCGTATATAATATTACGATATATTTTTATATATTTTATTTAGTTCTTGTAGAAAAATACCTTAAAAAGCTTATTTATTTCTAAAGAAAAAAAATCAAAGACATTGATTACAAATACATTATAAAAACGTCCTAACAATATTTTTTCTTTCTAAATTGATTAGATATTTCCCTTTGTAAAGAATATATTTTTAAA
Source organism: Flaveria robusta (assembly GCA_025506415.1). Classification (NCBI taxonomy): domain Eukaryota; kingdom Viridiplantae; phylum Streptophyta; class Magnoliopsida; order Asterales; family Asteraceae; genus Flaveria; species Flaveria robusta. The sequence goes on along the minus strand of CM046471.1, from coordinate 3,787,994 downwards.
TATTTATTACTTTTAATCCAATTAAATGAGAAGTGAGAAATTTTTTATTATTAAAAACACTCATTTTAATAAATATTTTATAAAACACCTATTTTAGTAAATAAGATTTTTATCAACACCCATTTGGCAAAAACACTCAATGTGTCAAACCCTAAATACATTTTTCACTAAATTAAGAAATAATTTAAAAGAAAATCAAAATTAGTTTTAGAAAGTATTACCAAATCATACATCGTCATTCGTACGGACGATATTGTTTTTATTTTGCATTGGAATTATAATATATGCGTGTAAATATATAAATTAGATAATATAAAATATTATTTGGGACCATCCTAAAAAATCATATAAAGTTTTCTGAAGTGACCCAAATATTCGAATATTCGGAGGGCATTCAGAAAGAATTAGTCATTTCCCATTGGTCGAGTATATTCCTCATTTCTTAATATTATCATCATAGATTCCAATACTTTTTCGAAATTCTGCATGACCTACTTGTACGTTATACTATAATTACTTGTACTTTCATGAATTTGGATAATTGATTTTTACCATGAAACTTGTTTATTTTAGAACCTTTTTAAATGATCAATAATTTTCCATTTTTATATCATCTTATACAAAAAAAATTCAATAACCCACGTAGTCGAAAGTCAGAGCATTCACAGTAGGTTTTGTATATTTATGTGAGTATGTTTCTTATAATTTAAGTAATGGTTGTAAATGATTGTGAGTGGAGGAGAGAGAAAAGTTACTGTTCATTTTGTATATTTGGGGAATCACTGTTCAACCCTTATAAATTTTTTAATATTTTTGAAAGTGGTTGTGAGTAGAAGAGAGAGAAAAAGTAATGATAAAAGTATAAAAAAATATAATTTAATTGAGAAGGAGAGAGAAATAGTAGTGTTTTTAGTGTAATTATAAGGATAAAGATATGAAACCTGATGTGAATGCTCTCAACATGCCAAATTAAAACCGTACTTGACGCAACATAATTTTAATCAAAAAACGTTTGACTTTTATTAGAAAAATATACAATTCCAACTTCTTGTTTAATTAAAAAGTTTTAAACTTAGATGACCTAACGATCTGTAGTTAGATTCTAAAATGTTACTAGATATATCGTGAATACGTTTTACGGTGTCTATACAAACTTCTAAATTATTTTTACGCATGTTCGGATATTACTATTACTATTCCATTATTCCTATTATTATCCGCCCTTTTTTCAATCATTATGCTTTCATTTTAAAAGATGACACAGTTATTAATTATTTAAGAGCGTTGCTAGGGGACATAATAGTAATGAGTTTATTTTAATTTTAAAAGTTAAGCTTCAAATCTTGTAAAATCTTTATCCTAGTAAATAGTTAGGATTTATAACACTTCTTAATATCACATTTAACCACACAAAAGTTTTTCTGCTCAAACCTTCTATGACCTATTAAACTAAATGACAATTACCAAATTAATCATTTGACCACTTAAGATTACTAATATGATCTTTGACTTTATAATTTATCTAAATATTTTTTGACCCATATACATCTAGCCATGTGGGCAAAAGCTTTCAAATAAATCTCACGTATTGTTACAAAAAGTATATCAACAATTAGAAACAAAATCTCAATTTAGTAAAACTCAAGGTTTATATTTATAACATTTTTTTTTGTTTTTCTGGTTATCTCAATTAAATACCCTTTTAAACACCTTAACAATAAACTTTTATTCATATAGGTCATGTTATCTTAGGTTGGATTTGTTTATAAAAGCCGCATTTTTGCTAACCTCATGAAAATGGTTACTCGAGTTTTAGAGTGTGATGATAAACCTATTTATGTAGCTAAATAATGTATTCGGTTTATGCTATTTGACATATATATAGTTTATTAAAAGCATCTTAGAGTTTTTAAACAATTAGATATTAAGTCAACTAGAAAAATAGTAAAAATGGCTTTTTTTTAGTAAAATTTAGTAAAAATCATTATTAGAAGTAGAATCCATTGAAAAGCATTAAAAATTTTATTAAAATGTATAAAATACAAGAACAATAAAAAATTCAATAGAAAGACAAGTTTGAAATGTGTAAAAATAAAGTTTTAAAGTTTTAGTTAAATTAAGGGCATATTGTTTGCATTTATATTGCTTTTATAAAACATGTTAATGTAAATATTTGATATTTTGATTATGTTATTCATATATATGATATTTAGAATTTTGTTTGGACGTATATGATATCTGATTGGATTTATAGGCATGGGCGAAGCTTAGTGGGGGCCGGAGAGGGCCCCTGCCCCACCTCTTTTTTTCGTCAGTACTCAGTAGTGTTAATTTTCGGCCGGTAGTGTAAATTTTTTAATATTTATAGAGTTCGCTCCCATAAAATAATTTACTTCCGTCCCCGCCCCCCTATAGGGTAGGTGAAGCTCTGCCATTGTTTATAGGGATATATATGATAGTTGCTATGTTTTGTAAGGATATATATGATACTAAAATTTTAGTTTGGACATATTTGATATTTTATAAATTTGTAATAATATATATGAAATTATTCTTAAGATTAATAAGAATATATTAAAAACGCATCAACAAAAAATTGTTTCAATGTTGGAAGTAGTACATTTACTTAGCTAGTTCAAACAAATAAAAAAAAAAAAAAAAACATACATGTGCTTCGTGCTTTGATCTAATACTTAAACACATGCATGTAACTATTTCAAGACAACTCATACAATGTAACCGAATGGTGTCAATGCAGAATAATACTCAAGGTCTTACACGGAATGATATCGAATCAAATATGAATATGCTGCTGTATGAGAAAACAGTATATTATATTGATCGTCAATTTTGTCATTTCAATTGTAAAATTTAAGATGCCATTATATATAGATGATTAAATACTTAACATCAGTTGGTTTACATTCTATTAACATTTATGCCTTGTTATTATTATTATTTATGTCATTTCAATCTCACCAATATGTCTCAAAATAAATCTAATATTGACATGAAATATTTTGTTTAATAATGCATTTATAGTTGTTATAATAAGTTATATAATCAGCTACTAAGTTAAACAATAAGAGTATGATTATAATAAAAAGTGTTATTTAATCTAAAAAATTTAGTAAAAATTGTGGGCTTGACACGTGTCATTTTGTTCTAAAGAGGGAATATTTGTGTCAAATACGTCAGCTAATTGTATATTAAACGTTCATTGTGTCAAATATCAGTTTATTGTGTCATATAATTTATATCATTATCATAAATATTCATCATTGTGTTTTACGTTTTAGATCACTTTGTTTTATTGTTATCATTGTTTCTATAAATTATATAAACTTGTTATCTATCATTGTATTTTACAATTAGAAGTATATAATAATATACTTTTATCAATGTATTTTTCAAAACTCATACTATTGAAGAAAACACAACATGTTGTATTTGTTATTGTTTTTTATATATTATATAAACATGTTATCTATAATATTTTACAATTAAAAATATACAATGATGCTATTTCACCAGTGTATTTTTTAAAGCTTAACATATACAAGATAACATAATGATGATAAAAAACACAATGAGATATTGTGTTGTTTTATCATTAGTTTTAATATATTAGATTAATTAATTATTAGTTTATTATTGTGTTTTACATATTAGAGATACGCAATAATATTATTCCATTATTATATTTTTTAATTAATCATTTTAGAAAAAAATATAATAGTATTCAGAAAAGCATAATAACTAACAAAATGACACAATAAAGTGCACTAAAGACACAATGACGAGATATGAGTTTAAATTACGAAAAAATTTATTATCTTTTTATATAACATTATTGTATTCGTTTTATAGAGAAAAAACGATCGTTTTTATGGTGTAATTTTTATAAAGAAAATAATGACATACATAAAAGTTATATATGTTTAAAAAAATAAGAGAACTTTCAAAAAGTAAACAAAATTGGCTATTATTAAAACATACAATTAACATATTTTTTCATACTATTTGATTTCAATCATTGATTAAAAGATTGATTATTGAGATTACTTTTTATAATTTTTAGTTTTAAAGAGCATTGAACATTTCTCAAATAATTTAATAGACATAATTTAATATCAAAAACATAATTCATTTAGTTTACTAAATATAATTAATTTAGTTTATAAATAAATTTAAATTCTTTATTGCCTTTTATTCTATTTTCATAAATATATAATAATTAAAACCAGTATGCAGCAAATAATGCCTTTTATTTTCATAATATAATTACTTAAATCTAGTATGTAATTATACTGCCTTTTATTTTATAATTAAAAAAAAGGTCATAGTTGACATTTATGCTCAAACATGCATCTACGTCCCTTGGGTGAATGAATGGTCATTTGTCTCTTTCTATTTTACAAGAAAACGTCCACAAAATTTGTATAAAAGGATATACATAACTTATCAAACATTGATAGTCTGTCAGATCGTGCATACTACATGACTCGAAAATCACAATATAGATTTTGGTCCTCGTTGATCATTACATCAAATTTTTCTTTGATAGTTAATCTTTTATCGAATTATCATCTGGTTTTGATTAGTTGAATTGTATTTTGTAATTTATTTTTGTTAGTTTTAAAGTATTCATAACCCATTCTTCATCTCCATCTCTATAATTAAAGTAAAAATCATTATTTTTTCTCTCATCTTTTTAATTAAATTATATTTTTTATACCTTTATCATTATATTTTCTTTCTCCTCTACTCACAACCACTTATAACCATTATCTATAATATAAAAAACACACTCACAGATATATAGAGAATGGGATATGAATGCTCTTATAACGTCGTATACGGCTTACCCTTAGTTATGGTCTTGATATGGACACTGATTTTCTTTCTCGACTTGTTTTGAAGTTAATGAACAAAACTCATCTTTGATCAAACTAAAAACAATGAAAAAAAGTTTAAAATAACTAAGAAATTATAAAAGTAGATTCAGGCACATCAGCAAAAAGGTTATACATGTGTTTCTAAATCAAAACCAACAACTATCAAAGTATGTGTTGAAAGCATATTAAACTCATTTGATGATTTTATGAACATCACGATATAAAATTGTATATAAAAATTACAATTTTTAAAAAATATGAATCATTATTATTCTTTTTTGTTTGAAGACAATAGCTTGTATAAAATGGATTAGTTTCACATTAGTATATAAATTATTGAGAAGAGTTCTTGTAATTTTAAAAATATTTATAACTTGTTAAATGATCTAAGTCTAAGCTTTTAAAAGAAATTAAAACTTATCATGCCAACAATTAAAAAAATGTAACTATTTCAATCCATCATAATTATTAACATATTCTTATCAAAACAAATATAATTATCAAAATATATAAAGAAATAAATATATATTGAAGAATTACTACACAAGCAAATGAGATTTGGTTGAATGTTAGAACCACAAGACGCATGAAAGCAAATTTGTTAGAAATTAAACCAATAAGTTAGAAATTAAAAAAACAAAAATATGTATTCTTTAGAGTTGTTGCAAAAACTACCTTTGTTTGCACCACTAGAGGTCATATGTAGTAGTATTCTTTAGGTCGACGTTAGGTCTCACAAAAATAAAAGAACACCTTTAGTCTTTTCATGAGAGTTGAACATCGTAATCAGACTCCGTTACGAGAATAAGCATGTTTTTTTTTAAACTATAGCATGGTATAGGACATGCGTGAGGTTGAACTGTCCTTGCCTTTAGAAGTAACACGCATACACGCTTAAATCAATAAGTTCAAGTCAATTTCCGTATATCCTTTTCTCAAACATTTAAGAGCTTTGAACAAATGCTCGAGACAGAAGGAATGCTAGAACCTACACATACGAGTAAGATCTATCACCAGCAACAATTAGCGACTTATCTATGGCTTTGTATACACTACTATAACAAAAACATAATCCGAATGCGTATTACCATTACAATATTTCTTTTTATTTTTACATTTTTTACACTAAAAGGATACAATTTCAAGGTATATGGAGAGGTACACCCGGACAGGCTCTAGAGTCTTTACATCTTGTAGTTCCTTTGATAAAAGCCCCTGCAATACGAAAGTTAACCAGTTTTCACTTTCAAAATGAAATATTTATTGCATCAAAGCGATTTCAATCGCATTGGGTTGACAGTTTTCAGGTTGACGGAATGAACCGATGAACCTAAGACGACCTATATATTTATTTATTTCAATTACGTCAAGCCTAATCAAAACATACTTAGAACCGTATTAAAAGGCATCAAGCCTAACTTGAATACATTTATAATCGTGTAACCTAAACACCACCCATGTGAACCATTTATCTAAAAATGTTTAGGTTTACGGGTTGTAATCAAACTGTAAATGGGTTAAACACGTTGTAAACGGGCTATAATAAAAAAGAATAAACAAGTTGCATATGAGTTGTAGGGTTGATGTTATAAAACATATTTATTTTTTGTAGATTACAATTTTACCTGGTTTGATAGCGTGACACATTTAATTAATCAAAGTAAAGAGATCAACCCGAACAAAAACCTGTTTAATAAACATATTAGAAATTACAACCCAAAACCTAATTATTTTCGTGTCTAGTTCTTTTCATGTTTCGGGTGGTGTTAAACTTGCCACTTCCGCGCATTCCTATAAACTGCGCCAATTTCGCAAATATTATTAGAATTCAAAAACTATATACATACCTTAAATGATTCTATTGTTCCATCAGACTTTACCAGCCTTGCAAGAACACCTTTGCTATCTAGATCTCCATTTTTCATTGGCACCACATATCTATAGAAAAAGAAACAAAAAGGTTACCATTATATCAGTTTCCAAGTAACAATAACATAATTTACTTCAAATTCTAGTTTAAAATTACTTTGAATTTAGCAACTTTGCAAGCTGGACCGCGTCTTCTTGCCCCGACACCAATGTAAAGCTCGGTAAAAGCTGCTTGATAACAGGTGTAATGACAATATCGGCCCTTTCGTTTCCAACAATCTCCTTATCATATACACAATGTGGCTCATAGTATAAACTTAACTGTCCTTGTGGAGAAGTAACAATGTACCTAAATCAGGTAGCTTAAAATAAGTTTTTTGTTCTCGTTTTCTGCTCATCTTTAGGAAAATAATATTCGTAATAATAATATGTACCCGTTTTCAGGTCGTTGCCAGGGAGGACCAAGAACTGGCCCGGCAGTAGCCCGTATTTTGACATGAGAACCGCTGCTTGTTTGAATTTCTGAGTTTTGACCCGGTTCTAAGTATATGACCTTGAAACATGCAGGCATATATGACGTACATCAAAACATGATAAACTAAAACTTATGCACATAATAACGAACTAAAGCTATACGATATAACAATTGCTTAATGTATGCTATTGAGTAAAACATTTATCGGTCACTCTACTATTAAGATTTATTTGACCAAAATCAACAAGAAATTAAAGATGTCAACTAAAAGTCAAAATGGGTCAAATGTAGTCAACATCAAAGACAATAAAACATTTTTAGAACTTAAGTGTGTAGTATTATACTTACATTGGTGAATAGAGGATCCAAGAGTGGTTTTGCATTTGGAGTGGCTATTACTCTAACATTTGGTAACTTCTGAGAAAGAGGTGTTAATGTCTTCAAATGGCAATGATCATCAAGACTTTGTGTAATCAATATGCAATCGATTTCAGGAAGATCGGTAAGCTGCAATAGTGATACACATCATTAGAACATCAGTTCACTTTTAGAACAAAAGTGAACTTGAATATCAACTATGATACAGAGCTTATCCAAGAGTTTCCATATTCATATCTGAAGCAACTGGATAAAAGCGAATGGATTAGAAAAGAGTCTAACTTATCACAAGCATAACTTTTGATCCATTTAAAGCTAAGGGACGCATAAAATATGAACGGAAATGGAGTAACGGGCTGGACGTTGTGGCATACAAGTTTGCCAAAATTTCTGATCCAAATTTGTCCATATGAAGCTCAGTTTTGACTTTGACAGTTTTCTTACAAATTTAACCATTTTGGTTGATTTCATTTTCTTTGTAAAAGATGATCAAATCGAATCCATTTTCATCTAAAGACGCTCAAAAACTATAATCGAACTGTATAAACATTACTACCATAAACATAACCTTGTAATTGCAGAAAAGAACAGTTCAAGTTCATAGCAAAATTCACCTGAAAATTCTTCAAATACTTCTTGCTAGCATCATAAAGCAAAGGTATTCCAAAATCCAAATTACCCACCAATATTGGATCAACCAAAATCTTCACTCCACCCACTTCCCACAACCAACTATTGCCCTGAATCAATAGCATCAGCATAAATTTTCAAAGAAATTGAACAAACATCCATCAAGATCAAAAATTTAATAAACCCAAACCTCTAAGTAAGTCAGCTTGAATGCATCAGTGCCTGAAGAACTCGATTCGGCGACTTTCTCTTCAGAAATCAAAGCAGAAACAACCCTAGATAGATTCAAAGATTAGGGTTGCTTGAATACCTCATTTAACCCCAAAATCAAGGGTTGAATTTTGAAATCTGATCTCCAATATCACTCTTAGTGCTATTTCATGATACAAATTGTCATAAACACATCCCATTTGCAATAATTGGTATTCACAAAACCCTGAAGTTAAGTTTGCAATCAAAAGTACCTGCTGTTTGATAGCTTCCGATTGTTGGAGACGATAGACGATGGATATCTTCGAGTTGAGAGAAAATGAGTGGTGGGGATTGATGGGGTAATTGAATAGGCCACTGAATCAAATCTTGATGTTGTTTTGGGTAATTTTTGGGGGAATTGGGGAAGATGGATACACTGAACAGCCATCATAATGTTGATGATTATGAAACACAGATACTGAATTGACCAATGAATCGAAATTGGGGGATTTTGGTGTGAATATGATCTTGCGTGTTTGATTTTACGATGAATTTATGATTTACGGTGTTTTTGTTTGTGGGTATGTGTGGATTATTGAGATCCACCTATGGAATTGGGCGCGAATTATTTCTTGAGTGATGACCCATCGGATTGTGAGGCTCATGCTCGTCTAAATATGGTAACGAATTTGTTTTGTTTTCGTACTTGTAATTATAACATATAATAAAAGAATATTTTTTTGAGTTACGTGTCATCATTCTAACATATCAAATTACATATGTCATCATTCTAGCATATCAAAAAAACTATTTCCCGTCTCTCTTTTATAATAAATACGAAAATTATAATAACAATTAATTTGACTTTCTTTTTTTACTAAAATATGTTAAAACAAACATATCTATATTTATGTATCTTATCTCTCTCATATTAAATGATAATTATTTTAAATAAATAAATTAAATTATCAAACATTTAAAATATAAATATTATTATTACAATAACTTATTAATACATATTAAATTATATGATTTTAGACATATTTTATCTTTAAATATATCGTAATAATTTCTAATTTTATTACTTGTTATAATTTTTAGATATTTATTATATTTTTATTTTACCAATAGCTAATAACATCTAAAAAATAAAATATTCATAAAACTAATAGTTTTGATATGTTTTAATTTTTCCACTCATGTATTACATGGGTTCTAACCTAGTACGGTAATAATCAATCGTTTTTATCAAGTGTTATATCAAGTAATGCCTTTCTGTTTTAAAATCACTCAACATAAGTTTTCCTCTTAATTTTCTTAAAATCCAAATTCTCTTAGTATACCATCCCTCTAGGCTTCATAAAGGCCTAATAGATGTTCTTGTGAGGCAAATCACGAACATGAGACGTATTAAATGTTTTCTAATTATTTCCACCAGTCACAATACCACAACTTGTTTTTTTAAATTAAACTCCCCGCATTCACAAAAACACTCATTACACATCTTTGCAATGATCGCATGCGTGCTTATGTGAAATCTACGTGACAACACTTTTTTATCACTATCATACAACCGTTATATATGGTCCCGAATTAAACACCTCCCATTTCCATTCTCGTTCTCACACATTTTCATCTTTAAAACCTTCTATCCAAACATACCCTTTCTTTTGTGGGTTTGTTTAACCTTTTAATTTTCTTAGTCCATTCGAAGATAAAGAGACACCAAACAATGAAACACTCTTTTGTAGTTGCCTCAAAATATAATATAACAATGGGTCAAAACGACAAAAGAAACAAATCATTAGCTCAATTCTCACCACCACCCTTTACCATCATCCGCCATCAACCACCACCATAGTAGTCATCACTGTCGCCCATCACCATCCGGCATGCAAAAAGCCCCCCCTTTTTGGATCGCCTAGTGAAGGAACATGATAACATAAATGACTCGTTAAGGTCAAACAATGCGTAAACAATAACCTCTATTGCCTGCTAAAAAACTATATTATCAGTTTAAAAGTTCTTTCACATCTTGCAAGACTGTTAGGTATGCAAGGTGCTATCTTTTTCCCTAGTAGCAATGGCAAATTATCACCATAAGGTATTTTTTCATTCCATACAAAATCATTCTCATGATCATATATTTTTAGCAGCTCACTCAACGAGCTGATATTTTGTTTAACAACCATTCGTCATGATTCCATTCCGCCCACATTCTTCTGTGCTTTACTATTTAAAGCTTGTTTAAGGGCCCGATTGCGCTTCCAATTTGCCCCTCGGTTTTTACCCCTTGAGCCATATGCTTATAAATATTTAACTTGTGTAGAGCTTTAAGATGAATCTTGAACCTGACCTGAGCCTTGGCCAAGCAAATCAAGCTCATAACCAAAGAAACCGACGATGTGGCTTATGGTGGTCCTTGGGGAGTGAGTGTGGCTTTTAAAGAGGGTAGAACATCATGACCCAAATAATGAAAAACCCTGCAACTTTTCCAAATGACATATCACGTTTATGATATTTCACAAAAGAAATTGATGCATAAAAGATAAAACTAATACTTACTGTCCTCTATAATCATTTATTTATTTTACCTTATATTGATATATAAATGACATATCACGTTTAACATGTTATAATCTTAAATATCATATATTGCACCCTTAAATAAAGAGGAAATACTTTTATAAGGATGTTAGATATCTTAGGTGGTGTTTGTTTTTGCAGAGGCAAAATGTCTGCAGTCTGCGAACCAATAATTTTGGAAGGGGGAATGGGTTAGGAAGGTGGAGAGGGACAGGGTTTCTTGTGTTGGAAGAGTTAAGAAGAAGTAAGAAGACCCAAGTCCAAGTTTGTTTCAAAAAGAGGTCATGCAGACCTTTTTTAATGAAACCTCCTTCGAAAACAAACAATCTGCACAACCCAACGTTTGCTCGCGATCTGCGCAGCGCAGACAAAAGTGGTCAGGAAGACTTTTTTGGAAAAAACAAAGAGCCCTTTAGAGTAAAGCTAAAAAAAAGTTGTTGAAAGTTTGAAACTATATTCACTTGTAAAAAATAAATAAATATTTCATGAGACCCATTTATAAACTTCAAAGAAGTCAATGATAGGGGAACTGAGTTTATAATTATAATATGCACGGTAAATAACATATCTTCTCATCACATTTATATCTACATAAAGAATAAACCAATCTGACTTATAACTTTTTAAAGTACTTATATTTAACCATGAATCCCAATTCCTCCATAGTTAAGGGTGTTCTTCCTCTGCTTATTACGTCTTCTTCTTCTCGACTTGCCGGCGCCCGCCACCACCCGCGGTATAAACACCCCCGTCCCGCCACCGTTACTCGCCCACAACCTCTCCATCCAGCTAGGCACCTCCACCCTCCTCCCACTCTCCCACCAGCTAAAGTACCTGCCGGACGCCACTAAACAGCCACTACAACCGCCATGGCTAGCCACTGATCTCCTATTAAACTCCGAACCAACGTGTGTTTCATCGTCATCATCGATCAGCATCAGTATCTGCCTTGTGAGCTCAGCGTAAAAGGCGGTATCCTCAGCGTCTAGCGAGTTCATGTTTTCGTTAAGTTGTAGTATTGAGATGTTGAAATGAACTACCAATTGATGATGGTCATGTTTGCATTGAGTCAAGTGTATATATAAGAATGAGGGATTGAATGAATCTTGATTAGAGTCAAAGTCAGTGAACGCGAGAATATTTTGACTTTTGAGGTTCGAAATGTAGGTAATATCCTAGAATATGTCTGTATTGTGGGTGGAATCCGCTTTAAACAAATCAAAGGTCAAAAGATGAAAATAAGTTTCAACGTTTGAAGTTAATTGGTGCGTTAATGTTTGAAGTTTGCAAAGAGTCAAAAGTGTGAACCACAACCCACGATGATAGGCCCACATCCGAGAACAAGTGGATATCGGCTGCATACAAACTACAAAGATTTCTTTTAGATTTTTAGTTGGTTTAAGGAAAGCATTTTGGTTTCTCTCAAATAAACTAAAAGACTGTTTGATAACCTGTTAATATTCATTAAAATGTTATTTCTTGATGGTTTATATTATTTTAATTTAATAATTAATAAATAATTTTAATGTTAAATGATTAAAAGGTACCATTAAGATCTAACATTTAAACCATTTAACATTTAAACCATTTAACATTAAGGTTAGAGTAAAATGTTATTTTCGTCCCTGACGTTTTGTTGAATTTGCCATTTCAGTCCAATAACTTTTTTTTTTGCCATTTCAGTCACTGTAGTTTACCAAATGTTGCCATTTTCATCCACTCCACTAACACCGTTACAACTTCGTTAAAACTCTGTTAAATATGAGGGTATTTTAGTCTTTTTGAGCACCCCTGATTATCCAATTAAAACAAATTAATCAATTAATATTCAAAATTAAAAAACACATGAAACGACTAGTGATACCAGCCGCTTCGATTTAAAAGTTTCGATTAACTCTAACCCATGTTTTTCGATTGAGGTTTGCCGTGAGATTTCAATTAATCTTCACGTTTTGTTCGAATGTGTACTGTTATTTGATTGAGGTCTGTTGTAGGATTGAGATTTGTTGTAGGATTGAGGTTTGTTGTTGACATTTTTATTTGATTGAGGTCTTTGATTGAGGTCTTTGAACTTGACAGTAGCAGACCTCAATAAAACAAAAAGTGACAACATTAGACCTCAATCGAACAACAGTACACGTTCAAACAAAACGTGAAGATTAATTGAAATCTCACAGCAGACCTTAATCGAACAACATGTGCTAGAATTAATTGAAACGATCAGTCTCACGAGTCACTTCATGTGTTTTTTTAGTTTTAGATATTAATTGATTAATTTATATTAATTAGATAATTAAGGTGTTGAAAAAGACTAAAATACCCCATATTTAACGGAGTTAGTGGAATGGATGAAAATGACAACATTTAGTAAACTACAGTGACTGAAATGACAAAAAAAAAAAGTTTTTGGATTGAAATGGTAATTTCAACAAAACATCAGGGACGAAAATGACACTTTACTCTTAAGGTTAATTTTTAATTATTAAAAGATTATAATCTTTTAAGAGGCGGCCTTTTAATGATAGTTAATTGGCTATCAAAAATCTCCTAAGTTTGCGAGAGAAAACTTGTAAAAAATATTATTTGCACAAACATAAATAGTTTGTTAACAAAAATAAGAGTTTTACACTGGCATTTATAGATTTTCGATGTGGTGGTTATATACCAACCGACACATGAAACCGTTGCCAATGCTATAATATTAAACGACAGTTATTTACAGGCTAACAGATGCTTTGACTTTACAGTTTTGAAATACTTGATCCACATCACTCCAACACTTTGTAGGTGGAATTTAAAGTTGTTTTGGTTTCTAGATAATCCGTTCACTTTCGTTGCGAAATCACAACTTTCCTGTTTCATCGAAAATTATTACTTTTAAAATATAAAAAATATACCCTCACGACGCAGTTATTTATATCTTCTTTTCTATATAGATTTTTATTTTTATTTTATAATTTCGATTTGGATTTTCTTGTATAATTTTCAATATATAGTGTTTTAAGAAATTCTCAACATGCATTGTGATATCCTTATTTTTATTTATGTACGGTTACACAATTTTATAACTCCTAAATTTATATTCATACGTGCAAACCCTTTACGTAATTAGATCGGATACTAATATTAGCAATATTTTTCGTTTTATACATATACATGTTTTTCTGCTACATCTCGCTGAAAAATTCCGCTAGTTATAAATAATAAAATAATAATAATAATATGCACGGTATATATCACATATCATAATTTTATCTACAAAAAGAATAAACCAATATTCTGACTTTTAAGTGTATACATATTCAACCATGAATCCCAATTCCTCCATAGTTAACAGAGTTCTTCCTCGGCTTATTACGTCGTCTTCTTCTCGACTTGCCGGCGGCCGCCACCACCCGCGGTATAAACACCCCCGTCCCGCCACCGTTACCCGCCCACAACCTCTCCATCCAGCTAGGAACCTCCACCGTCCTCCCACTCTCCGACCAACTAAAGTACCCACCGGACGCCACTAATCCACCACTACGGCCAACCACTGATCTCCGCTTAAACTCCGGCCCCACACGCGCTTCATCGTCATCATCGATCAGCATCAATATCTGCCGTGTGAGCTCAGCGTAAACCGCGGTATCCTCTTCATCCCTCGGGCCCATGTTTTCTTGATGAAGATGACCATAATCTAAGCTCATGTTGGTTGTATACATAATATTGATGATGAAGCTGGCAATACAAGTTTATGATGACGATTAGAGTGATGATGAATTGATGATCAATTGATCATGTACGTGTAGGTTGATTCAAGTATGTGTATATATATATATATATATATATATATATATATATATATATATATATATATATATATATATATATATATATATAAGGATGGAGGGATTGAATGAATCTTGATTAATAGAGTAAGTCAAAGTCAACGAAGGCGAGAATGTTATGATCGAGGGTCCAAATGGAAGTAATATATATATATATATATATATATGTATATGCGAGAATATGTCTGTATTGTGCATGGAATTCACTTGGAAGAATCAAAGAAAGGCAAATGAAAGGTCAAATGAATTGAAGATGAAAAGACGGTGGAGTGAGATAACAGCGTACGTTTGCGTTAGTTTTTCATGCGAAGAGTCAAAGGTGTGTGAACTACACGTTTATATGTACGACAAGTAGGGGATGTCCGCCTGCTTGGAAACTACAAAATAAAAATAATAATAAAAACGCGGACTTTCTAGAAATAGACGGGCTCCATAGAAACTAAAGAAAACATTGGAACATTTAATTAAGGAACCATTTAATTAAGGATCCTGCTATTTGAATCCCGGCTTTATTTTATAGTTATACTAGTTTTAGTAAACCCGTATGTTACACGGATTGAACAAATAAAATATTAAATATAATAAAAATTTATTAAGTCTAAAATGACATTTTACGATAAAATTTGATTGAAATTACGTATGATTAAGAACAATATGTAATAAAATAATTATATCAACTTTTTAAACTTTTGTTATAAAACCTTTTTTTCAAAAAAAATAAATATTTTTTTAATAAATTATTTTTTGTTTATAAAAAATTTACTTTTTAAAAGCACTAATTTTAAAAAAGTTTGATGATTTATAAAATTCCTTACTTTATAAAAATTATTTTGTAGAAATAACATAAATAAGAAGATATTTTTCTAAATTTTATTAAAAAACTATTTTTATTCTAAAAAAGTTAAATAATATAATTGGTAATTAAGTTAATTATTTAATCGGAGAGAGAAGCGGTAAAATTTTGGTGATTATGAATGTGGTGATTTTATTTGTCACCCCAAGATACTATTTTATTAGAGTAGAAAGATTTCTATAGTTTTTTTTTTAATTATTTGAATAAAATTATCGGGTATGATTTAATTTTCAAAAAAAGATGTGCTCTAATTTAGGGTTAAATTTTTAAAATTTTCCTAAATATCTCTTATATCAGAAGTTGACTTTTAGTGAAATGAACATAGACTAACACTAAGAACAGATATATATTTAGTCGGGAATTGAAAAAAGTAGAGGCTTAAGAGAATGACACGTGGCACTAAAGTTATTCTTTTATTAATAAGTATAGACTAGGTTAGTATTTCGTGTATTACACGAGTTGCATAAATAAATATTAATTCATAAGTAATTTCAAGTTCTTACTAATACACAATTTCAACAATATCTTATCTCAAAATATTATTTTATAATTCATAAGTTTTTGTTATTAACTGTTTAATATTTTATTTATTCAATCCGTATTATATACGGGTTACTAACGTAGTTCTCAATATATGCATGCACCTACTCTTTGAATTTACCTGATTTTATAATTATTACATTAGCATTAAATGCTAATTTTTTTTTAAACTTTTTTACAATGACAAAAAAATTAATTTTACATTAATATTATTAATATAAGATTAATGATTAAAAAACGTATGTTTTATTATAAGCAAAATAAATACGAATATAAATATAACTTAATTTTTATGATAGTAGCTAAAATGTATAATAAATTTTACACTTTATTTCGACGTGCAAGAGGAAAAGTGTGAATTTGATTGTCTGTGATATAAGTAAATACTAAATAAATACCAAAGTCTTGTGTTTTGATTTTAAGAATATCAAATATTGTAGCAATAATCTTAATTATTTGTGTCACTAAGTGCTCAAACAATCTCATAATTAAATCCATATTCGAACGCAACCACCGTTTTATTCTTGGTCACGCATTTGGATTTATCCAATAAACGGTAACGCAATGGTATAATTTTGATAAACCATGTGGATAAGATCAAATATCGATAACTAAGTGTCATGATCAAATTATAAGAGCGTTTAAGTATAAGAGTGTTTTTAAACATATAAGAGTGTTTTTGTGCTATTGAATCGATTTTTATGAGTGTTATGATCAAATTATTACACTTATCGATCATCTACTTATACTAACATATAAGTATAAAATGATCCATACATATTAAAAAAAATGTAACTTTATAAAATAATAACCAAATTTTAAAAATATTCTAATTAGGTAACTCAAGTTTTAAAAGTGTTCCAATTAGATCACTTAGTTTTTATATCTTATATAAATTAAAAGCCTTAACATGTTTTTTAGCATGTTATATTTTTTGTTTCAGTTTAAAAATATTTTTTTTCTATTTTTTGATGCTGATATGGAACGTTGACATAAATTTTAGGTATTTTTTTTTATTTTTTTTCATAATTAACATGTTTTTTTTATTTTTTAATATAATTTTATATATTGAAAATTCTGACCCTCATGTCTTCTCCACTGTTACTTTCTTGACATAAAAAAATTCGATTATAACTTGATTTGATCGATTAGTGGTCCAATTTGAAAAAAACATGCATGAGTGACTAAATTAAAACACTTTTAAAACTTAGTTATAATTTTGTGATATTTTACCTTAAAAAAACTATAAAAACAACTTAAATAACAACTATATTTATTACCTTTTGATAACTTTCAAAATATGATCAACTGCTCAAATCGCTTCAATGTTTTAGTTTTTTAGACATACATGGTTTGTATTTAGATTTTTAATGTTTTAGTCACACTTTTGCGTTAGTGATAAGTTGCAGCTCAACGTAAACTAAAATCTACAACAAAATAATCTAATACCATATAAATACATAAACAACGTCGTTTTACTTATTAGTTTTGGTTACACCAATTAAATAGGTTTTCAACAGATTCCCTACAAAACTTAACTCATAACTTGCATTATATCTGTTCTTTTAAGTTTTAACTATTCAATTACTCTATACATTCTTCCATTTGCCTCTGCATCTTCTGCCTGAAAAATCACAATTCCAAAAAAAAAAATGTCAAAATAATATCTGCAAAACATTACATATAACATTTAAGAAAATAAAAACCAAAGTAGTTAAAAAATAGCATACTTGGTTTATATCCTCTTCTAGTACCAACAGTACGAGGAATGAACACGCCCGTTCCACTGCTTGTGTTCCTCCACATGTTCACCAGCCAAGCGGGTACTGAGCTTGTATAAATGTCAAGATCACGTTCCCAACAAAAGTAGCTTTCGGTTTGTTGTTCCAAAATGGATCTTTGTCTATTGATCATACACATAGGAGTTGATCGTTTGGTGATCATACTCCCAGCATGATATTCATTCTCATCATCGGATATTAATGTTAATATCCGCTTTTCAAGCTCATAATAGTAAGAATCAAAGTCATTTGTCAAGTCGACTTCCCCGGTTGTGCTCATGTTTGTGTTCAATTTTACCTTGAGTATTTGATTGTTTTGACAACATGGTTTTTAGGTTTATATAGTTGATGGTGTGAAAATGAAAGAAAGTTAATTTGGAATTTAATTCGTTGAATTGAATTCAAGATTAATTGTAGATCGCCCCCTTTCAGAGATTTGGTTATTTGGAATCTAGTGTTTAGATGTATTTATTATGTGTAATTAATCAATAAACATTAATTATTAGCATCGTTCACACTTGAATTCATATGGGAATTGATCGAACAAGTCCAGAAAGAAGTCATATATATCAAGTCTACATGCAAGAATCCAAAAGGTTAGATAACGGGTAAGGTTGGTATGTAATGTTTTACATGGGCCCACGGTTAAATTAATCTATTAATTTTAGAAAAATGATTGATTGGCTTTGAATTTCGTCTAAGTATGCTTAAGAATGATATTAGTTATTAAAATATAAGACAGCAAAGGGGGGAGATATGGAGACAAAATTCGTGATCAAGAAGGATTTGATCAAGATCGTTATGATGATAAGGGCTTTAAAAAATATAAATAGATTGTTAATCTAGCAAACAAATTAATACTTCGTGAAAGAAAATAATTATACTCCATAAAATGAGAGTTGTGCTGGTCACTCAAAGGTTAGTTTATTCCTCCCAAAACACCAATAGGAGTGTTAACAAGTTGAAATAACCACGAGCTCATTTAAGTTTAACCCAAGTTCGAGTTTGTCTAAGTTTGAGTTCATCTTGTATAATTTAAGTCTAAATTATGATGGTCACAGTAATTCATATATTTCTTGATTATTGCATCGATTTACATCCATAAATAAATACAAGAACGTAAAACATCAAATGAAGGAAAAGAGGATATTAAGCAGATAAATGGAGCTGACAAAAAGGTCTAAAAAGAAAAGGATTGGGCTCAAAGGATTCGATGGGAAGACCAAAAATAAAGAGAGAAAATTAAGGAAAATTCCAAAACTCCCCTCAAGTTAGAGCATGTAAGTTTCTAGTGCCCAACTTGTCAAGTAAAAACCGAAGATGTTGGGAGCTCAATCCCTTTGTAAGAAGGTCTGCGATCTGCATGCGAGTGTCAATGCTAAGAGGTTGAACTTCACGAGACTCGACTCTTTCGCAAACAAAGTAACAATCCATTTCAACATGTTTGGTTCGCTCATGAAAAACGAGATTATTAGCGATATGCCTTGCAGCTTGATTGTCACAAAATAGATGAGTTGGTTCATGTAAAACAATGTCGAGCTCTTTGAGGAGCCATCTCATCCATAAGATTTCGTTAACGGTGGAGGCCATAGACCGGTATTCAGCTTCTGCAGAAGAACGAGAGACCACAGATTGTTTTTTTGTCTTCTAGGACACAGGCGCTCCTCTAAGAAGAAGAATGTATCCTGTTCGAGATCTTCTAGTAAAGGGGCATCTGAGCCAATCAAAGTCACAATATGCAATGAAATTATTTCCGCCATCTCGAGGCAAAAGGATGCTTTGTCCGGTGGTCCCTTTTAAATAACTAAGGACTCGGTATGCCGCATCCATATGATTTTGTCTTGGGTCAGCCACAAATTGACTTAGCACATTGACGGAGTAGGCAATGTCGGGCCTGGTGGCGTGTAGGTAGAGTAGTCTGCCCAACAAGCGGCGATAACGATTGGCATCAACCTTAGGTTCAGCACCTCCTTTATCTAACTTTAGGTTCTGCTCAAAAGTAAAAGGACTTGGTTTGCATCCTTGCATCCCACAATCATCAAGGAGACAAGGATATCAAGAATGTACTTTCGTTGGCTTAGAACAAGGCCGTCCTTCATACGAGCAACTTCTATGCCAAGAAAGTACTTTAGGGTACACAAGTCTTTGATGTTGAAGCGTTTATCAAGTTCTTCTTTTTTTGTGTTTTATTTTACACGTCGTTGCCCACAATATTGATGTCATCGACATATATAAGGGCTGCCACGAAACATTTATCTTGCCTAAAAGTGAAGAGAGAGTAGTCGGCTTTGCATTGCTTAAAACTGAGTTCAAGAAGAGAAGAGGTGAACTTTTGGTACCAACTACGAGATGTTTGTTTTAAGCCGTAGAGAAATTTATTTAATTTACAAAGTCTCGTGTCATTTTCCCTGGCGAATCCTTGAGGTAGGTTCATATAGACCTCTTTATTTAAGTCTCCATGTAAAAAGGCGTTATTAACGTCAAGTTGGTGAATAACTCAATTTTTCTTGATAGCTACGGCGAGAAGCGTTCTAACCGTAACTAATTTAGCTACCGGGCGAAAGTGTCGTGATAATCAACCCCTCCATCTGCGTAAATCCCTTTGCAACGAGACGGGCCTTGAACCGTTCTATTTCTCCTTTTGGTTTATATTTAATTTTATAAACCCACTTCGAATCAACGGCATAAAGATCCATTAAAGTCCACGTACCATTTTCTTCAAGAGCCGGTATTTCTTTCTTCATAGCTTCTTTCATTCGTTCGTCCTGGATAGCTTGATTAAAAGTTTTGGGCTCATTGGTAGAATTAATGGCCGCTAAAAAGACTTTGTGAGATTTGAAAAAAAATTTCATATGAAACAAAATTGGATAAAGGATGAACTGTAGAGGACTCTTGACTTGGTGCGGGTTTTGCATGGTTAACGGACGGGGGAAGCTTGACAAGGTAATCGCTCAGGCGAATTGGTTGGGACCTGGTTCTTTTGTTTCTGGTTTGCTCGAAGTTTGGTTGGACTTTACTGTTCTTTATGGTGTCTTCATGGGTTTAATCAAATAAGAAAGTTTCTTCATGCTGGGTTTCATTATTCCTAGGACCCATATCTCCTTTTTCATTAGTGTAACCCACATTGTTGGTATCTCTTGCTTCTTGATCACTATATTCGGTATTGGGTTCATCATTTTTGGTCGGCTCATTAATCACGGACTCATTAACAACGGGCCCTTTAAAATGCTCATTTTCATTACAAATGGGTTTATTTGATGAATCAAGGGTATCAACCTCCTCATAAATTAAAATATCATTTTTAAAAGGAAAGATTCTTTCATAAAATCTAATATCCCTAGAAATGATAATTTTACTGGTTTTTATGTCAAGAATTTTAAAGCCTTTTGTTTCCCGGGGTGTAGCCAACAAATACTCCGGGCCTCCCTCTTTCTTCGAATTTATCTCCTCTCGTGTCGATGTTTCTGTAGTACGTCAAACAACCAAAAACCCTCATATTGTCGTAATCAGGATGCACTCCCCCCAAAACCTTTTGGGTAAGTTATGATGGTCAAAGTAATTCATATATATCTTGATTATTGCATCCATTTACATCTACAAATAAAAATAAATACAAGAACGTAAAACATTATAGGAAGGAAAAGAGAATATTAAAAAGATAAATGAGGCTGCATATTGACATTAAGGTCTGAAAGGAAAAGGATTGGGTCAAAGGATTCGGTGAAAAGACCAAAAATAAAAAGAGGAAATTAAGAAAAATTCCAAAAGAGAGCTCAACTATGACTCGTTTCAAGCTCTATGTTTAAAATTTGTGTTCTAACTCATGAGTATATATTTTTTTTCAAGCTTCATATTCAATTTGGCTCGAATCGCTTATTAATGATTAACCATTTAACTATTATAATTTTATACAAATATAATTATTTTGTATGAATATTTGAAATTTTAGTTTTACATACATACATATTAATTTATGTATGTGTGTGTATATCACAATATATTTTATTTAGTTATTTCTATTGATGATCTGCATAAAATTTATTATATTAATGTGAAAAATAAGTTCTCTGAGACTAGTGATATTTGATATATGAAACTCGGAGTCGACCTTGTTAATTTCATAAGTGCTAATTCAAACGAAATATGTATCAAATTTTATCTCTAAACACAACCGAAAAAAAAAAAGAGGGGGATAACCTCTTAAAAGCTTCGCCTCTAAGAGGAAATAATTACATAAAACCTTGAATACAACAATCTCATCACCCCAAGATATTAATTCACATATTTTCTATAT
This sequence comes from Flaveria robusta, assembly GCA_025506415.1. Lineage (NCBI taxonomy): Eukaryota > Viridiplantae > Streptophyta > Magnoliopsida > Asterales > Asteraceae > Flaveria > Flaveria robusta. The sequence goes on along the minus strand of CM046471.1, from coordinate 3,765,668 downwards.
TAAATTAAATATACATAGCTTATCACCACCTATGTACATATTTGATTTTCTCATGGAAGTAAATAGTGTTCTTCTCTAAACAAATGATCATAAGTTCAAATTTTTAATTATACATATTTAATGATTATTTTTTGATGATAAGATTTTATTTTTATATAAAAACATAATGGATTTCAAAATATTATTAAAAAATGTGACATCTTTGTGATTAGAATGGATGATCAAAAGCTTTTCTCAAATAACACGTCAAATAATTTAGCATCATAAACAACGTTAATGGGCATCAATTCGAATTCCAGGTCCAATATGGCGTTGACTGTTGACTATCACATGTGTAATATCATGATACCTATAATATAAATATCTAAAATAATTTGTTTTTAAATAAAACTCTTTAACGACTTTAATACTTCTTATTTCCCCTCGAATTTTATTATTAAGCATATTAAATTCCTTGGTTGACGACTACTCCGGGATTCACTTTTAATCAAACTGTAATGATCTCTATTAAATATATAGTATGTACAAATCATTAATTGAGCACTTATAATCAATATAAAATTAAAGTTACAATATGATAGTTTCAAGTTTAACTATTACCATTAACATCACATATTTTTCAGTTTGCTTATATTTTAATTTATTTTATATTTTGTTTGAACACCTTTGGACACATGGCTAGCCTCTTTAATTAACCATTTGTAATACACTTTATCCACAACCTTCATGTATTACGTCGACTTACAACAAGAGAAAGTCTCATCCTAATATCAATATTGACCACACAAGAATTATCACGTGTGTTTTAGGTTTACAGACTTTAACTTTAGGTTAATTAGCATAAAACATGTCAAAATTTTGCACTCATCAGGACATCTAAAACCATTAATCTTCAAGGGTAACATTTTAATGCAACCATTTTTTGATGGTGAATCAAAAATGGGTCTAGAAACTCATATGGCCCAACCACCGAGCTCTACCTTCAGCCTAAGAGCCTCAAGCACACATTGGAGACTCTTATTGTCGAAAGAGGCTAACCGTGACCATCCATGGTGCATCTCAATGGCAATATAGATAAATTCAGCTGGAAAGAATGGCATGTTTGCCCAACATGGTTTGTGTATCAAAATTAGACATTTTGAAAAATAGAAGTATGGAGTAGGGTTTTGGGAAATTCAGGGATAAAAATAGATCATATGGTGTATAAAGCCATAAAGGTGTTGGTCATGTATTCCAAATCCTTGACACATCTCCCCTTTCACAAACAGGTACTCAAGAAATGATTTCACATATCAACAAGAGGAAACATAGTCTCATTATAGCTTCCCATCACTAATTATTTGTATATGTATATGCATATGTATTTGTATTTATGTTAATACACATACACATGCACATACACATATGCGTACACATAAGCATATGCACATGCATACCACATGCAAATAAATATGTATGTACTAATGTACATATACATATAATACATAAAGCTAGTTTTATATATTACAGAAAACGGGTTTTTTTTCTGAGTTGGAATGATCCATAAATATTTTTACTTAGGTTTTATAAATCATTGTCATGTTAATTGTGATTAAAAACAATAATATTTAAATAATAACCTACTATTTAGACAAAACTTCACAAAAGCTAATGGTTTTTTCTCATATGTGATCCAATCCCGCGTAAAGACAATGAATTTGTCTCTAGTATAATTATTAAAATTCTTCAAGAGTGGAAACGGTTTTTCTCATAGTTGTCAACTACCGGTCCAATCCCACGTCAAGACTAAATGGATTTGTCTCTCTCATCCACTTACAAACACTTTTAAAAATATTAAAAAATTTATGGTGGTTGTACCGTGTTTCCCCAAATATGAGTAAACATAGTACAATCCCCATAAATATTCTACCTCTTTCACTTACAATCACTTACAACTATCCCTCATAATATAGTACACTCACTCAAATATATATAAGAACGGGCTGTGAATGCTCTAAATGAACCTAATTAACAAGAAAAATTGTAAACTAGAAAGGGCGAGATTTAAAAAACTGAAAACTAAAAAGGGTTTAGAACATAAGTGGAGGGGCAGAATTGTAAAAACCAAAAACATTCTATTGAAAATATTAATTTATTGTGATTTATAAATATAAAATAAATACCTGAAATTTCTTTGATACTTACGTGAGCTCTTGTATTATCACATACACATATTAAAAAATCAACAAATTTATTGTTTCTCTTATTTTAAAATTAAATGTTTTAAAATAGCGTTGTTTATTACTATTATAGTTGCAAAACTCGTTAGAAGTTGTTAGTTCGGTCGACAGAGAAATTGCGAGTACTAGGCGAGGAGTACTCAGAGGGTACTCAGACGTGATATCTTATAAAAAAATAGTTTTCGTGAAATTATAAATATGTCAAATATCATAAGCTTACTACTATGTTTAAAAAATAAGTAAATATCAATATAAATAAAAAAACACATGTTCACATATAAAAATATTTCAAAATGTAATATTAATTATTTGATATTATATACGTAATAATCATTTAATTACCATCTTCTAAGATATCTTCATAAAAAACAATAAAAATCCAATAAAAATTGATGAAAAACAATAAAAATCCATGAAAAATTATGAAAATCCGAGTTGAACTGAGTAGTGCCGAGTTGAATTGAATTTGACCGATTTCAAGCAATGTTGACCGAGTTGATAAAAACGCCTCAACATCTTGCCGAGTACTGAATACTTGTCGAGCACTCGACCGTATATATCGAGTTTTACGACACTGATTACTATTATCATATTTGAATTTTGAGGTACATATTAGCAACCATAAAGTTGGAATAAAGAAATCCCCCTTTCACACAACATGCACACACATTAGTGAACTTCTAGAAGCAACAAAAATGAATAGGTTTATTATTCTTTGCAAAACTTTAATTGTAAGACTTACTTATTACAATTATTGGTTAACCTCATAATTAGTCAAAGTAGATATAGCTAACACAATAACTCAATTAGTAATCAATCAAATCCCTGTGATTACTAGTAAATCTAGTATATACCAAAAAAAAAAGCCTTCATTATTTGCATATTGTATATCATATATACTAAATGTAACATCAATTGTTGCTAAAACGTATATTATTCAAGTTTTTCACAAACTTATCCAACCATACGGTCCGATCAAAAGGACCGGAAACAAGATACTTAATCAATTCGATTTATGCATTTTAAACCATCTTTACTTGAATTTGTGAGCTGCTGGTCCAATTGGATTTCAACTTTTGTTTTAGTTTTTTAGATTTAAGATCTCATTGTATGGTTAATATAACATTTCAGGTTTCATATTTTATTTATTTAACTCTTTAAATATTGAACCATAAGTTATTTTCATTTTTTATTTCAAAGAAATTCAATTGAGAACCAAAAATCTGTAAAAAATCATAAATAATCACTTTAACTGTTTTACTATTTATTATAAAAATATATCAAAATGTTTGAAATTTTACTACTTTTAAAATAAATTTTTAAAAAATAGGGTATCTACTCTTTTGATAAAATACACATATGCATCCACATTGTATTGCATAGATGAACAATTTATAATTTTTCTAAAAAAATTAAGGAGAGAGATGATAAATTAATGTAACGATAAAAAGATAAAATCAAATCGTTATCTTTTAATATTACCATTGTTTATGTGATTCTTATTAGTTCTTTACATATTTATAGTTTCAATAGAATGTATCCGTGTGTGTGTGTGTGTGTTTGTATAGGGTAGGGTTATCTTGAGAACCATCATTTTTTGTGAGAACTCTAAGAACCAATATGAGCCACTCAATTAAATCACATGCAAGTCACATGTCAAACCCACCATTTTTTTTAATGTTCATAACTTTTTTTTACGATAATAATTTTCAAAAAAATTACACCATTAATTTCAGTATTTTTTTATCTTTTCAACGCGTACCATATTGATATACTTTTAAAAAAGCGTCCATCCGTTATTTACACATGTGTAAATCCTGTTTTACACATGTTTATTTTCAGGTATTAAATATGTGTAAAATAACATTAATAAAGAAACGAATTTTTTTTTTATTTTTTATAAATTTTTTTATTTTTTTTTATGAAAAAGGAAATCAAAAGAAATATTTTTGTCATTTTACTTTTTTTATTTTTATGTTATTTTTTGCTTCATAAATATTTTTATTATGCTATTATTATTTATCATTTTGCATTTGAAAATATGTGGCTCATATTGGTTCCTATAGTTTTTATAAAATAAGTGAGTTCTCTTTTAAACCCTCCAGTAACAAAGATTAGACCATTTTAGTTACCATTATCAAACTCAAGATCATCATCATCTTCATTACCGGTAGGAGCTTCAATCTCACTTGACCTATTCCTATTCAATTTCACCTCTATGCCGTTAGTAAGGCACCTACAGATTGATAAATAGACATTTAGATTAATAAGAACCCCATAGAAAATGTTTTAAAAATTACAAATTTATAAAATTTTGGGATGTCACAAGCTAGTATTTATGGAATAGAAAAACGTGAGAGATAAGGGATGAGGAAGATCGATGAAGGGAAATACGGTGAAGGCGATGATGTTTGATGATAGGGTTTGTGTAGGCGGTCAGGGTAATGTTTTTGGATCCGGGTTAAAATATGAAAATAAAGTGGGTTTTAAGGATCCTTGTGAAAAGAAAAGTAAATGATAAAAATTTAGGCGGGAAATTGAATAGGAAGGGCTAAGAGGCTGCCACATAGCAAAGTTATTTTATTTATTAGAAGTAGGATATATATATATATATATATATATATATATATATATATATTTATATATATATATATATTTATATATATATATATATATTTATATATATATGGGGATAGGATCTTTTCAAAACCATTAAAGATCGTGAGAACTATAAGAACTAATCTCAACCATTGATTTATATGATTTTTAATTGATTATCTATTTTAAATGAAGGGTGTTAAGGTAAATTGCATTACAATTGTTTCATTTATCACTGATTTAGCTCCTCATATTTTGGAAAGTTTAATTTTTGTGAGTTACCATAATTGAAGTTTGAAAAAAAAAACCAAATCAAATATGAAGTTTTCTGTCTAAGTTGTTGAAATCAAGGCAGAAAACCAAAAAGCAAGAGAAAATCAATCGAAGTCACACGCAGATTCGACGTTATACACGGCTTAATCCGGTTAGCTCATCAATAAAAATGCCATTGTGCTTTACAATTTTTGATTTTCGGTTTCTAATTTCCGTCCTTGTTATTTATCATTGATTTACTGTTACAGTTTTGTTTTTGTTTTCAATGATTTTAAGGGTTGGGAGTAATGCAGTACGCGTATGTATTCTATTATTGTTTATGTTTGATTTTAATCATAATTAACATTTAAGGAAAAACAAGTAAATTAATATATTTTCTTTGAGTTTGTGTATGTTATTGTTATTTATGTTTTATTTTCATCTGTTATAAGGAAAACAAGTAAATTAATGTTTTTTCCTTGAGTCCGAATGTTTTGTGTTTATACTCTCGTTTAAGTTATTTGCTTTCTACAACATTAAATTAAGAGAAAAATATCATATATTAGGACTTAACTGTAAAATTGGTACCATCAATTTGTGTGTCTCATAACCCCCCACATACAGTTTTATGTAGACATAGGGAGACGTATCTTGTGCCAAATTATTCATTGATCTCGTTTTGTTATTCAAAGTTATAATTCTTCAACTAACAATGTATGAACATGAAATTTTCAAATAAACTATTAAATTGAATTAACTATTACAAATGTTCTGAAAATAAAACTATTAAAATCTCTAACTTGAGCCTAGAATTTTGCATATTAACTATTAATTACTAGTTAAACATGAAATTCAACAAGGGTGTATTAAATTTTGGATTCGTAAATAGGTACTGTTTTTCAAAGCAAATAGCTCTAAAATATCTAAATTAAACATAATTACACGTATGTAAATAATTATATTACAAATGTATAAACTTGAGCCTATAATTTGTGACCTCTTACATATATGTATATGTGTAATTTCTTTTACTTATGTGTAAATCAACTATTACAAAGTTAAACACATATAATAGTTAATTTACATATATATAAAATAAAGTTAAACATATGTAATAGTTAATAAACACATACGTAAAACAAAGTTACACATACGTAATAGTAAAATTACGTATTTGTAAATACTAAATTTAAAGTTGACATATATAAATAAAAATTTTAAATCTCAAATTAATTTACATGTATGTAAACAAAAAAATATTATAGATATTTAAATTTTTATTCACACGAATTGATTTACAATGGTATTTAAAGTTAAAATGCGCTAAAAACATATCCATCTTAAATACATATTTACATCGTTACACTTCAGCGTAGGAGGAGACTAAACGTTCAAAGCACATAACTGCAACAGTAATTATTGAACAAAGATGACAACGTGCCTTTGTGAACATGTTAGAATGTTCAAAACTAAGATGAAAAATATAAAACTGTATCCATCTCCTAACACAACGTCTTAGCCTGTAGCCTGAATATATGTAAAAAAGATTAAATGAATCATAATGACCATAAAAAAAAACTTGTAGGTTGAAAAATCATAATAAATTTTAATATTTTAATAAAATTCCCACAAATCTTGAAGTTTCCGAGTCTCGTATCACTACATTAGTTAAATGTTACCAATGATATCAACTCCACCGATCAAAACATTACAACCTCTTTTAAAAAAAATAATATAATAATTAGTAAATCAAAACAACCATATCACTCCTCAAAACTCAAAAACTGCACATCTCTATACTAATAAATAAAAATAAATTCGAACACTTGTAATAATTGGATTTAACTTTTATCTTATTTTAATTATAAATACTACAATAGCTATTAATTAATTAATAACGATTCATAATTAAAAATTTAAATATATTAACTTCAATTTTCAGATATGTAATACATGAGTTTATTCAATTCGTATAATACACAATATTTAATACATAATTATTTATATTATTAACTATACAACAATAAATTTATTTAGCCAGTAATTGTAACCTAACACCAGAAATAAAATAAATAGTTAATTTTAATTTTACTCTCAAAGATTTAACTAAAGTAACCATTTTCCTCCAAAAGATTATAAACATCAATTTACCTCCAAAAGTTTTATATATTGTTTTAATTTCACTTCAAAAGTTTTATTATTTTAGAAAAAATTAAAACAACTATTGAAACTTTTGGATTAAAATTGAAACATTTTATAAAATTTTTAGAGATAAATTGATATTTTTAATTTTTTTTTAAAAAAATAATTATTTTTAACAAATATTAAGAAGTAAAATTGAATTTAACTATAAAATAAAATAACTACTAAACACACTCGCAACATTATACACGTGTCATGGTCCATACACTCTTCTAGCTCTCACGGACATCGGCCTCTTCGTCAAATCTATCTTCACCTCTTCTTTCAATGGTGATCCACTCTTACCATCATCAAACTCCACTTCTTTCAATGATGAAAAACCCCCACTTTCCTTCTCAATCCCATCATCTGAATCACAACCACCGCCGTCTCCGCCCGCCGGATTAATATCATTCTCCGACGACATTTCACCCCCTTGAAGCTTCGATTGCTCAGAGTTCGAATCGACCACTTTTCTCGGCCGTGAGTTGGGGCTATCGGGATTGTCGGTGCCGGAAGACCGTGATCGGGAAAGCTCCACCGCCGCACGGGCGGCCGCCGCTGCATACGCCGCCGATTTGAACGCCGCCTGTGCTGCATCTTCTACACCCCTGTATTTCTTCTTCCCTGTTCTAGACTCCGCATAACTCAACACTTCATCGATATCATCGTTCAATGAACGTTTTGATGGTGATTCTACAACCCCCTGAATCCATAAATCATCAAGATTTTACAAAAGTGGTCGATTTGAAGTTGTTGATTTTAATGGGGTGTGGTTGTATAATGTTATTACCTCTTTATTCTCCGGAGATGAATCTTCAAGATTCAGAACGACACCATTCTCATCGGCGATCTCTTGTAAGATCTTCAATCTCGTTTCTAAGCTCGATTGTCGTGGTGAAAGCTTCCGTATCATCTAAATCAACAAAGCATGATGCATAATTCAATTTGAAAACTTTAGAATCAAGAACACATGAGCAAATTCAATCATGCTCTGTTTTCTTACAATCTTTAATCTTCAATCTTACCCTCGTGTTGACTCCACAATTGCTTCGTAACTCCATAGCTCCATTAGCGAATTCTTTCCCATAACGAGATGTTAAGATCTCACGAATCTCTTGAAGCTCGGGGAACTCACCGCATCTGGGAGCTGCATACAGCAAGCTTGATACAGCTTCTTTCAGTTCATCAGGACAAACCCTGATGCAAATTTGCAGAAATTTGTCAAAAAGATCATAAATTAAGACGAATTAATATACTAAAACGGCGAATAAAGAACATACTTCTCGTTTTCTATGAGATTGATCATCTGCAACAGTAGATGACAGTACCCATCCACCATTGCCAACACATCTAGCATGTTCTGCCCCTTGATCACTTGATCAACCTGTCGTTACACCATCACAAAAACATATTTTCAAAATCAATCTGACGAAATCGAATCGAGATTGATGGAATTGGTACCCGAATCAGAGCTTGTTCATGGTGGTTGAGTTTGAGGAGGTGGATGACGTCGGAGCGATCCACCGTGAGGCGAGATTGACGGTGGGTTTTGAGGACGGCGATGCGGGAGACGGCGAGGCTGGCGGTGGCTCTGAGCTTTGAGGTTTTGAATCTCCGGCCGAGAATGGCGTCGAGCTTTCTTCCCATGGTGGTCTGTGTGTTTGCAGTGAAGAAGACGATGAGTGTGAAAGGGGAAATAGAGGTTCAAATACGACGGGTGAAAGACACCGCCTTTGTGACGACGTGAGCAACTTGTCACATAATGTTTGGGATTATATGGAGAAAATGTTTTCACAAGTTTCCCTCAAGTTTAGTTTTGTGCAATTAAACCCTTAGTGTTTCTAGCTTAAGGCTCGTTTAACTTAAAAGCGTACGTGGCGTAAGGTTTTTCGGTTGGAAGAGAAACGGAGCAGGCGATGCAGATGTAACTAGGAGAGAGGATGATTATTGTTCGTGGGCTCAAATTGTCTGTGGAAGTGGAAATTCGTCTATGGGAGATGAGAGGCATGTTTTTTAGGTTTGTTGGATAAATTTCAGATAGCCTAACTAAAGATGTCTTTAATCAAGTTGAAGCATCTAAAACAGTGACTACATAAAAATATATTTCTGGATATATCACTGCTCATAAGTTTTTTTAGAATGGTAAATTCATGCACACATTTAATTTTATTTTTGAACCTTCAAAACCTTATAGGACGTGAATTTAATATTTACACTCTTGATATTGTTAAGCTACAACCATTTTTGTATTATATTTCATCAGTGCGAACTCATTTCATTTCATTTCACAGCTTTAGATATATAATTTTGATTAGCTTATGAATCACTCACCCATTTAAACATGTACGAAAAGTCAAAAAACATGAAAAAATAAAAATATAAAAAAAGTCATAGCGAGTAAACGAGGAAAAGCATGCTAATTTATAAACGCGTGAGGGGCGTTTCCTTGCAATGTAAGGGTTGTAATTGGTCAATTTGGGAATCACAAAGTTATCCTTCTGTTATCTAGTGTTTACAATTGAAGTCCCTTCACTTTTATTGCCATTATTTTTTAGGAAAATTACGAAAATGGTCATTTGACCAAATCGAATTACTAAAATAACAGGTTAAAAATAAAGTTTATCAAATAAAACAACCAATCCTATAGCGTCACGTGTCCATCCCTCACTGACATGGCGAGGGATTATGGGAATCCCTCGCCCAGGGAAGCATGCCGGCGAGGATCAACCATAATCCCTCGCCCACGTGTCTATCCCTCGCCCACTAGCGAGGGATTATGGGAATCCCTCACCCAAAATTACAAAAATACCCCCGCCCATAATTATATATATATATATATATATATATATATATATATATATATATATATATAATGTTTTTAACCAAAAAGATCCGTATTTTTTATTTATTGTTTTTTAAATACTTAAAAATTTAAATTTCATTTCATTTTCCCCTATATAGTATAATGTTTACCCAAATTTATCAAATCTTACGTTCTTCTCAACCTTCTTATTACTTTTTTCTTAAAATTCTCTCAAATCAGAAAATATCAGTTAATACCATACTATGCAGTGGGAGTAAATGATATTTCGTAAACGGTGTTGAAGAGTATCTACCATTAAAGGGTAAATGTCAGTTATCGATAGCCATATAACTTTAAATTCTCAGTTTTAAAGAAATAATATGTCATTTTTAAATAAACATTGTATTATACAAGGGAAAATGAAATTAAATTAAATTTTTAAGTATTTAAAAACAATAAATAAAAAAAATACGGACTTTTTTTGTTAGATATATATATTTATATATATCTAATTATGGGCGAGGTGGGGTACTTTCGTAATTTTGGGCGAAGGATTCCCATAATCCCTTGTTGAGTCAGGGAGAGATAAGCCACGTCAGCGAGGGATGGACACGTGGGCGAGGGATTATGGCTGATCCTCGCCGGCACGCTTCCCTTAGCGAGGGATTCCCATAATCTCTCGCCACATCAGCGAGGGATGGACACGTGGCGCGATAGGATTGGTTGTTTTATTTGATAAACTTCATTTTTGACCGGTTATTTTAGTAATTCGATTTGGTCAAATGACCATTTTCGTAATTTTCCCTTATTTTTTTATGCATTAGTTTGAATAAAAGACATATAATTATGGGTGGATGGTGACTTGTGATAACTTATTAATCAGAAGAGTAAAGTGTCATTTTCGTCCCTGACGTTTTGTTGAAATTGCCATTTCAATCCAAAATTTTTTTTTGCCGTTTCAGTCACTGTAGTTTATTAATTGTTGCCATTTTCATCCATTCCACTAACACCATTAAAACTCTGTTAAAACTCCATTAAATATGAGGTATTTTAGTCTTTTTCAACACCCTAATTATCCAATTAATATAAATTAATCAATTAATATTCAATTAAAACTAAAAAAACACATGAAGTGACTCGTCAGACCGATCGTTTCGATTAATTATAACACATGTTGTTCGATTAAGGTCTGTTGTGAGATTTCAATTAATCTTCACGTTTTGTTTGAACGTGTACTGTTGTTCGATTGAGGTCTAATGTTATCACTTTTGTTGTTCGATTGAGGTCTAATGTTATCACTTTTGTTTTATTGAGATCTGCTACTGTCACGTTCAAAGACCTTAATCAAAGACCTCAATCAAATAAAAAATGTTAACAACAAACATCAATCCTACAACAGACCTCAATCAAATAACGGTACACATTCGAACAAAACGTGAATGTTAATTGAAATCTCACGGCAAACCTCAATCGAAAAGCATGGGTTAGAGTTAATCGAAACGGCTGGTCTCACTAGTTGTTTCATGTGTTTTTTAATTTTAATTGAATATTAATTGATTAATTTGTTTTAATTGAATAATTAAGGTGCTCAAAAACACTAAAATACCCTCATACTTAACAGAGTTTTAACGAAATTTTAACGGTGTTAGTGGAGTGGATGAAAATGGCAACATTTGGTAAACTATAGTGACTGAAATGGCAAAAAAAAAAGTTTTTAGACTGAAATGACAAATTTAACAAAACGTCAGGGACGAAAATAACATTTTACTCTAATCAGAATAAAAAAACCATAATTTATTAATATTAATAAGAAAGTAATATGAACATTTATGAGGAAAATAATGTAAATGCCATGATTATGGCAGTAGGAATATATAATTAATAATTTGGTATTAAAAATTATAAAGTATGTCTATGTTATCATCCTAAAATTAAGAAATTGACAACAAATGTCTAAATCGTCCTTTTGAAATTTCTGCAATATTTCTTTGATCAATAGCAATGTTATTCTTAATTATAATGATAGATTTCACACAACCAATGAGGTTAATATGTCTTTTCTCAACTTAAAAATTGTAAATGACATGAAAAGGTAAGGTAATTTATAAGAGCTTGAAAATTAAAAAAAAAAAAAAAGAATCATAACTAAGAACTAATTGTGATAAACCGTTTCATAATTACAAGTAGAATTTGAGTGCATGGGCATTTGTTTCTTGTACTCTTCTTCAACTTATCATCCAAACTTTAATCATATTTATAATTATAATTTATATATAATCATAATCTACATTGTAGCTACAATAATAATGAAAATTTTTATAAAAACTTGAAAGAACGCATTTTTGCCCTTATAATTTCAAGTTAAAAAGTTTATATTTTTATGCCTATACGCATAGTTGCATTTATGCATTTGGTTTAGTACAAGAACATACACAGAAACTTTTGAATTAAGTTATTGTAAAATTAGTGTTAAAGAACACGAAAATGAGTTTAAAAATAAGAGTAAAATTATTTCAAATTTAACCTAATATTAATTAGAATAAAATTTATATTAAAACATAAGTAGAAAAAACCATATCACAACCGTATTTATAGTACATCTTGATCAAACAACATTTTTAATAAGTTAGACAGTTCCAAAATACGAATACACAGGGTTACAGGCACACAGCCAATGAAAAGGTGGGCCGAGAGGACCAAAGATACAAGATCCAAACATGCAAATATTTGGGCCTAAATATCGTGCCCAAAAAGATTGCCACTGGACTTGTGTTGAAGCCTAGTAGTCTAGTAGGCTAGCTAGTAGCCTAGTAACTATACATGTATATTTATTAATGGCAATACCATAACAACGGATGCGCATAACATGAATGATATAACAATTCTTATTATTTTTCATCAATAATTATCGACAAACATTTAAAAACATTAGGACAAAGTGTTAGAACAAAGAAAGAAAAGGCTGTAGGTGTGGTAGCATTGACAAGGAGAACTTTCACAACCTAAAATCATCATAAATCATGAATTTTGGTTGCCCGGATGAAAACTTTCCAGGAAGGTCACCCATCCCTTGATTGTTGTCACCTGAGCACGCTTAACTGTAAAGTTCTCCTCTCATCCACAGCCAATACGCCCAAAACACGTTGGTGATATTAAAGGCAGGGCATTTCTTATGAACAAGAAATCTACCCTTTACACGGCCGATGTGAGATTTGCCTAAGGTGTTACACTTACTCACTTGAGATCCATAATGGTACTTCCCGTACATCAGTCCCACATTTGTCGAATCTATATGAATACACATACATAGTCTGTTAATCAATAACCAAGATCTCAAAGGTGTTAACATAACACTTTCGAAAGCTACCAAAATGTTAGCCTTGGTTAGTTGGTTCCATAATAAATTCATAGACCTCGTAAGGATGTCTTAAGATAAAAGAGAATAGTAAAATATTATATGATGCATTTGTTATAAGCCTATGATAAAATGAAATCATATAACTTAACATGCGAATCAAAACTCCAACCCAAACAAATAACAACTAATGTTAAACACGTAATATGAATAAAATCATTGCATCTGGTTGTTATAGCTCATATCAATTATTTTTTTTTATCAGACTATGAGCTGAAAGGTCACAAAGTTAATTTGAAATGACTTGAAAATCTACTCCAAGAGCCCCTTTGCATCTAGTCAAAGGTATGGTTTAGATTACTTACTCATACAATTATTTGTGTTATTTCACCATATATACATTCTGTAGTCATTATATTGAGGAACAAGGATGAGAAAATAACAATGTTTAGCTATAATGCTAGATGAAAAACCACCGTCGAAGCAAAAAGCCCACGAAGAAGCAAGGATTACAGGAACACCTTTTGTACAAGCGAGCTACCATGCGAAGTACCATCAACCCTGTCTATTATAAAACTACAACCACCATGTAAATACCGTATCGTGCAGCTTGATCGTAAGAACAAAAAAGCTTATCTAAAACCCCACAGCAACACGCGGGTTTAAATTTTAGTTTAAATAATTACAATAACAGTTTAGTATATAAATGATTTAATTTTGAAGGTCTTATGGAATAAATATATATAGTTTTTGACTTTCGACCTGTAAACAATTTATCTGAAGTAATTTGTTTTTATCCGTTTCGTTTTAAAAAAAAACACATAAAATACGTATAAAGTGCTAGAGAATATCCCAAAGCATAGCAATCAGCACTTCGTGAACTTAAAAAACCCAAAAACTCGAACCAAACTTGAACCGGCCATGGTTATATTGATTCGTAAGTTTTCTAATCAACCATAACTAATTAACCAAATTTTAAAACCGAAAGATATACTTACACTCGAATAAAGAACTTGTAGGTTCTAAATAAGAAATACAGGAAGACAACAAAAAAAACAAGGGATTTTACCCTCAAGAACAACCCAACATAAATATAAAAAAGTCCCTGTATCAATCTCAATAACATTCAAACAATATCAACATAATAGTAGTAGGGATTTAGGGATGATCGTGGGTACAAGATGGGCAACACAAAACTCAAACCCATAAATTTGGACCTGGCTACATGTAGTCACGTCACTCACGCGCATGAAGCCATGAACCATCAAGTTTTAAATAAATGGGCTACAACCGCTGGTTTTCTAATGGTGATTTAAGGTTTTGATTTTATTGAATAAATGGGCTGCAGCTTGCAATGCTTTTAAACTTAAGGGTGCTAAAAGCTATGATTTTATTGAATAATTATGATACTATTTTGAAGGAAAAATGATACGAGGATTTCTAGATGGACAAATGGCAAAAAAACAAGCCAAGAGAATGACAAAAAACAAAAGAAAGCCTATTTTATTGAAGTTTTTAGAACACATGTGGACCAAATTCATCAAAAACACATGGGATTAAGAAAAAAAAATTGTGTGCAAAAAATGCAATTCAAAATCAACATAAGACCATACTAAACCATGATAAAACAACTAAATCCTCATAATTCACTAAAATGCAAAATTCCAAACCTTAATGTTAAAAATGTAAATTTAACAAAGTTTAAGCACCAAAATTGCTAAAAAATGAAACCTTATTGTTTTGGGACCAAAAATACACTTATAACTAATTTGACAATCCAATTTGTTACCGTCAGGTCGTTGGTGCTCTTCACTATGTCATCTTATCTCGCCTGGACATTACTTTTGCAGTTAACATTGTATGTCAATTCATGCATTCCCCAGTTGAAAACCAACCATTGCGCTACAGTTAAAAGGATTCTTTGGTATCTTCGGGGTACGTTAGATTATGGACATGGTCTCCTAGTGAAGCAAGCATCCGGGTCTACTCTTCATGCCTGATTTACACAACTCTTCCCTAAATACCCGGACTGGGCTGGTCTTCGGTTAGTTTGCTATTGATATAGATTAAAGACCGAACCTTTCTGCGAAAGCGTTACGGAAATGATCTACCTTTCTAATTACATGTCGGTGGTTTTTAACCGTAGCCTTCTTGCCCTAACCTAAGTCCTGGATCCTTTTGGCTGGAATGACTGAGGTCAAATGACGCTTCGTGCATCGGGCCGGGCCTGTACATCCCAGATTGTTTCCTCCTCTTTTCCAGATTTCTATTAGCTAGCCTGTATACCAACAAGAGCAACAGCTTTCATTCAAAGAGCCCCAACAGCTTATTTCGTTTGGATGACCATCGATCCACTGGGGAATTTGCCATCTATCTTGGCTCTAGTCTTATCTCATGGTTAGTAGAAACCGCATCCGAATACAAAGCCTTAGCTAACATGATAGCTAAACTTACGTGGCTTGAAGCCTTACTTCAAGAACTTATGGTTCCTATAACATTGGTCCCAAATTTATTGTGTGATAACTTGGGCGCCACATAGTTGTCAAAGAAACATGTCTTTCAAGCTCAAACAAAACATGTTGAAGTAGACTCTCACTTTTTTAAAGAACAGATTGTTGAAGGGAAACTCTCTATGCAATTCATTTCTACAAATGACCAAATAGCAAATATCTTTACCAAGCCATTTTCGTCTCAACGATTTGCATATCTACAGTCCAAGCTACAGGTTGATCCCTGGCCTTAGCTTGTGAGGCAATTTTAGACACTTAATTACATAGTTTAGTATTAGAATGATACAATGTGTAGTTATTTGTTCTATTTAAACTCTATGTAATCATCATATCTTAACATAGGATAATACGATACAACTATCAAGTTTATAATTATATCCTTATTAGACACCTAATTACATATATAGTTCAGTATTAGAAGGATACAAATTGTAATACATTTTAGTAGGAGGGATATACCAAACCCATCCTTGATCATAACCCTAACCACACACGACCTACATTGGCTTGTACCAAACCCCTTACCAGCAGCTCCGATGTACTATATACCCCCTGATCAGGCCATTCGTAGTATAATAAATAAAATAGTTTATAGTTCAGTATTAAAAGGATACAAAATGTAGTTATTTGTTCTATTTAAACTCTATGTAATCATCATATCTTAACATAGGATAAGACGATACAACTGCAAAGTTTATAATTGTATCCTTATTAGACACCTAACTACATATATAGTTCAGAAGGATACAAAGTGTAATTATGTGTTTTATTTAAACTCTATGTAATCATCATATCTTAACATACAATAATACATCATATCTTAACATACAATAATACGATATATTTACCACGTTTATAATTGTATCCTTATAGGATGAGATATTACACTTAGGTACCATCTATTAATAAACTACACTATCTAATAATATAAAAATACTAAATTGAAGAAATATAGTAATACTTAAATTGAAGACATACTCCTAGAACCTTCCTGTTTTGTCCCTATCTTGCTCGGATCTAGCAATAAATGAGTTAACAGACAAAAAAACCACACTGCAGCAATCATACATCACAATACTCTCTTAGTCTCTTTATATTGTCAGTTTAGTTTAACAAGAGAGCAGATTCGATATGGCTGGGAAAAAATGATTTCATGTTCATATGAGCAGAGTTATATGCCCAAGTTAAATCACAATATCACGGTAATAAACCATAAGCATGTCACACGTACCCTTTAAAACATTCTTTGCAAACAAGTTGTAATTCACACAAATTTGAAATGAATTTGAAGATGCTTATATACTAAAATCTAAAGCACCCCCACCTAACAACAAACCTAAAGAAAAATGTTAGTGCAACTTTGTAAAAAGAAAGGATGTGATGGTACGAAAGTTATATATGTTCACTCCTGGCAACTTTTAGATGTTAATATTGTGAAAAGAAATACAAAAATGGCACTCAATCACCAACTCAAGCTTAATATTCTACATGTATCATTTGGATGTATGTATATTAAAAATCACAAAACTTTTGAATCCCGGGTTGGTCATTGCATTGGTAACTTCAAGACAAAGTGAAACACACTATTAAAGATTTAGAACTTAAGTACCTAATGTCTCCTAACAGTATTAGTTAACTAAATGACTTCAAGGTTGTCACAGAACTAAATAACTTCATTTCAGCTAATTCCAACACAAAGAAAATACACTTTTGAAGATTTAGAAACTAGAGTTAAGTGACTGCAGTCTTAACAGTTATCACAAAGAGTTGAGATTGTGGGTATAAAGTACCTAATGTCTCCTAACAGGCTTCTAGAACTATATAATCTCAAGGTTGTCCCAAAACTAACAGAACTAAATAACTTCACTTCTGCTAACTTAATGTGGACTATGCACGTTTGATATTAAATATGTAAAACAAAGGTGAAACAACACTAACACTACAAAACCCTACTTTTAAAGGTGCACTTACGTCAATCAAAACGGATCAAAACAGCTCTGGTCAGGCCCAGTTGACCCGAAAAGAATAGGGTTTGCATACCTGATCAACCGTTGTGGTTTCATTGTGACGTAAGCCTGGGCTGTGATCACGAAGAGTGTAACGTGAGGCTTGACCCTGAACATCATCTTGAGCAATTGGTGTTGTTTTTCCAATGTGAATCTTCACCTCCAACTAGTATTTCCCTAGATTTTAACGATTTGCTTGTTATTAGGAAAACAAATGCAAGAAAGAAAATAGCATCTAATAATCTACTCGTCTTATGTCTGAAAAAGATGAGCTTGCAATTGTATTAGCTCTATCAGGACGACCAGAATATTCTTTCACAGGTGTCCCCGTCTTTTTTTCATTTGTCTCTGGTCTCTGGACAAGATTAAAGAACAAAAACAATAGCAAGACGCATTAAAAAACAATACAGGCAGATGGATAAACTGGGAGCAGTTTATATGGGTACGGAATACGAGCCTAAAAACAATAACTGGTTACATCTGGAAACACCAAAAAGTAAAGATAGCAAAACGAGCAAGTAAAACAGATTAACTGACCGGTGTTTTACTAAGTGTCGGATAAATTAGTTTCAAGTTAGAGATAAAATATAACCCAAATCGACCCATTCATAAGCAAACAGATCGAACTGGCAGCCACTATCATAAACAGACAAAAAGAACAGCAAGAAAAGGGAACTTATAGATAACCTGAACGATATCAGATTGTTCTTGAAGCCCGAAGGAATTCTTCTTAAGTTTAGCAATAGTAATCAGGCCACAACATTCACACAAGAACTCTATACGCATCACTCTGTTCAAACAGTCGTTACCATGAGCAATCATACAGTCTCATTACATCTCCCCAAACCTCCGTCAGAATCTGAACCCAACCCATCCACGTGAAACATTGGTAGTAAGATGGCCCAATGAATATCATAACCAGAAAACACTAACCCGTATGACTGTTATACATGGTCTCAAACCCATGCGTCAGGTAACCACACTTCTGTTGCATCCTACTGTGTGACAATCACATCACCACCACCAAGTCATTATATTTTAAATCAGAATCAGATAATAGGTAAAGTAGGTAGCATCTCCTTTGCCGTAATATCAAGGGAGATGCCTTCAAAGATCAACATGTGTTCTTGTGTGCAAGTCATACCCACAGCTCCCTTCGGCCGTGCCTCCATGTAACTTATCTCCAGTTTGGGGTAGTCGTATGAATCTCAACTTTACTTTCAAAGAATGTAACCTGTCAGCATTCGTAGTCAGCAGGTCAACTGTAAATAGTAGTTCGAGAAGGGTAGGGTTGACCCAGATAGAAGACGGATGCGTACCTGATCAACTATTCCCGTTTCACTGTGACTTAAGCTAATGTTGGATCACTGCGAGCGTAACGTGTGGCTTGACGAATCTCCCTTTGGCCCTGTAACCTGTCAGCATTCGTAGTCTTACGAATCTCAACTTTACTTTCAAAGGCTGTAACCTATCAGCATTCGTAGGTGGTAAAATTTTAATTTATTGAGTGACTTTCAAACCATTATACCCGTTTACTTTTTAGCTAACCATTTTAGATTATGACCCGTTTGACTGTATTACAACCTAAATTGATCCGTTTTCAAGGTTAAAACTTTCCCATATACATACATTAATGATTAAAGAAATCATATTAACCTCCTCTTCTTTGATATATTCAATGAATCCATTTGTCACAAGATCATGCTAGCCACCATTTCAATGCGACAAGGTAGATGCATATGTTGATGATTCAACCTATAGTTTTCATAAAGCATATGTAAGAAAAGAAATGTAAACAGCCAACATATCCTAGAATGGCATCAAAGTAACAATAAGGAAAAAATGGCAAAGACACCGCTTGTGAAACACCAGCCAGCCATTTTGTCTGGCTGACCCAATTCCTAGTAGCAAGAGAGTATTTAAGCACTACAAATTACAAATTTAACACAACAAAAAAGTTTGTAAACACATGAGGGTAACCTTTGACCAGTTTCTCTATAGCTAAAAAAGATTGAAATTTTAGCCACGAGAATAAGTATCCAAAACGACCGCTTTACACATATAGGGGTTATATATTAAAATTGTCTTCTTTTCTAGAATATTTATAGATAAGGAAAACATAGTGAAGCTAACTTTGGTATTGGCTCTTTCGGGACGGCCAAAATCTTCATTTAGAAGTGACCCTATCTTTTCCTTGCATGCATATATTAACTATTAAAGACCAAAGAAAACATTAAGAAAATGTTTTCTAAAACAATACAGACATATGAATTGACTAAAGCACCTTTAAGAGTAGAAAGTAATCTGAACAAACCCAGGTGTCTTGATGATTGGTTCATAATAACTGAATCTTCTTGATTATATAAAAAATGACAGGAACTAGCCTCAACATCATCAGATTCAACCTTTTTGGTTGACCTGGTACATCTATTTTCTTTCCATCATCAAGATCTTTTACTCACCCGTCCTGCGGGGTTTCTATAGGACATGTAATTTTCCATCGTGAGTTGTGCAACTATCTTGGTTCTGACATTTGCAGTTTAAACGTATAAAAGTATGATTAAAAAACCTATTAAATGAATGTAAATACTTAACTTTTTAGCTACGCTGTTATCTATATCGGGGCGGCCAAAATCTTCTTTCACAAGTGTCTCCTTTCCCTACACACAGGAAAGACAGTAAATTGCCATAATTGCAATATAAGCCCAAAGATAAGAAGCTCCAGGACAGATTCCAGTTAAATTAATACATCTTAATATACAGATTAAAACCCCTGCAATGCTGACTAGAAGTTGTCTGAAGTGCAGCTTCTCTATCGGTCAAGTAGTCACAAGTGGTATTTTATGTATTCTAAACAATACTTTTTTTAAAACATAAAACTAATCAGCAAGTCCCTTCTTATTTAAAAAAAAAACTAATACCTTAGATGATTAGAATGTTTATTGAGTGACTTCTAAACCATAAGACCAATTTTCTTTTTAGCCAACTTTTTTAAGAGTTGACCTGTTTGACACAACCAAGATTGATCTGCTTTCAGGTTCAATAACCCCCACCCCCCCCCCCTCAAAAAGGAAAAGTGATCTGAAAAAACCTTGATCTTTTGATGATTGGTTCACAGTACCAGGATCTTCTTGATCATATCTAGAATTCAAATAGAAAAGAGACTCATGGATGGAATTCAAGTAACTTAGAGCATATTTTTAAATATTTACCTGAAGCAGTATGAAGTGCAAGTGCTCCATTGCTTGAGTAGAAACAAGTGGTGTAATCATGTTAGGTTCACACCCTATGGAAGAGTTTAGTCTTCAATACGACCAAGTAGATGCATATTTCAACTATTCAACCTATAGTTTTCAAAAAGCACAGGTTTGTAAGAAAAGAAACTTACACAGCCAACATATCCTAGAATGGCATCAATGTAACAATAAGGAAAAAATGGCAACGAAACCGCTAATGAAACACTTATTGTTCTAGCTGCTTTAGCTTGCCCCAATTCCCAGTGGCAAGAGAGCATTTAAGACCACTGGTAATCGTGTTAGTCTTCAATGCGACAAAGTAGATGCATATGTCAACAATTCAGCCTATAGTTTTCATGAAGCATATGTTAGTAAGAAAAGAAATTTAAACAGCCAACATATCCTAGAATGGCATCAATGTAACAATAAGGAAAAAATGGCAAAGAAACCGCTTATGAAACACCAGCTATTGTTCTAGCTGTGATGGCTTGCCCCAATTCCCAGTGGCAAGAGAGCATTTAAGACCAATGGTATTCGTGTTTTCTTCGAATGCAAATTGCAGATTAAATGCCTTCCAAAAGTCTACAAATTGCAAATTTAAAAGCAACAAAAAAGTTTGTAAATACATGGGGGCAACCTTTGACCAGTTTCTCTATAGCTAAAAACAATTATACTTTTAGCCACTAGAAAAAGCTTCCAAAACGACCGCTTTACACAAAAACAGGTTATATATTGAGATTGTCTTCTGTTGTTCTACAATGTTTATAGATCAGGAAAATATAGTGAAGCTTACCATGGTATTGGCTCTTTCGGGACGGCCAAAATCTTCATTCTGATGTGTCCCCATCTTCCTTTCCTTGCATGTATGTATTAATAATTAAAGAGCAAAAAAATTAACAAAATGTTTTATAAAACAATTCAGACATGTGAATTGACTAAAGCACCTTTGAAAGCAAAAAGTGATCTGAACAAACCTATCCAGAATAACAGGAAGTCGCCTCGATGTCATCAGGTTCAACCTTTTTGGTTTGACCTAGCATATCTATTTTCTTTCCATCAAGATCTTTTACTCACCCATCCTTCAAGGTTTCTGCTGAACACGTCATTTTCCATCGTGAGTTATGCAACTATCTTGTTTTCGCCATTTCCTGTTTAAATGTATAAAAATGCAATTTAGAAACCAGTTAAATAATGGTAAATATAAAACTAAAAAGAAAACCTATAGCAATCTATGATATATATCTCAAAATCATAAAAATCCAGGACAATGATAAAAATAATAAATTTACCCTCATGCCCTATGGGAGAGATAGTCTTCTCAAAAGTAATAAAGTAGATGCGCATGTCAAACGATTCAACATATGGATTTCATAAAGCATATGTAAAGAACGAAATTTAAAGAACCAACACATACTAGAACGGCATTGATGTACTGGTAATTAAGTAAAAGAGGGTACAAGAACCACTTATGAAACACTATCCCAGCTGCATTTGCTTGCACCCAATTCCCAGGACCAAGAGAATATTTAAGGTTAAACGCCTTCCCATTGTCTACATATTACAAATAATAAAGCAACAAAAAAGTTTGTAAACACATGCAAATGTATCCAAATTAACCCGTTACACAAATGTGTTGAATATATATTGAGATTGTCCCCTGTTGGTCTAAAATATTTATAGAGCAGGTATTGGCTCTATTGGGACAGCCAAAATCTTATTTCACAAGCGTCCCCATCTGCTTTTCCTTGCCTGCGGACAAGACATGCGATGTTAATTATTAAAGAGCAAAAACAATAATAAAATATTTTTAAAACAATAAGGAAACATGGGCTGACTGAGAGCACTTGCAAAAGTGGAAGAGAAGTGATTTGAAGTAACCTCGATCCCTTGATGATTGGTTCATAATAACAGGAACTTCTTGATTAAATCCGGAATAACAGGAAATCACCACAATTGCATTCTAATAGAAAAAGAGACTCATGGACGGAATTCAAATAACTTCGAACATCTATTAATCACATTAAAATATTTACAGTGACAACTGGAAGCTGTCTGAAGTGCAAATGCTCCATTGCTCAAGTAGTAACATATGCCAATGTATCCTAGAACAAACATATTTGCAACAAAACAGTTAGAAAATAACCACACGACATGGCCTCCCACCCACTAGCCACTGACAGATTTTTGTAGCTTGCGAGATGACAACATGAGAGAATTCCTAAAGCAGAAGTGGAAGAGTACCATTTGCTTGTCTAAAACCACAATTAAAAAAGCAGCTAAATGTGAAGCAAGAAAAGAAAACATACAGCAATCAATTATATCACAAACCATAAAAAAATCTAGCAGAATTGTTAAAAAAAACAAATTAATCATAATGCCCTATGGGAGAGTTTAGTCTTATAACGTGACAAACAAGATGCATTTATCAAATGATTAACCTAAAGTTTTCATAAAGCATATGTAAGAAAAGATTTAGACAAACATATCCTAGAATGGCAATAAAATAATAATAATAATGAGGAAAAAAGGGCATACGAACCACCGGTCACAGCTGCAGTCACTTGTCCCCAATTACGAGTAGCAAGAGAAAACTTAAGTCACTACTCATTGTCTAAACGCTGCAAATTATGAAGCAACCAAAAAGTTTGAAAACAAATGAGGGCAACCTTTGACCAGTTTCTTTTTAGCTAAAAGTTTGTAAATTTAGCCGCTACGTAATGCTTCCAAAACTACCCCTTTACTTATGAATTTGAGATTGCCCTCGCTATTGGTATAGAATGTTTATAAAGTGAAGCTTACCATGGCATTGATTCTATTGGGACGATCAAAATCTTCTTTCACAAGTGTCCTCGTCTATTTTTCCTTGCTTTTAGACAAGACACGCACATACTTGTTTTTAAAGAGCAAAAAAATACTAACACGATGCTTAATAAAACAATATAGACATGGACTGATTGAGTACACCTGTAAGAGTAGAAGAAAAGTGATCTGAAAAAACCTTGATCTCTTGATGATTGGTTCACAGTAACAGGATCTCCTTGATCATATCTAGAATTCTAATAGAAAAAGAGACTCATGGATGGAATTCAAGCAACTTGGAGCATATTATTAAATATTTACCTGAAGCTGTATGAAATGCAAGTGCTGAAATGCTCCATTGCTATAACTTTCTGTGAAAAGAAAACATTTATACCATACAGAATTGGATGATGGTAACGTAAATTCCCATAACATGATAAGTATTTTACCTAGACTCATTTTGAGGCTCCAAGTCAGTCATGGAAACGATAACAGTCTCTTCTTCTTCTAGGGTTTCCTGTAAAGATATATATAAGATGATTAGAAAGTTTATTGAGTGACTTCTAAACCATAAGACTAATTTTCTTTTTAGCCAACTTTTTTAAGAGTTGACCTGTTTAACTGTTTTTCAACCCAGATTGACGATAACCTCCTCTCTCTTACATTAATGGTCCTACTAGTCTCTTCTTCTTTGGTATATTCAATGATTCATTCGCTACAAGATCATGCGAGCCACCACCTTCAGGTTCTGTGAAAAGATAGACACAAACAAGACAATATTAAGAATATGGAGTTAGATGTTAGGAAACTAGAATTTTGTGAACTACGAAATTTGGAATGCCCTTTGTTGCAGCTTTTAGTTGTTCTCCTTTTTTATTAAGTGTCTTTGCTTCTCAACAATGAATAGCATACTGCTGCAAAAACCATAATCAACATAACTTTGAAATTCGTTCAAAAAAATATCACGAACAACTCCCACTTTGGTGATCACATAAGCCTGAAAATATAAAAATCAAATTATATAAAAAATTCTGACATTGACCAAAATATGCATAGAGAAGGTTTGACCACAATTGATGACATTATTATTATAGTAATACTCCCCTGTTTTCGTAGTCTTGTCTTGGTTCTAAGAAGCATGTTAGGATCACAATGGCCTCCCACCCACTAGCTACTGACAAAGATTTTTGTAGCTTGCGAGATTACAACATGAGAGAATTCCTAAACTAGAAGTAGAAGAGTATCATTTGCTTGTCTAAAACCACAATTAAAAAAACAGCTAAATGTGAAGCAAGAAAAGAAAACATACAGCAATCAATTATATCACAAACCATAAAAAAATCTAGCAGAATTGTTTAAAAAAAACAAATTAACCATAATGCCCTATGGGAGAGTTTAGTCTTATAACGTGACAAACAAGATGCATTTATCAAATGATTCACCTAAAGTTTTCATAAAGAATATGTAAGAAAAGATTTAGACAAACATATCCTAGAATGGCAATAAAATAATAATAATAATGAGGAAAAAAGGGCATACGAACCACTAGGCACAGCTGCAGTCACTTGTCCCCAATTACGAGTAGCAAGAGAAAACTTAAGTCACTACTCATTGTCTAAACGCTGCAAATTATGAAGCAACCAAAAAGTTTGTAAGCAAATGAGGGCAACCTTTGACCAGTTTCTTTTTAGCTAAAAGTTTGTAAATTTAGCCGCTACATAATGCTTCCAAAACTACCCCTTTACATATGAATTTGAGATTGCCCTCGCTATTGGTATAGAATGTTTATAAAGTGAAGCTTACCATGGCATTGATTCTATTGGGACGATCAAAATCTTCTTTCACAAGTGTCCTCATCTATTTTTCCTTGCGTTTAGACAAGACACGCACATACTTGTTTTTAAAGAGCAAAAAAAATACTAACACGATGCTTAATAAAACAATATAGACATGGACTGATTGAGTACACCTGTAAGAGCAGAAGAAAAGTGATCTGAAAAAACCTTGATCTCTTGATGATTGGTTCACAGTAACAGGATCTCCTTGATCATATCTAGAATTCTAATAGAAAACGAGACTCATGGATGGAATTCAAGCAGCTTGGAGCATATTATTAAATATTTACCTGAAGCTGTATGAAATGCAAGTGCTGAAATGCTCCATTGCTATAACTTTCTGTGAAAAGAAAACATTTATACCATACAGAATTGGATGATGGTAACGTTAATTCCCATAACATGATAAGTATTTTACCTAGACTCATTTTGAGGCTCCAAGTCAGTCATGGAAACGATAGCAGTCTCTTCTTCTTCTAGGGTTTCCTGTAAAGATATATATTAGATGATTAGAAAGTTTATTGAGTGACTTCTAAACCATAAGACTAATTTTCTTTTTAGCCAACTTTTTTAAGAGTTGACCTGTTTGACTGTTTTTCAACCCAGATTGACGATAACCTCCCCTCTCTTACATTAATGGTCCTACTAGTCTCTTCTTCTTTGGTATATTCAATGATTCATTCGCTACAAGATCATGCGAGCTACCACCTTCAGGTTCCTGTGAAAAGATAGACACAAACAAGACAATATTAAGAATATGGAGTTAGATGTTAGGAAACTAGAATTTTGTGAACTACGAAATTTGGAATGCCCTTTGTTGCAGCTTTTAGTTGTTCTCCTTTTTTATTAAGTGTCTTTGCTTCTCAACAATGAAAAGCATACTGCTGCAAAAACCATAA
Organism: Flaveria robusta; assembly: GCA_025506415.1. Classification (NCBI taxonomy): domain Eukaryota; kingdom Viridiplantae; phylum Streptophyta; class Magnoliopsida; order Asterales; family Asteraceae; genus Flaveria; species Flaveria robusta. The sequence goes on along the minus strand of CM046471.1, from coordinate 3,738,972 downwards.
TCAACATAACTTTGAAGTTCGTTCAAAAGAATATCACGAACAACTCCCACTTTGGTGATCACATAAGCCTGAAAATATAAAAATCAAATTATATAAAAAATTCTGACTTTGACCAAAATATGCATAGAGGAGGTTTGACCACAATTGATGACATTATTATTATAGTAATACTCCCTGTTTTCGTAGTCTTGTCTTGGTTCTAAGAAGCATGTCAGGATCACAATGGCCTCCCACCCACTAGTTACTGACAAAGATTTTTGTAGCTTGCGAGATGACAACATGAGAGAATTCCTAAACTAGAAGTAGAGGAGTACCATTTGCTTGTCTAAAACCACAATTTAAAAAACAGCTAAATGTGAAGCAAGAAAAGAAAACATACAGCAATCAATTATATCACAAACCATAAAAAAATCTAGCAGAATTGTTTAAAAAAAACAAATTAACCATAATGCCCTATGGGAGAGTTTAGTCTTATATCGTGACAAACAAGATGTATTTATCAAATGATTCACCTAAAGTTTTCATAAAGCATATGTAAGAAAAGATTTAGACAAACATATCCTAGAATGGTAATAAAATAATAATAATAATGAGGAAAAAAGGACATACTAACCACTAGTCACAGCTGCAGTCACTTGTCCCCAATTACGAGTAGCAAGAGAAAACTTAAGTCACTACTCATTGTCTAAACGCTGCAAATTATGAAGCAACCAAAAAGTTTGTAAGCAAATGAGGGCAACCTTTGACCAGTTTCTTTTTAGCTAAAAGTTTGTAAATTTAGCCGCTACATAATGCTTCCAAAACTACCCTTTTACTTATGAATTTGAGATTGCCCTCGCTATTGGTATAGAATGTTTATAAAGTGAAGCTTACCATGGCATTGATTCTATTGGGACGATCAAAATCTTCTTTCACAAGTGTCCTCATCTATTTTTCCTTGCGTTTAGACAAGACACGCACATACTTGTTTTTAAAGAGCAAAAAAATACTAACACGATGCTTAATAAAACAATATAGACATGGACTGATTGAGTACACCTGTAAGTAAGAGTAGAAGAAAAGTGATCTGAAAAAACCTTGATCTCTTGATGATTGGTTCACAGGATCTCCTTGATCATATCTAGAATTCTAATAGAAAAGAGACTCGTGGATGGAATTCAAGCAACTTGGAGCATATTATTAAATATTTACCTGAAGCTGTATGAAATGCAAGTGCTGAAATGCTCCATTGCTATAACTTTCTATGAAAAGAAAACATTTATACCATACAGAATTGGATGATGGTAACGTAAATTCCCATAACATGATAAGTATTTTACCTAGACCCATTTTGAGGCTCCAAGTCAGTCATGGAAACGATAGTAGTCTCTTCTTCTTCTTAGGGTTTCCTGTAAAGATATATATTAGATGATTAGAAAGTTTATTGAGTGACTTTTAAACCATAAGACTAATTTTCTTTTTAGCCAACTTTTTTAAGAGTTGACCTGTTTGACTGTTTTACAACCCAGATTGACGATAACCTCCCCTCTCTTACATTAATGGTCCTACTTGTCTCTTCTTCTTTGGTATATTCAATGATTCATTCGCTACAAGATCATGCGAGCTACCACCTTCAGGTTCGTGTGAAAAGATAGACACAAACAAGACAATATTAAATATATCGAGTTAGATGTTAGGAAACTAGAATTTTGTGAACTACGAAATTTGGAATGCCCTTTGTTGCAGCTTTTAGTTGTTCTCCTTTTTTATTAAGTGTCTTTGCTTCTCAACAATGAAAAGCATACTGCTGCAAAAACTATAATCAACATAACTTTGAAGTTCGTTCAAAAGAATATCACGAACAACTCTCACTTTGGTGATCACATAAGCCTGAAAATATAAAAATCAAATTATATAAAAAATTCTGACTTTGACCAAAATATGCATAGAGGAGGTTTGACCACAATTGATGACATTATTATAATAGTAATACTCCCCTGTTTTTGTAGTCTTGTCTTGGTTCTAAGAAGCATGACAGGATCACAATGGCCTACCACCCACTAGCCACCGACAAAGATTTTTGTAGCTTGCGAGATGACAACATGAGATAATTCCTAAAGCAGAATTGGATGATGGTGACGTAAATCCCCATAACATGATTCCCATAGCTGCCTTGAAAAGTATTTTACCTGGAGAGTAACCGACACATATAATAACAAATTATAGTCATTCAACAATAGAATTTCATTATGCAAAATAAAACTAAAGTATATTTTGAGTGACTTCTGAAGGGTTCAACCCAATAACTTCTTAGCTAATTGTTTAAAATTCAACCTGTATGACTGTTTTCAACCCAAATTGACCTGTTTTGAGGCTCCAAATCACCCCTCTGTTTCCATTAACGGTCATGGAAACCATATCAGTCTCTTCTTCTTCTAGGGTTTCCTGTGAATATATAGACACGAGCAAAAAGAAGTTTTTAATTAAACGATGATTTCAATGTCTTGAAACAACAAAATGAACTCCAAAGACAACTTTTTAGACAAGTTACACTTGAATGAATCATACGCCTCCTCAAATAAGCAATTAGGGCATCACAGCATCAGAATCAACAATTAATCGTCTTCTTGCAATAATGTCATGATCAAACCTCAATAAAACAATCAACAGTCGACATGAGGCATCGAGGTCAAACCCTAGCGATATTTTATTAAAAAATAAAATGTAAATCAAACATATGTAAGAAAAGATTAAGACAAACATATCCTAGAATGGCAATAAAATAATAATAATAATAAGGAAAAAGGGCAGAAGAACTACTTGCAAAAGACCAGCCCCTGTCACAGCTACAGTCACATGTCCCCAATTCCAAGTAGCAAGAAGGTCACTGGTAATCGTAGTTGGTTTAATTGCAGATTTAATGCCTACTCATTGTCTAAACACTTATACCATACAGAATTGGATGATGGTAATGTAAATCCCCATAACATGATTCCCATGGCTGCCTTGATAAGCATTTTACCTGGAGAGTAATTTACCTGGAGTGCCTTCTGAACTTTGACCCATATGACCCGTTTTGAGGCTCCAAGTCACCTCTATGTTTCCATAAACAGTCATGGAAACGATAGCAGTCTCTTCTTCTTCTAGGGTTTCCTGTAAATATATATAGACACGAGCAAAAAGAAGTTATTAATTTAAACGATGACTTCAATGTCTTGAAACAACAAAATGAACTCCACAGACAACTTTTTAGACAAGTTACACTTGAATGAATCATACGCTTCCTCGAATAAGCAATTAGGGCATCACAGCATCAGAATCAACAATTAATCGTCTTCTTGTCCTGATCAAACCTAAACAAAACAAGCAACAGTCGACATGAGGCATCGAGGTCAAACCCTAGCTATATCTTATTAAAAAATAAAACGTAAATCAAACAAAAATACCTGATTCAAGTTCTTCTGAAGTAATCGGTCCTCCCATGGCAGCTTCTTCTCTTCCGACATTGTTAAGAAATAAACAGATGAATGATTGATTTCAATGTCTTGAAACAAGAGAATGAACTCCAGAGACAACTTTTTAGACAATTTACGCTTGAATGGATCATACGCTTCCTCGAATAAGCAATTAGGGCATCAGAATCAACAATTAATCGTCTTCTTGCGATAATGTCCTGATCAAACCTCAACAAAACAACCAACAGTCGGCATGAGGCATCGAGGTCAAACCCTAGCTATATTCGAGGCAGCTTCTTCTCTTCGATCAGGTTCTTGTGAAGCAATCGATCCTCTCATGGCAGCTTCTTCTCTTCCGACATTGTCAAGAAACATACAAATGAATGATTATGTGTATAAGAGACGACCGATTGAAGCATATGTGTGTGTGTGATGAATTAAGAAGAAAAAGAAGTTGTTGTGAATGTTTACTCTCTTTCCCCCAATTTTAAGGGAGATTATCGAGGTTAAAGATTTGGAAATCCCCAGCTAATTATTTGATTCTGACAACGCTAATTATTCTTGTTAGATTTTATAAACGTTGTGGGAATTGCAAAACTCTTTTAAATCGTACTTTTGGTAATTTTAGTAATAATAATAGAAATGATAATGACGTGTATATAAATAAAAGAAGTTTATTTAATTCCAGATTATAAAATAAAATTAATAATAGTAATTACTGAATTTTGTTGAATGAAATTATAACTACTAAAGTGACCACTTTAAAAAATATGTTATTATTTTATAATATAATTCAAACATAAAATGCAAATATTTTGTTGGATAAGTCAGAGTATTTATACTGTGACATAAATGCTAATTAAAGAAAATAAGTTTAAGTTAGACAGTATCATCATTTGCTTTACTGTCTAATTTACCCGATCTTTTGTCATTCTTTTTAAGTTCAATTTCATCAAAGGATATAGTTGAAAGCAAAGTAGAAAGTGTGTGTATTTCAAATAGTGTTACTTAAAATATCTATATGCAGAAGTATAAAAGATCTTTTACTTCCCTGTCCTTGAGGGTTTTTTCAGGATACATTATTTTCCATTAAGAGTTCTGCACCAGTCTTGGTTTTGCCAATTTCTCTAGTGTTAAACATATAAAAACATGATTATAAACCAACAAGAAAAGAGATTATACAACAATCTATGATCATCCACATCACTACACAATTAGTAAAGGTAAAAAATTTACCTTCACGTCCTATGCGGAAGTTTAGTCTTCAATGCGACAAGGTAGATGCATATGTTAATGATTCTACCTATAGTTTGCATAAAGCATATGTAAGAAAAGAAATGTAAACAGCCAGCATATCCTAGAATGGCATCAATGTAACAATAGGAAAAAATAGCAAAGAAACCACTTGGGAAACACCAACCATTATTCTGGCTGACCCAATTCCTAGTAGCAAGAGAGTATTTAAGGCCTTTGACCAGTTTCTGTATAGCTAAAAAAGATTGAAATTTTAGCCCCGAGAAAATGTATCCAAAATGACCGCTTTACACATATATGGGTTATATATTAAGATTGTCTTCTGTTGTTCTAGAATATTTATGGATAAGGAAAATATAGTGAAGCTAACCTTGGTATTGGCTCTTTCGGGACGGCCAAAATCTTCAATCAGAAGTGTCCCCATCTTGTCCTCGCATGCATATATTAACTATTAAAGACCAAATAAAACATTGACAAATTGTTTTATAAAACAATAGAGACATATAAATTGACTAAAGCACCTTTAAGAGCAGAAAGTAATCTGAACAAACCCAGGTGTCTTGATAATTGGTTCATAATAACTGAATGATCTTCTTGACTATATCCAAAATGACAGGAAGTCCCTCAACATCATCAAATTCAACCCTTTTGGTTGACATGGTATATCTATTTTCTTTCCATCATTAATATCTTTTACTCACCCGTCCTTCAGGGTTTCTGTAGGACACGTCATTTTCCATCATGAGTTGTGCAACTATCTTGGTTCTACCATTTCCTGTTTAAACGTATAAAAGTATGATTAAAAAACAAATTAAATGAAGGTAAATACTTAACAAAAAAGAAAACCTGTAGCAATCTATGATATCCCAAAATCATAAGAATCCATGACAATTAATAAATTTACCTTCACACCCTTTGGGAGAATTTAATCTTCTCAAAAGTAACACAGTAGATGCACATGTCAAACGATTCAACATATAGATTTCATAGAGCATATGTAAGGAAAGAAATTTAAACAACCATTCATGGTTACAAATTACCCCTCTACTTCTATGCATGGTTATGGAAAAGATAGTAGTCTTTTCTTCTGTATCAATATATTCAAAGGATCCGTTTGCCACAAGATCATGATCATGCTGTTAACTATATCGGGGCGGGCAAAATCTTCTTTCACAAGTGTCTCCTTCTTTTCCTACACACTGGAAAAACAGGAAATTGCCACAATTGCAATCTAAGCCCAAAGATAAGTTAATACATCTTAATATACAGATTAAAACCCCTGCAATGCCGACTGGAAGTTATCTGAAGAGCAGGTTCTATATTGGTCAAGTAGTCACAAGTGGTTTTTGATGTATTCTAAACAATACTTTTTTAAAACATAAAACTAATAAGCAAGTCTCTTCTTATTTCAAAAAAACTAGTATATTAGATGATTTGAAAGTTTATTGAGTGACTTCTAAACCATAAGACCAATTTTCTTTTTAGCCAACTTTTTTAAGAGTTGACCTGTTTGAGTGTTCTACACCTGTCTTGGTTTTGCCAATTTCTCTAGTGTTAAACATATAAAAATATGATTATAAACCAACAAGAAAAGAGATTATACAGCAATCTATGATCATCCACATCATAAAAATCCCGCACAATTAGTGAAAGTAATAAATTTACCTTCACGTCCTATGCGGGAGTTTAGTCTTCAATGCGACAAGGTAGATGCATATGTTAATGATTCAACCTATAGTTTTCATAAAGCATATGAAATAAAAGAAATGTAAACATCCAACATATCCTAGAATGGCATCAATGTAACAATAAGGAAAAAATGTTAAAGAAACCTCTTGTGAAACACCAGCCATTGTTCTGGCTGACCCAATTCCTAGTAGCAAGAGAGTATTTAAGGCCTTTGACCAGTTTCTCTATAGCTAAAAAAGATTGAAATTTTAGCCACGAGAAAAAGTATCCTAAACAACCGCTTTACACATATATGGGTTATATATCATCAATCGTCTTCTAGCAATAATGTCCTGATCAAACCTCAACAAAACAAGCAACAGTCGACATGTATTATACGCATCGAGGTCAAACCCTAGCGATATCTTATTAAAAAATAACACGTAAATCAAACAAAAATACCTGATTCAAGTTCTTCTGAAGTAATCGGTCCTCCCATGGCAGCTTCTTCTCTTCCGACATTGTTAAGAAATAAACAGATGAATGATTGATTTCAATGCCTTGAAACAAGAGAATGAACTCCAGAGACAACTTTTTAGACAATTTACGCTTGAATGGATCATACGCTTCCTCGAATAAGCAATTAGGGCATCAGAATCAACAATTAATCGTCTTCTTGTGATAATGTCCTGATCAAACCTCAACAAAACAACCAACAGTCGGCATGAGGCATCGAGGTCAAACCCTAGCTATATTCGAGGCAGCTTCTTCTCTTCGATCAGGTTCTTGTGAAGCAATCGATCCTCTCATGGCAGCTTCTTCTCTTCCGACATTGTCAAGAAACATACAAATGAATGATTATGTGTATAAGAGACGACCAATTGAAGCATGTGTGTGTGTGTGTGATGAATTAAGAAGAAAAAGAAGTTGTTGTGAATGTTTACTCTCTTTCCCCCAATTTTAAGGGAGATTATTGAGAATCTCGGGGTTAAAGATTTTGGAAATCATGATTGTTATTTGTTTCTGACAATACTAATTATTTTTGTTAGATTTTACAACCGTTGTGGTAATTGCAAAACTCTTTTAAAGCGTATTTTTGGTAATATTAGTAATTAATTATAGAAATGATAGTGACATGTACATAAATAAAAAAGAAGTTTATTTAATTTTAGATTATAAAATAATATTAGTAATAATAATTACCGACTTTTGTTGATACGAAGTTATAACTAACAAAGTGATCACCTTCAAAAATATGCTATTATTTTATGATATATTTCAAACATAAAATGCAAATATTTTGGTTGAAAAGTATAGAGTTATTTTACTCTAGCCGTAAATGTTAATTTAAAAAAATGAGATTAAATTCAGCAGCATCAACATCATTATTATTATTATCATTATTATGATCATTATTATTATTACTATTATTATTATTACTATTACTATTACTATTACTATTACTATTACTATTACTATTGTTATTTAAAAGTTGTTTATAAAAGGTTATTTCATTTTTTTTTTTTTTGGAAAAAAAGACCTTCTTATGTTTATATAAATTTTTAATTCTATCACTGCTTATGTGGGTTTGAATTAAGATATTATTTTAGCATTTCAACTTTGCTAAAATTTGTATATATATATTTAGATTGTAGGTTAGTCGTTATTGAAATAGACTTTGGATGTTACACATGGTTTTTACATACAAACACTTGAGGATCTATCAAAAAAACAACTATCAAAATCGTTAATCTCTCACATATTTTACATTTTATGAATGGTACCCTGTTGCTTCAGGATGTGATTTCAGCTCAAAAGTCGTAAATACTCTTTAAGAGTAGTGTATGAAGTTTAAATCTTTTAATTTAGAAAGCTAAACAAGGTTTGAAAGTGTTCATTTGGACCGAGAATATATACGATAAACCAGATGTGACAAAAATATGAAAACCAACCAATATCCGGTGATAAAAGCTTTAAAGAGACAGAGAGGGAGAGGTTCCATTGCTTCCCGATTAGAGCTAGCGCGCTCATTCACACAGTGTGGGATATAATATGCGTATATTAACTTTAAATGACATTTCACATATCAGTTATCATGTGGGGAATTTTATAACTTTTTTAGATTGTTTTGGGATGACAGAAAAGTATTATTGACTTAAGTATGCTTGTAAGGAGTTGGAACATACAACATACATGAGACTCGTTACACTTACACCACAACATATAATTATCACCCAAAAGTACCCTTCACGTTTAATGTAGACAATATTTCATACGTTGACTCCTATAAGGATCAATGCACGTACAATAAATTAAACAAAGAAGAAAGTGTTAACATATCACCGATAATGTAATCCATCCCAAATCTTCAACAGTGAAACACAAGTCTTGGTTATTCTTTATTACTTCCACACATTGTGAATACTGTGTAGATAAGGTTTTATGGTGATCCAAGCGCTTTACTTTAGAATCATATAAGTTGTTATAAGCAACTTTCAAGTTTAATTTCATTAGTATTTTTAGTCTACAATACACATAATAAGGGATCATAAATCTAAATATAATCAATGAAATTGTAGCAAGTTTATTATTACAACACTTGTATACAAATCAGTCTCTTAACTCCTACTTTAAAAATAATGAAAAAATCTTTAAAAATAGATTTTTCTTGATAACCAATAGCAACTAACGCTGCATAAACATCACGATGATGATGAATGCCACAACACCAGAAAACACCACCTTAGATACACAACAAGCAGATCAAATCAATCGAAGAAGATTGAAGATACCTAAATATTGAATAGAATCGAATGAATTGAAAATGTATTGAGGATTAGCAATGGTGATTGACTAGGGTTTGAAGGGTTTTAGATGGAGGTTGTAGATGGCGAAATGAAATGGACATCCCGTGGGGGTTTATTTATATAATCATCGGCGGTTTAGCAATTAAACCGATCGGCTCCAAAACTATAAAAAAGATTCTTTAAAATTTGATATCATTACATCAACACACTTTTTAAGACTATTTGATCGTAAGTTACAAACCCAATTTTAAATGCATGTGATAAAATTTCATAAGATTTGAGTAATGTGTATTTTACAAGAGAAGGTTGAAGGTAAATAATTACATCTCCTTTGTAAGATTTAACCGTCGAGGTTTCATTGGGATTTAATGTTTCATTGGGTTAAAATCTTAGCATTTCTCACGAACGATTATACGTAAAACAAGGTGCAAATATTCCCTTCTAATATGTATGAAAAGTACCTGTGGTACCTTTATTTTCAAAGTCCATTTTATATACATACTTTATACTTATGCATGATCCCAAATTATTTTTTTCTCAAACAAACATATCAAAAGTAATAAAAGGTTTCAATTTATAATTATTACAATTTACAAAACACTTTTTATAACAAAAAAATTTACAAGACATTAAATATAACATGAATGCTTGTTCTTTAACACAAAGCATATCGAGCCTTACTCACATGACTTCCATAATGGTACTTCCCGAACATCAGTCCCACGTTTATCGAATCCATATGAATACACATACATAGGTTAGGTTGTTAATCAATAACCAAGACCTCAAAAGTGTTAACATAACACTTTCGAAATCTACCAAAATGTTAGCCTTGGCTAGTTGGTTCCATAATAAATTCATAGACCTCGTAAGGGTGTCTTAGGATAAAAGAGAATAGTAAAACATTATATGATGCATTTGTTATAAGCCTATGGTAAAATAATATCATATGGCTTAACATACGAATCAAAACTCCAACCCAAACAAAAAACAACTAATATGAAACAATTACACAATATCAATAAGATCATTGCATCTCGTTGTTACAACTAATATCAATTATTATTTTTTATCAGACTATGAGCTGAAAGGTCCCAAAGTTAATATTGGAATGACTTAAAAATCTACTCCAAGAGCCCCTTCTCCATATAGTCAAAGGTATGGTTTAGATTACTTACTCATACGATTATTTGTATTATTTCACCATATATACATTCTATAGTCATTATATTGAGGAATAAGGATGAGAAAATAACAATGTTTAGCTATAATGCTAGATGAAAAACCACCATCGAAGCAAAAAGCCCACGAAGAAGCAAAGACTAGAGGAACACCTTTTGTACCGGCAAGCTACCATGCGAAGTACCATCAACCCTGTCTATTATAAACCTTTAAGAAAACTACAATTTCTCTTGTATAACTGTTAGTTAACACGAACTTGCCATCAACCCTCTCTTTTGTAAAACTACAACCACCATGTAAATACCGTATCGTGCAGCTTGATCGTAAGAACAAAAAAACTTATCTAAAACCCCACAGCAACACACAGGTTTAAACTCTAGTTTAAATAATTATAATAACAGTTTAGTATATAAATGATTTAATTTTGAAGGTCTTATGGAATAAATATATATAGTTTATGACTTTCGACCTCTGAAGTAATTTGTTTTTATCCGTTTCGTCTTTAAATTTAAAACACTCATAAAATACGCATAAAGTGCTAGAGGATATTCCAAAGCATAGTAGTTAGCAATTCGTGAACTTAAAAAACCCAAAAACTCGAACCAAACTTGAACTGGTCATGGTTAAATTGATTCGTAAGTTTTCTAATCAACCATAACTAATTAACCAAATTTTAAAACCAAAAGATACACCTACACTCGAATAAAGAACTTGTAGGTTCTAAATAAGAAATACATGTAGACGACAAAAAAAAAACAAGGGATTTTACAATCAAGAACAACCAACATAAATATAGAAAAGTCCGTATATCAATCTCAATAACATTCAAATAATATCAACATAACAGTAGTAGGGATTTAGGGATGATCGTGGGTAAAAGATGGGCCGAATCAGGCAACACAAAACTCAAACCCATAAATTTGGCCCTAGGCTGCATGTAGTCATGTTACTCACGCGCATGAAGCCATGAACCATCAAGCTTTAAATAAATGGGCTACAACCGTTGCTTTTCTAATGGTGATTTAAGGTTTTGATTTTGTTGAATAAATGGGCTGCAGCTTGCTATGCTTTTAAACTTAAGAGTGCTATAAACTGTGATTTTGTTGAATAATTATAATACTATTCCGGAGGAAAAATGATATGAGGATTTCTAGAAGGACAAATGACAAAAGAACGAGCCAAGAGAATGACAAGAAACAAAAGAAAACCCATTTTATTGGATGCGATAGATCTTGTAGATCACTTCAAAAAGATATCAGCAACTCATGCCACAAGCTCCAAGCCCAAATTCATGTGCAAGCCCAAACATATAATGTAAAGGATAAAACAAAATTATTACAAGAAAATAAATGTTTATAACAAATATATGTGTGCAATATTGAATTGACACCATATTTTTAACATCCCCTCGATATAATAACCACACACATATCCGCTCAATATAATAACCAAACACATATAACAAGTATAACCATATTCAAACCTCAACTTGTTTTTTTTTGTTTTAATTTTTTTCCTGTGAGGCCCGATTATCATTTCAAAAACTTTATGTTTCTAGAAAAAACATATAACTAGAAGATAAAAATATCATATAAAGTTTTTAGAACACATGTGGACCAAATTCATCAAAAACACATTGGATTAAGAAAAAAAATTGTGTGCAAAACATGCACGTCATAATCAACATAAGACCATAGTAAACCATGATAAAACAACTAAATCCTCATAATTCACTAAAATGCAAAATACCAAACCTTAGTGTTAAAAATGTAAATTTAACAAAGTTTAAGCACCAAAATTGCTAAAAAATAAAACCTTATTGTTTTGGGACCAAAATACACTTATAACTAATTTGACAATCCAGTTTGTTACCATCAGGTCGTTGGTGCTCTGCACTATGTCATCTTATCTCGCCCGGACATAACTTTTGTAGTTAACATTGTATGTCAATTCATGCATTCCCCGGTTGAAAACCATTGCGCTACAGTTAAAAGGATTCTTTGGTATCTTCGGGGTACGTTAGATTATGGACATGGTCTCCTGGTCAAGCAAGCATCCGGGTCTACTCTTCATGCTTGATTTACACAGCTCTTCTCTAAATGCCCGGACTGGGCTGGTCGTTTGGATGACCATCGATCCACCGCGGAATTTGCCATCTATCTTGGCTCTAGTCTTATCTCATGGTCAGCAGAAACCACATCCAAATACAAAGCCTTAGCTAACATGATAGCTAAACTTACCTGGCTTGAAGCCTTACTTCAAGAACTTATGGCTCGTATAACAGTGGTCCCAAATTTATAGAGTGATAACTTGGGCGCCACATGGTTGTCAAAGAAACATGTCTTTCAAGCTCAAACAAAACATGTTGAAGTAGACTTTCACTTTGTTAGAGAACAGATTGTTGAAGGAAAACTCTATGCAATTCATTTCTACAAATGACCAAATAGCATATATCTTTACCTAGCTATTGTCGTCTCAACGATTTGCATATCTACGGTCCAAGCTACAGGTTGATCCATGGCCTTAGCTTGTGAGGGAATTTTAGACACTTAATTACATAGTTTAGTATTAGAATGATACAATGTGTAGTTATTTGTTCTATTTAAACTCTATGTAATCATCATATCTTAACATAGGATAATACGATACAACTACCAAGTTTATAATTGTATCCTTATTAGACACCTAATTACATAGTTTAGTATTAGAAGGATACAAAGAGTAATTATGTGTTCTATTTAAACTCTATGTAATCATCATATCTTAACATAGGATAATACGATGCAACTACCAAGTTTATAATTGTATCCTTATTAGACACCTAATTACATGGTTCAGTTTAGAAGGATACAAAGTGTAGTTATTTGTTATATTTAAACTCTATGTAATCATCATATCTTAACATAGGATAATACGATACAACCACCAAGTATATAATTGTATCCTTACTAGACACCTAATTACATAGTTCAGTATTAGAAGGATACAAAGTGTAATTATGTGTTCTATTTAAACTCTATGTAATTATCATATCTTAACATACAATAATACGATATATTTACCAAGTTTATAATTGTATCCTTATAGGATGAGATATTACACTTAGGTACCATCTATTAATAAACTACACTATCTAACAATATAAAAATACTAAATTGAAGAAATATAGTAATACTTAAATTGAATACATACTATTAGAACCTTCCTGTTTTGTCCCTTATCTTGCTTGGATCTAGCAATAAATGAGTTAACAGACAGAAAAACCACATTGCAGCAATCATACATCACAATACTCTCTTAGTCTTTTTATATTGTCAGTTTAGTTTAAAAAGAGAGCAAATTCAATATGGCCAGGAAAAAATGATTTCATGTTCATATGAGCAGAGTTTTATGCCCAAAGTTAGATCACAATATCATGGTAATAAAACGTAAGCATGTCACACGTACCCTTTAAAACATTCTTTGCAAACAAGTTGTAATTCACACAAATTTGAAATGAATTTGAAGATGCATATATACTAAAATCTAAAGCACCCCCATCTAACAACAAACCTAAAGAAAAATGTTAGTGCAACTGCGTAAAAAGAAAGTATGTGATGGTACAAAAGTTATATATGTTCACTCCTCGCAACCTTTAGATGTTAATATTGTGAAAAGATATACAAAAATGGCATTCAATCACCAACTCAAGCTTAATATTCTACATGTATCATTTGGAAGTATGTATATTAAAAATCACAAAACTTTTGAATCCCGGGTTGGTCATTGCATTGGTAACTTCAAGACAAAGTAAAACACACTATTGAAGATTTAGAACTTAAGTACCTAATGTCTCCTAACAGTATTAGTTAACTAAATGACTTCAAGGTTGTCACAGAACTAAATAACTTCACTTCAACTAATTCCAAGACAAAGAAAAACACACTTCGGAAGATTTAGAAACTAGAGTAAAGTGACTGCAGTTTTAACAGTTATCACAAAGAGTTGAGATTGTGGATATAAAGTACCTAATGTCTCCTAGCAGGCTTCTAGAACTATATAATTTCAAGGTTGTCCCAAAACTAACAGAACTAAATAACTTCACTTCTGCTAACTTAATGTGGACTATGCATGTTTGATATTAAACATGTAAAACAAAGGCGAAACAACACTAACACTACAAAACCCTACTTTTAAAGGTGCACTTATGTCAATCAAAACGGATCAAAACAGCTCTGGTCAGGCCCAGTTGACCCAAAAAGAAGGGGGTTTGCATACCTGATCAACCGTTGTGGTTTCACTGTGACGTAAGCCTGGGCTGTGATCACGAAGAGTGTAACGTGAGGCTTGACCCTGAACATCATCTTGAGCAATTGGTGTTGTTTTTCCAATGTGATCTCCACCTCCAACTAGTATTTCCCTAGATTTTAACGATTTGTGTGTTTTTAGGAAAACAAATGCAAGAAAGAAAATAGCATCTAATAATCTACACGTCTTATGTCTGAAAAAGATGAGCTTGCAATTGTATTAGCTCTATCATGACGACCAGAATATTCTTTCACAGGTGTCCCCGTCTTTTTTTACATTCGTCTCTGGTATCTGGACAAGATTAAAGAACAAAAACAATAGTAAGATGCATTAAAAAACAATACAGGCGGATGGATAAAGTGGGAGCAGTTTACATGGGTATGGAATACGAGCCTAAAAACAATAACGGGTTACATCCGGAAACACCAAAAAGTAAAGATAGCAAAACGAGCAAGTAAAACAGATTAACTGACCGGTGTTTTAGTAAGTGTCGGATAAATTGATTTCAAGTTAGAGATAAAATATAACCCAAATCGACCAATTCATAAGCAAACAGATCGAACTGGCAGCCACTATCATAAACAGACAAAAAGAACAGCAAGAAAAGGGAACTTATAGATCACATGAACGATATCAGATTGTTCTTGAAGCCCGAAGGAATTCTTTTTAAGTTTAGCAATAGTAATCAGGCCACAACATTCACACAAGAACTCTATACGCATCACTCTGGTCAAACAGTCGTTACCATGAGCAATAATACAGTCTCATTACATCTCCCCAAACCTCCGTCAGAATCTGAACCCAACCCATCCACATGAAACATTGGTAGTAAGATGGCCCAAGGAATATCATAACCAGAAAACACTAACCCGTATGACTGTTATACATGGTCTCAAACCCATGCGTCAGGTAACCACACTTCTGTTGCATCCTACTGTGTCACAATGTCACATCACCACCACCAAGTCATTATATTTTAAATCAGAATCAGATAATAGGTAAAGTAGGTAGCATCTCCTATGCCGTAATATCAAGGGAGATGCCTTCAAAGATCAACAACATGTGTTCTTGTGTGTAAGTCGTACCCACAGCTCCCTTCGGCCCTGCCTCCATGTAACTTATCTCCAGTTTGGGGTACTCTTACGAATCTCAACTTTACTTTCAGTGTTCACATTAGCCTAAAAAGATAAAAATCACTTATATAAACCAAAATAGCACAAATCTTTGACCAACATTGATGACCTATTAAAATACTAATACTCCCTAGTCTCCGTAGTCATGTCATGGTTCTAAGCAGCATCTTGGGATCACATTGACTCCCACCCACTGACCATGGACAGAGATTTTTGTTGCTTGTGAGTTTACAGCAGGAGAGATTTCCTATAGAAGAAGTAGTAGTGTATAAACTAAAAACAATCATAGGAAGAGAAATTTATTTCAAAAACTTAATGATGTTACATCAAAACCAAATCCTTCCAAAAGTTCTAGAAATGGGTCTGTTGAAGTGTATAAAGTAAAAAAAAAATAAAGATGTAGAAGTTTATAAAGTAAAAAAAATAAAGAAAATCACAGGAAGAGAAAATTATATCAAAAACCAAATGATGTTACATCAAAACCAAATCCTTCCAAAATTTCCCGAAATGGTCTGTGGATGATTCAACAGTTATGACTTATATAACCATCAATGAAAGGTTTTTAATCAGCCTAGGAGCCTATAATAACAACTAAATTAGATCGAAATCACTGCAAATTTATTAACAAAAATCTATTGCTTTACTGTCTAATATACCCGATCTTTTGTCATTCTTCTTAAGTTCAATTTCATCAAATGATATAGTTGAAAGCAAAGTAGCAAGTGTATGTAGTTCAAATAGTGTTACTTATAATATCTATATGCAGCAGTATAAAAAAATCTTTTACTTCCCTGTCCTTGAGGGTTTCTTTAGGATACATCATTTTCCATTGAGAGTTCTGCACCGGTCTTGGTTTTGCCAATTTCTCTAGTGTTAAACATATAAAAACATGATTATAAACCAACAAGAAAAGAGATTATAAAGCAATCTATGATCATCCACATCATAAAAATCCTGCACAATTAGTAAAAAGTAATAAATTTACCTTCACGTCCTATGTGGGAGTTTAGTCTTCAATGCGACAAGGTAGATGCATATATTGATGATTCAACCTATAGTTTTCATAAAGCATATGTAAGAAAAGAAATGTAAACAGCCAACATATCCTAGAATGGCGTCAAAGTAACAATAAGGAAAAAATGGCAAAGAAACCACTTGTGAAACACCAGCCATTGTGTTCTGGCTGACCCAATTCCTAGTAGCAAGAGAGTATTTAAGCCACTACAAATTACAAATTTAACACAACAAAAAAGTTTGTAAGCACATGAGGGAAACCTTTGACCAGTTTCTCTATAGCTAAAAAAGATTGAAATTTTAGCCACGAGAAAAAGTATCCAAAACGACCGCTTTACACATATAGGGGTTATATATTAAGATTGTCTTCTGTTGTTCTAGAATATTTATAGAGAAGGAAAACATAGTGAAGCTAACCTTGGCGTTGGCTCTTTCGGGACGGCCAAAATCTTCATTCAGAAGTGACCTTATCTTTTCCTTGCATGCATATATTAACTATTAAAGACCAAAGAAAACATTAAGAAAATGTTTTCTAAAACAATACAGACATATGAATTGACTAAAGCACCTTTAAGAGTAGAAAGTAATCTGAACAAACCCAGGTGTCTTGATGATTTATTCATAATAACTGAATCTTCTTGATTATATCCAAAATGACACGAACTCGCCTCAACATCATCAGATACAACCTTTTTGGTTGACCTGGTACATCTATTTTCTTTCCATCATCAAGATTTTTTACTCACCCATACTGCAGGGTTTCTGTAGGACACATCATTTTCCATCGTGAGTTGTGCAACTATCTTGGTTCTGCCTACTGCAGGGTTTCTGTAGGACACATCATTTTCCATCGTGAGTTGTGCAACTATCTTGGTTCTGCCATTTCCTGTTTAAACGTATAAAAGTATGATTAAAAAACCAATTAAATGAATGTAAATACTTAACAAAAAAGAAAACCTATAGCAATCTATGATATCCCAAAATCATAAAAATCCATGACAAATAATAAATTTACCTTCACACCCTTTGGGAGATTTTAGTCTTCTCAAAAGTAACATAGTAGATGCACACGTCAAATGATTCAACTATACTAGAATGGCATTGATGCACTAATAAGGAACCACTTGTGAAATACTAGCCCATGTCCTAGCTTCATTTGTTTGCCTCCAATTCCCAAGAGCAAGAGAATATTTAAGGCCACTAGTAATCATGTTTGCTTTATTTGCACATTGGAAGTTAAATGCCTTCCCATTGTCTAAATACTACAAATAATAAAGCAACAAAAAGTTTTTAAACACATGAAAAGGTATCCAATCAACCCCTTTACACATAAATGTGTTGGATATTGAGATTGTCCTCGTTGATCAGGAATATTTATAGAGCAGGTAAATATGGTGAAGGTTACCATGGTATTGACTCTATTGAGACAGCCAAAATCTTTTTTCACAAGTGTCTCCATCTGCTTTTCCTTGCCTTTGGACAAGACATGCATATGTTAATTATTAAAGAGCAAAGAAAACAACTTTTATAAAATGCTTTATGAAACAATACAAAAAGCTGAATTAATTAAAAGCGCTTGCAAGAACGGAAGAAAAGTGATCTGAAGTAGCCTCAAGCCCTCAATCGCCTGATGATTGGTTCCTAATAATAGGATCTTCTTGATTATTTCCAATGTAACAGGAAATCACCACAATTGCATTCTAAAAGAAAAAGGAGACTTATAGATGAAATTCAGATAACTTAGAAAATCATATTATACATATTAAAATATTTATACCGCCAATTAGAAGCTATCTAAGGTGCAAGTGCTCCATTGCTCAAGTAGTAACATATGCCATTGTATCCTAGAACAAACATAACTGCAACAAACAGTTAGAAAATAACCACATGACATAACTTTTTGTGAAAAAGATAAAACTCATACCACACAGACTTGGAAGTTGGTAACACAAATCCCATAGCATGATTCCCATGGCTGCGATTAGTATTACCTGAAGAGTGATTTACACACAAAATAACAAATTATTGTCATCCTGACATATATAATTTCCGTATGCAAAATAAAGCTAAGGTATCTTTAGGATGACTTCTAAAGGGGACCCATTAACTTTTTAGCTACGCTGTTTAGATTTGACCCGCATGACTGTTTTACGATGCAAAATTGACATGTTTTCAGTCTACAAATTACCCCTCTACTTCCATTCATGGTTATGGAAATGATAGTAGTTTCTTCTTTTTCTGTATCAATATATTCAATAGATCCGTTTGCCACAAGATCGTGATCATGCTGTTATCTATATCGGGGCGGCCAAAATCTTCTTTCACAAGTGTCTCCTTGCCCTACACACAGGAAAAACAGTAAATTGCCACAATTGCAATATAAGCCCAAAGATAAGAAGCTCCAGGACAGATTCCAGTTAAATTATCTTAATATCCAGATTAAAACCCCTGCAATGCTGACTAGAAGTTGTCTGAAGTGCAGGTTCTCTATTGGTCAAGTAGTCACAAGTGATATTTTATGTATTCTAAACAATACTTTTTTTAAAACATAAAACTAATCAGCAAGTCCCTTCTTATTTTAAAAAAAACTAATACTTTAGATGAATAGAATGTTTATTGAGTGACTTCTAAACCATAAGACCAATTTTCTTTTCAGCCAACTTTTTTAAGAGTTGACCTGTTTGACTGCTTTACAACCCAGATTGACCTGTTTTCAGGTTCGATAACCTCCCCTCTCTTACATTAATGGTCCTAGAAATTATAGTAGTCACTTGTCACCGCTGCAGTCACTTGTCCCCAATTACCAGTAGCAAGAGAATACTTAAGTCACTACTCATTGTCTAAACGCTGCAAATTATGAAGCAACCAAAAAGTTTGTAAACAAATAAGGGCAACCTTTGACCAGTTTCTTCTTAGTTAAAAGTTTGTCAATTTAGCCGCCACATAATGCTTCTAAAACTACCCCTTTACATATGAATTTGAGATTGCCCTCGCTATTGGTATAGAATGTTTAAAAAGTGAAGCTTACCATGGCATTGATTCTATTGGGACGATCAAAATCTTCTTTAACAAGTGTCCTCATCTATTTTTCCTTGCCTTTAGACAAGACACGCACATGCTTGTTTTTAAAGAGCAAAAAAATACTAACACAATGCTTAATAAAACAATATAGACATGGACTGATTGAGTACACCTATAAGAGCAAAAGAAAAGGGATCCGAAAAAACCTTGATCTCTTGATGATTGGTTCATGGTAACAGGATCTTCTTGATCATATCTAGAATTCTAATAGAAAAGAGACTCATGGATGGAATTCAAGCAACTTAGAGCATATTATTAAATATTTACCTGAAGCTGTATGAAGTGCAAGTGCTGAAGTGCTCCATTGCTATAACTTTCTGTGAAAAGAAAACACTTATACCATACAGAACTGGATGATGGTAACGTAAATTCCCATAACATGATAAGTATTTTACCTGGAGTGACTTCTGAACTTTGACCCGTATGACCCATTTTGAGGCTCCAAGCGGGTCATGGAAACGATAGCAATCTCTTCTTCTTCTAGGGTTTCCTGTAAAGATATATATTAGATGATTAGAAAGTTTATTGAGTGACTTCTAAACAATAAGACCAATTTTCTTTTTAGCCAACTTTTTAAGAGTTGGCGTGTTTGACTGTTTTACAACCCAGATTGACCTGTTTTCAGGTTCGATAACCTCCCCTCTCTTACATTAATGGTCCTAGAAATTATAGTAGTCTCTTCTTCTTTGGTATATTCAATGATTCATTCGCTAAAAGATCATGCGAGCTACCATCTTCAGGTTTCTGTGAAAAGACAGACACAAACAAGATAGTATTAAGAATATGAGTTGGATGTTAGGAAACTAGAATTTTGTGAACTACGATATTAATGGTCCTAGAAATTATAGTAGTCACTTGTCACCGCTACAGTCACTTGTCCCCAATTACCAGTAGCAAGAGAATACTAAGTCACTACTCATTGTCTAAACGCTGCAAATTATGAAGCAACCAAAAATTTTGTAAACAAATGAGGGCAACCTTTGACCAGTTTCTTCTTAGTTAAAAGTTTGTCAATTTAGCCGCCACATAATGCTTCTAAAACTACCCCTTTACATATGAATTTGAGATTGCCCTCGCTATTGGTATAGAATGTTTAAAAAGTGAAGCTTACCATGGCATTGATTCTATTGGGACGATCAAAATCTTCTTTAACCAGTGTCCTCATCTATTTTTCCTTGCCTTTAGACAAGACACGCACATGCTTGTTTTTAAAGAGCAAAAAATACTAACACAATGCTTAATAAAACAATATAGACATGGACTGATTGAGTACACCTATAAGAGCAAAAGAAAAGGGATCTGAAAAAACCTTGATCTCTTGATGATTGGTTCATGGTAACAGGATCTTCTTGATCATATCTAGAATTCTAATAGAAAAGAGACTCATGGATGGAATTCAAGCAACTTAGAGCATATTATTAAATATTTACCTGAAGCTGTATGAAGTGCAAGTGCTGAAGTGCTCCATTGCAATAACTTTCTGTGAAAAGAAAACACTTATACCATACAGAACTGGATGATGGTAACGTAAATTCCCATAACATGATAAGTATTTTACCTGGAGTGACTTCTGAACTTTGACCCGTATGACCCATTTTGAGGCTCCAAGCGGGTCATGGAAACGATAGCAATCTCTTCTTCTTCTAGGGTTTCCTGTAAAGATATATATTAGATGATTAGAAAGTTTATTGAGTGACTTCTAAACAATAAGACCAATTTTCTTTTTAGCCAACTTTTTTAAGAGTTGGCGTGTTTGACAGTTTTACAACCCAGATTGACCTGTTTTCAGGTTTGATAACCTCCCCTCTCTTACATTAATGGTCCTAGAAATTATAGTAGTCTCTTCTTCTTTGGTATATTCAATGATTCATTCGCTAAAAGATCATGCGAGCTACCATCTTCAGGTTCTGTGAAAAGACAGACACAAACAAGACAGTATTAAGAATATGAGTTGGATGTTAGGAAACTAGAATTTTGTGAACTACGATATTAATGGTCCTAGAAATTATAGTAGTCACTTGTCACCGCTGCAGTCACTTGTCCCCAATTACCAGTAGCAAGAGAATACTTAAGTCACTACTCATTGTCTAAATGCTGCAAATTATGAAGCAACCAAAAAGTTGTAAACAAATGAGGGCAACCTTTGACTAGTTTCTTCTTAGTTAAAAGTTTGTCAATTTAGCCGCCACATAATGCTTCTAAAACTACCCCTTTACATATGAATTTGAGATTGCCCTCGCTATTGGTATAGAATGTTTAAAAAGTGAAGCTTACCATGGCTTTGATTCTATTGGGACGATCAAAATCTTCTTTAACAAGTGTCCTCATCTATTTTCCTTGCCTTTAGACAAGACACGCACATGCTTGTTTTTAAAGAGCAAAAAAATACTAACACAATGCTTAATAAAACAATATAGACATGGACTGATTGAGTACACCTATAAGAGCAAAAGAAAAGGGATCCGAAAAAACCTTGATCTCTTGATGATTGGTTCATGGTAACAGGATCTTCTTGATCATATCTAGAATTCTAATAGAAAAGAGACTCATGGATGGAATTCAAGCAACTTAGAGCATATTATTAAATATTTACCTGAAGCTGTATGAAGTGCAAGTGCTGAAGTGCTCCATTGCTATAACTTTCTGTGAAAAGAAAACACTTATACCATACAGAACTGGATGATGGTAACGTAAATTCCATAACATGATAAGTATTTTACCTGGAGTGACTTCTGAACTTTGACCCGTATGACCCATTTTGAGGCTCCAAGCGGGTCATGGAAACGATAGCAATCTCTTCTTCTTCTAGGGTTTCCTGTAAAGATATATATTAGATGATTAGAAAGTTTATTGAGTGACTTCTAAACAATAAGACCAATTTCTTTTTAGCCAACTTTTTAAGAGTTGGCGTGTTTGACTGTTTTACAACCCAGATTGACCTGTTTTCAGGTTCGATAACCTCCCCTCTCTTACATTAATGGTCCTAGAAATTATAGTAGTCTCTTCTTCTTTGGTATATTCAATGATTCATTCGCTAAAGATCATGCGAGCTACCATCTTCAGGTTTCTGTGAAAAGACAGACACAAACAAGACAGTATTAAGAATATGAGTTGGATGTTAGGAAACTAGAATTTTGTGAACTACGATATTAATGGTCCTAGAAATTATAGTAGTCACTTGTCACCGCTACAGTCACTTGTCCCCAATTACCAGTAGCAAGAGAATACCTAAGTCACTACTCATTGTCTAAACGCTGCAAATTATGAAGCAACCAAAAATTTTGTAAACAAATGAGGGCAACCTTTGACCAGTTTCTTCTTAGTTAAAAGTTTGTCAATTTAGCCGCCACATAATGCTTCTAAAACTACCCCTTTACATATGAATTTGAGATTGCCCTCGCTATTGGTATAGAATGTTTAAAAAGTGAAGCTTACCATGGCATTGATTCTATTGGGACGATCAAAATCTTCTTTAACAAGTGTCCTCATCTATTTTTCCTTGCCTTTAGACAAGACACGCACATGCTTGTTTTTAAAGAGCAAAAAAATACTAACACAATGCTTAATAAAACAATATAGACATGGACTGATTGAGTACACCTATAAGAGCAAAAGAAAAGGGATCTGAAAAAACCTTGATCTCTTGATGATTGGTTCATGGTAACAGGATCTTCTTGATCATATCTAGAATTCTAATAGAAAAGAGACTCATGGATGGAATTCAAGCAACTTAGAGCATATTATTAAATATTTACCTGAAGCTGTATGAAGTGCAAGTGCTGAAGTGCTCCATTGCAATAACTTTCTGTGAAAAGAAAACACTTATACCATACAGAACTGGATGATGGTAACGTAAATTCCCATAACATGATAAGTATTTTACGTGGAGTGACTTCTGAACTTTGACCCGTATGACCCATTTTGAGGCTCCAAGCGGGTCATGGAAACGATAGCAATCTCTTCTTCTTCTAGGGTTTCCTGTAAAGATATATTAGATGATTAGAAAGTTTATTGAGTGACTTCTAAACAATAAGACCAATTTTCTTTTTAGCCAACTTTTTAAGAGTTGGCGTGTTTGACTGTTTTACAACCCAGATTGACCTGTTTTCAGGTTCGATAACCTCCCCTCTCTTACATTAATGGTCCTAGAAATTATAGTAGTCTCTTCTTCTTTGGTATATTCAATGATTCATTCGCTAAAAGATCATGCGAGCTACCATCTTCAGGTTTCTGTGAAAAGACAGACACAAACAAGACAGTATTAAGAATATGAGTTGGATGTTAGGAAACTAGAATTTTGTGAACTACGATATTAATGGTCCTAGAAATTATAGTAGTCACTTGTCACCGCTACAGTCACTTGTCCCCAATTACCAGTAGCAAGAGAATACCTAAGTCACTACTCATTGTCTAAACGCTGCAAATATGAAGCAACCAAAAATTTTGTAAACAAATGAGGGCAACCTTTGACCAGTTTCTTCTTAGTTAAAAGTTTGTCAATTTAGCCGCCACATAATGCTTCTAAAACTACCCCTTTACATATGAATTTGAGATTGCCCTCGCTATTGGTATAGAATGTTTAAAAAGTGAAGCTTACCATGGCATTGATTCTATTGGGACGATCAAAATCTTCTTTAACAAGTGTCCTCATCTATTTTTCCTTGCCTTTAGACAAGACACGCACATGCTTGTTTTTAAAGAGCAAAAAAATACTAACACAATGCTTAATAAAACAATATAGACATGGACTGATTGAGTACACCTATAAGAGCAAAAGAAAAGGGATCCGAAAAAACCTTGATCTCTTGATGATTGGTTCATGGTAACAGGATCTTCTTGATCATATCTAGAATTCTAATAGAAAAGAGACTCATGGATGGAATTCAAGCAACTTAGAGCATATTATTAAATATTTACCTGAAGCTGTATGAAGTGCAAGTGCTGAAGTGCTCCATTGCAATAACTTTCTGTGAAAAGAAAACACTTATACCATACAGAACTGGATGATGGTAACGTAAATTCCCATAACATGATAAGTATTTTACGTGGAGTGACTTCTGAACTTTGACCCGTATGACCCATTTTGAGGCTCCAAGCGGGTCATGGAAACGATAGCAATCTCTTCTTCTTCTAGGGTTTCCTGTAAAGATATATATTAGATGATTAGAAAGTTTATTGAGTGACTTCTAAACAATAAGACCAATTTTCTTTTTAGCCAACTTTTTTAAGAGTTGGCGTGTTTGACTGTTTTACAACCCAGATTGACCTGTTTTCAGGTTCGATAACCTCCCCTCTCTTACATTAATGGTCCTAGAAATTATAGTAGTCTCTTCTTCTTTGGTATATTCAATGATTCATTCGCTAAAAGATCATGCGAGCTACCATCTTCAGGTTTCTGTGAAAAGACAGACACAAACAAGACAGTATTAAGAATATGAGTTGGATGTTAGGAAACTAGAATTTTGTGAACTACGATATTAATGGTCCTAGAAATTATAGTAGTCACTTGTCACCGCTACAGTCACTTGTCCCCAATTACCAGTAGCAAGAGAATACCTAAGTCACTACTCATTGTCTAAACGCTGCAAATTATGAAGCAACCAAAAATTTTGTAAACAAATGAGGGCAACCTTTGACCAGTTTCTTCTTAGTTAAAAGTTTGTCAATTTAGCCGCCACATAATGCTTCTAAAACTACCCCTTTACATATGAATTTGAGATTGCCCTCGCTATTGGTATAAAATGTTTAAAAAGTGAAGCTTACCATGGCATTGATTCTATTGGGACGATCAAAATCTTCTTTAACAAGTGTCCTCATCTATTTTTCCTTGCCTTTAGACAAGACACGCACATGCTTGTTTTTAAAGAGCAAAAAATACTAACACAATGCTTAATAAAACAATATAGACATGGACTGATTGAGTACACCTATAAGAGCAAAAGAAAGGGATCCGAAAAAAACCTTGATCTCTTGATGATTGGTTCATGGTAACAGGATCTTCTTGATCATATCTAGAATTCTAATATAAAAGAGACTCATGGATGGAATTCAAGCAACTTAGAGCATATTATTAAATATTTACCTGAAGCTGTATGAAGTGCAAGTGCTGAAGTGCTCCATTGCAATAACTTTCTGTGAAAAAAAAACACTTATACCATACAGAACTGGATGATGGTAACGTAAATTCCCATAACATGATAAGTATTTTACCTGGAGTGACTTCTGAACTTTGACCCGTATGACCCATTTTGAGGCTCCAAGCGGGTCATGGAAACGATAGCAATCTCTTCTTCTTCTAGGGTTTCCTGTAAAGATATATATTAGATGATTAGAAAGTTTATTGAGTGACTTCTAAACAATAAGACCAATTTTCTTTTTAGCCAACTTTTTTAAGAGTTGGCGTGTTTGACTGTTTTACAACCCAGATTGACCTGTTTTCAGGTTCGATAACCTCCCCTCTCTTACATTAATGGTCCTAGAAATTATAGTAGTCTCTTCTTCTTTGGTATATTCAATGATTCATTCGCTAAAAGATCATGCGAGCTACCATCTTCAGGTTTCTGTGAAAAGACAGACACAAACAAGACAGTATTAAGAATATGAGTTGGATGTTAGGAAACTAGAATTTTGTGAACTACGATATTAATGGTCCTAGAAATTATAGTAGTCACTTGTCACCGCTACAGTCACTTGTCCCCAATTACCAGTAGCAAGAGAATACCTAAGTCACTACTCATTGTCTAAACGCTGCAAATTATGAAGCAACCAAAATTTTGTAAACAAATGAGGGCAACCTTTGACCAGTTTCTTCTTAGTTAAAAGTTTGTCAATTTAGCCGCCACATAATGCTTCTAAAACTACCCCTTTACATATGAATTTGAGATTGCCCTCGCTATTGGTATAGAATGTTTAAAAAGTGAAGCTTACCATGGCATTGATTCTATTGGGACGATCAAAATCTTCTTTAACAAGTGTCCTCATCTATTTTTCCTTGCCTTTAGACAAGACACGCACATGCTTGTTTTTAAAGAGCAAAAAAATACTAACACAATGCTTAATAAAACAATATAGACATGGACTGATTGAGTACACCTATAAGAGCAAAAGAAAAGGGATCCGAAAAAACCTTGATCTCTTGATGATTGGTTCATGGTAACAGGATCTTCTTGATCATATCTAGAATTCTAATAGAAAAGAGACTCATGGATGGAATTCAAGCAACTTAGAGCATATTATTAAATATTTACCTGAAGCAGTATGAAGTGCAAGTGCTGAAGTGCTCCATTGCAATAACTTTCTGTGAAAAAAAAACACTTATACCATACAGAACTGGATGATGGTAACGTAAATTCCCATAACATGATAAGTATTTTACCTGGAGTGACTTCTGAACTTTGACCCGTATGACCCATTTTGAGGCTCCAAGCGGGTCATGGAAACGATAGCAATCTCTTCTTCTTCTTGGGTTTCCTGTAAAGATATATATTAGATGATTAGAAAGTTTATTGAGTGACTTCTAAACAATAAGACCAATTTTCTTTTTAGCCAACTTTTTTAAGAGTTGGCGTGTTTGACAGTTTTACAACCCAGATTGACCTGTTTTCAGGTTTGATAACCTCCCCTCTCTTACATTAATGGTCCTAGAAATTATAGTAGTCTCTTCTTCTTTGGTATATTCAATGATTCATTCGCTAAAAGATCATGCGAGCTACCATCTTCAGGTTCTGTGAAAAGACAGACACAAACAAGACAGTATTAAGAATATGAGTTGGATGTTAGGAAACTAGAATTTTGTGAACTACGATATTAATGGTCCTAGAAATTATAGTAGTCACTTGTCACCGCTGCAGTCACTTGTCCCCAATTACCAGTAGCAAGAGAATACTTAAGTCACTACTCATTGTCTAAATGCTGCAAATTATGAAGCAACCAAAAAGTTTGTAAACAAATGAGGGCAACCTTTGACTAGTTTCTTCTTAGTTAAAAGTTTGTCAATTTAGCCGCCACATAATGCTTCTAAAACTACCCCTTTACATATGAATTTGAGATTGCCCTCGCTATTGGTATAGAATGTTTAAAAAGTGAAGCTTACCATGGCTTTGATTCTATTGGGACGATCAAAATCTTCTTTAACAAGTGTCCTCATCTATTTTTCCTTGCCTTTAGACAAGACACGCACATGCTTGTTTTTAAAGAGCAAAAAAATACTAACACAATGCTTAATAAAACAATATAGACATGGACTGATTGAGTACACCTATAAGAGCAAAAGAAAAGGGATCTGAAAAAACCTTGATCTCTTTATGATTGGTTCATGGTAACAGGATCTTCTTGATCATATCTAGAATTCTAATAGAAAAGAGACTCATGGATGGAATTCAAGCAACTTAGAGCATATTATTAAATATTTACCTGAAGCTGTATGAAGTGCAAGTGCTGAAGTGCTCCATTGCTATAACTTTCTGTGAAAAGAAAACACTTATACCATACAGAACTGGATGATGGTAACGTAAATTCCCATAACATGATAAGTATTTTACCTGGAGTGACTTCTGAACTTTGACCCGTATGACCCATTTTGAGGCTCCAAGCGGGTCATGGAAACGATAGCAATCTCTTCTTCTTCTAGGGTTTCCTGTAAAGATATATATTAGATGATTAGAAAGTTTATTGAGTGACTTCTAAACAATAAGACCAATTTTCTTTTTAGCCAACTTTTTTAAGAGTTGGCGTGTTTGACTGTTTTACAACCCAGATTGACCTGTTTTCAGGTTCGATAACCTCCCCTCTCTTACATTAATGGTCCTAGAAATTATAGTAGTCTCTTCTTCTTTGGTATATTCAATGATTCATTCGCTAAAAGATCATGCGAGCTACCATCTTCAGGTTCCTATGAAAAGACAGACACAAACAAGACAGTATTAAGAATATGAGTTGGATGTTAGGAAACTAGAATTTTGTGAACTACGATATTAATGGTCCTAGAAATTATAGTAGTCTCTTCTTCTTTGGTATATTCAATGATTCATTCGCTACAAGATCATGCGAGCTAACATATTCAGGTTCCTGTGAAAAGACAGACACAAACAAGACAATATTAAGAATATGAGATGGATGTTAGGAAACTAGAATTTTATGAACTACGAAATTTGGAATGCCCTTTGTTGAAGCTTTTAGATGTCCTCCATTTTTATTAAGTGTCTTTGCTTCTCAACAATGAAAAGTATACTGCTGCAACAACCATAATCAGCATAAGTTTGAAGTTCGTTCAAAAGAATATCACGAACAACTCCCACTTTGGTGTACATATAAGCCTAAAAATATAAAAATCAAATTATATAAAAAATTCTGACTTTGACCAAAATATGCATAGAGGAGGTTTGACCACAATTGATGACATTATTATGAAAGTAATACTCCCCTGTTTTCGTTGTCTTGCCTAGGTTCTAAGAAGCATGACACGATCACAATGGCCTCCCACCCACTAGCCACTGACAAAGATTTTTGTAGCTTGCGAGATGACAACATGAGAGAATTCCTAAAGCAGAAGTAGAAGAGTACCATTTGCTTGTCTAAAACCACAATTAAAAAAGCAGCTAAATGTGAAGCAAGAAAAGAAAACATACAGCAATCAATTATATCACAAACCATAAAAAAAATCCAGCAGAATTGTTAAAAAATAACAAAATAACCATAATGCCCTATGGGAGAGTTTAGTCTTGTAACGTGACTAACAAGATGCATTTATCAAATGATTCACCTAAAGTTTTCATAAAGCATATGTAAGAAAAGATTTAGACAAACATATCCTAGAATGGCAATAAAATAATAATAATAATAATAATAAGGAAAAAAGGGCTGCGAATTATGAAGCAACCAAAAAGTTTGTAAACAAATGAGGACAACCTTTGACCATTTTTTTTTTAGCTAAAAGTTTGTAAATTTAGCCGCCACATAATGCTTCCAAAACTACCCCTTTACATATGAATAGATAGCCCTCGCTATTGGTGTAGAACGTTTAAAAAGTGAAGCTTACCATGGCATTGATTCTATTGGGACGATCAAAATCTTCTTTCACAAGTGTCCTCATCTATTTTTCCTTGCCTTTAGAAAAGACACGCACATACTTCTTTTTAAAGAGCAAAAAAATACTAACACGATGCTTAATAAAACAATATAGACATGGACTGATTGAGTACACATGTATGAGCAGAAGAAAAGTGATCTGAAAAAATCTTGATCTCTTAATGATTGGTTCACGGTAACAGGATCTTCTTGATCATATCTGGAATTCTAATAGAAAAGAGACTCATGGATGGAATTCAAGCAACTTAGAGCATATATTAAATATTTACCTGAAGCTGTATGAAGTGCAAGTGCTGAAATGCTCCATTGCTATAACTTTCTATGAAAAGAAAACACTTATACCATACAGAACTCGATGATGGTAACGTAAATTCCCATAACATGATAAGTATTTTACCGGGAGTGACTTCTGAACTTTGACCCGTATGACCCATTTTGAGGCTCCAAGTCGGTCATGGAAACGATAGCAGTTCTTCTTCTTCTAGGGTTTCTTGTAAAGATATATTTTGATGATTAGAAAGTTTATTGAGTGACTTCTAAACCATAAGACTAATTTTCTTTTTAGCCAACTTTTTTAAGAGTTGACCTGTTTGACTGTTTTACAACCCAGATTGACCTGTTTTCAGGTTCGATAACCTCCCCTCTCTTACAAAAATGGTCCTAGAAATTATAGTAGTCTCTTCTTCTTTGGTATATTCAATGATTCATTCGCTATAAAATCATGCGAGCTACCATCTTCAGGTTTTGTGAAAAGACAGACACAAACAAGACAATATTAAAAATATCGAGTTGGATGTTAGGAAACCAGAATTCTGTGAACTACTAAATTTGGAATGCCTTTTGTTGCAGCTTTTAGTTGTCCTCCATTTTATTAAGTGTTTTTGCTTCTCAACAATGAAAAGTATACTGCTGCAACAACCATAATCGACATAACTTTGAAGTTCGTTCAAAAGAATATCACGAACAATTCCCACTTTGGTGTTCACATAAGCCTGAAAATACAAAAATCAAATTATATAAAAAATTCCGACTTTGACCAAAATATGCATAGAGGAGGTATGACCACAATTGATGACATTATTATAATAGTAATACTCCCCTGTTTTCGTAGTCTTGCCTGGTTCTAAGAAGCATGACAGGATCACAATGGCCTCCCACCCACTAGCCACTGACAAAGATTTTTGTAGCTTGCGAGATGACAACATGAGAGAATTCCTAAAGCAGAAGTAGAAGACTACCATTTGCTTGTCTAAAACCACAATTAAAAAAGCAGCTAAATGTGAAGCAAGAAAAGAAAACATACAGCAATCAATTATATCCCAGTACCAGGATCTTCTTGATCTTACATGTCTAGAATTCTCATAGAAAAGAGACTGATAGATGGAATTCAATGACTTAGAACAAGTGGTGTTGAGGATCAAAGAGAACATACGCCAATGTTCTAAACACAATTGCAACAAAACAGTAAGAATATTAAACTATGGTATGTTTTGACATAACTTTCTGTGAAAAATATAATACTTATACCATACAGAAATGGATGATGGTGACGTAAATCCCCATAACATGATTCCCATAGCTGCCTTGAAAAGTATTTTACCTGGAGAGTAACTAGCACATAATAAAAATTATAGTCATCCAACAAATAGAATTTCATTATGCAAAATAAAACTAAGGTATGTTTTGAGTGACTTCTGAAGGGCTCAACCCAATAACATCATAGCTAACTGGTAGCATGACTATTTTACAACCAAATTGACCCGTTTGAGGCTCCAAGTCACCCCTCTGTTTCCATAAACAGTCATGGAAACGACAACAGTCTCTTCTTCTAGGGTTTCCTGTAAATATATATAGACATGAGCATAAAGAAGTTATTAATTTAAACGATGATTTCAATGTCTTGAAACAAGAGAATGAACTCCAGAGACAACTTTTTAGACAATTTATGCTTGAATGGATCATACGCTTCCTCGAATAAGCAATTGGGGCATCACAGCATTAGAATCAACAATCGTCTTCTTGCGATAATGTCCTGATCAAACCCTAACGATATCTTATTAAAAAATAAAACGTAAATCAAACAAAAATACCTGATTCAAGTTCTTCTGAAGTAATCGATCCTCCCATGGCAGCTTCTTCTCTTCCGACATTGTTAAGAAATATACAGATGAATGATTAATTTCAATGTCTTGAAACAAGAGAATGAACTCCAGAGACAACTTTTTAGACAATTTACGCTTGAATGGATCATACGCTTCCTCGAATAAGCAATTAGGGCATCAGAATCAACAATTAATCGTCTTCTTGCTATAATGTCCTGATCAAACCTCAACAAAACAACCAACAGTCGACATGAGGCATCGAGGTCAGATATCTTATTAAAAATTAAAACGTAAATCAGACAAAAATACCTAATTCGATCAGGTTCTTGTGAAGTAATCGATCCTCTCATGGCAGCTTCTTCTCTTCCGACATTGTCAAGAAACATACAAATGAATGATTGATTATATGTATAAGAGACGACCAATTGAAGCATGTGTGTGTGTATGTGATGCATTAAGAAGAAAAAGAAGTTATGTGAATGTTTACTCTCTTCCCCCATTTTAAGGGAGATTATCGAGGTTAAAGATTTGGAAATCCCCAACTAGTTATTTGAATGTGACAACGCTAATATTCTTGTTAGATTTTATAAACGTTGTGGTAATTGCAAAACTCTTTTAAAGCGTATTTTTGGTAATATTATCCTATATATAATAAAGGAAAGGGATGATGAATAGGGAGATTTGCGTTTCTTCAATTTTAGCCACAGGTTTTTTAAATACATGTAATGCATCAGGGTACAAGTATACGATGCACCAACCTACCACTACCTCTTCTATCGATTCCTCATTTCATCTCAGGGTATGAGTATACATTTTCTTCAACCTCTCCACGGGCGAGGGTGCTGATTGAGTCAACTTCACCGTCTATGCCACCGCGATGTAGAGTCAGGTCACTGCCAGAGTTGTCTAAATGGCTCAGATCATCAAACTGCGAGAAGTCTGCCCTGACCTAACGCTATGTTCCCGAGTTCATTTAAGGAGAGAAAAGAAAAGAAACGGAAGGAAGAAATAAAAAGTTGTGTTCCTGAGTTTTTTAATGGAAGGAAAACAAAAAGATTGTGTTCCCGAGTTTACTTATGGAGAGAAAAGAAAGAAATGGAAGGAAATTAAAGGAAAATAAAGGCTAAAAAACATTCTTTCCAAATCGGAAGGAAATAGAGAGAAAAGAAAAGAAAGAAAAGAGAGAAAAGAAGAGAAAAGAGAAGAAAGGAAAGAAAATGTTTCTGTCTTTTCCTTTCTTCTCTCGTTAAGTAAACTCGGGAACATAGCGTAAAGGAAGCAGTGGGATGCTACTTCCAATATTGTTGTAATACTCCGAGGCCGGTGTTATGAACGACGTTCAAACTGAGGGTTCTGGTATTGTGATGTGCACACAAATGTATACGACATCGATGACCGATGGGGATCGATTCATTGGGGGCTTTGGATGCATTGATGAACGAGTTGAAATCCAACGCGGCTATCGACGGTCCGTTGTTGAAGTTTGCCGTCGGGATCGATTTGTTGGGGGCTTTGGTTGTACCCTCGCCACGACCAACATGTTTGCCGGCAACCATGTCGATTTTATCACCACCGCCACTGTTTCCAGGTATGAAAATGAGTTTTAATTCTTCTAATTTGTTTATTTGATTGTTACCGATTACGTGTGAAATGTTAACAGATAAAATCTACTGTTTTTTTTTTTTTTTTTTTTTTTTTTTTTTTTGCGTCTAAGAACATTAGGGTATTTGATGACTTCCTTTTATATTCAAAATTTATTAACCTCTATGTAATAAACCCTGATAGCTTTGAAATTGATCAAGTTGAATAAATTATAGTACTGTTCTTGCCTCTTGGGATGCGGGTAGGATAATGGTGGCTCGACTGGAATTATAAAAACGAATTTGATATTGGGGAAGCAGTTAGTGGTAACGAATTCAAAAAGGGTTACTTTAAAACGAGGAAAAGAATGTATGCATAGTTTCATCCGGACTTGGGTGAATCTGACTTTAAATTTTGTAACCGTAAAAACTGTGGATTCAAGTTTGTACGTGGAGAAGTAGAGAATGGCAAGGTTCTTAGGTTCATAAAGTGTTTCACAAGAGTTACACACATGACATTGGATTGAAGGTACGTACTTATATATTTAATTTTAAGTATATGAGATTTCAGTTTACATTTTCTTTTTGTGGGCCTCACTTTCTTAAAGTGATAGTATATTAGTAATTGTAGAAGTTAACTTGAATAAATGAATAACAAGGAATGGGGTAAAGTGGTAAACTAAGAATGATTTACCTGTTTGTACAAGGAAGCTTCTTAATGATGAGAAAAGAATAGAGAATGATAAATTTTCGATGCAATGACATCCATTCAAAGTGTTAGAAGATAAAGATGGAAGCGGGTGATAGGCACTTTCGGTTTTCCATCCTTGAATATATCATTTGTGATGCTTATTGTACAACAAGTTGATGCATGAATGTCACTTTTGTGTTGTTGGTTAGATGGTTTTGTTGGATATGTGTTGTTCACCGACGAAATTAGTTTCGCGGTGTTGTTGATAATAAGGACCACCTCATCTGACACTTGCCTTGGTTCAATGTTTATAACTGGTTTCTTTGTTCTTTTTTGGTTTGTTAGTAATGTGTTGTAGTTTATACATCTTTGTTCTTTGTTTGTCTCATTTATGTTTCAACCTAAATTAGTTCAGAAATAAGTTGGATCGATTGTAGTTTATAATTTATCACGTCAAGTACTGCGCCGCTGCAACGCGCGATGGGTTAAAAACCTAGTTAGTACTTAATTATAGAAATGATAGTGACGTGTATATAAATAAAAGAAGTTTATTGAATTTCAGATTATAAAAAAATATTAGTAATAATAATTACCGAATTTTGTTGATATGAAGTTAGAACTAACAACAAGTGATCATCGTCAAAAATATGCTATTATTTTATGATATATTTCAAACATAAAATGCAAATATTTTGGTGGAAAAGTACAGAGTTATTTTACTCTGTCGTAAATGTTAATTAAAAAAAAATGAAGCAGCATCAACATCATTATTATTATTATCATTATCATTATTATCATCATTATTATTATTTATTATTATTTAAGTTGTTTATAAAAGGTTATTTGATTTTTTTTTGGAAAAAAAGACCTTCTTGTCTTTTATAAATTTTTATTCTATCACTTCTTACGTGGGTTTGTATTAAGATATTATTTTAGCATTTCAACTTTGCTAAAATTTGTATATATATTCAGATTGTATGTTTAGTCGTCATTGAAATTGACTTCAGATGTTACAGAAGCTTTTTACGTACAAACGTTTTTTTACGTACAGACACTTGAGGCTCTATCAAAAAAACAACTATCCAAATCGCTAATCTCTCACGTATTTTACATTTTATGAATGGTACCCTGGATGTGATTTCAGCTCAAAAGTCGTAAAAACTCTTTAAGAGTAGTGTATGAAGTTTAAGTTTTAATTTAGAAAGCTAAACAAGGTTTAAAAGTGTTCCTTTGGACCGAGAATACATACAATAACCAGATGTGACACAAATATGAAAACCAACCAATATCCGTAACTTTTTTAGATTGTTTCGGGATGACAAAAAAGTATTATTGACTTAAGTATGTTTGTAAGGAGTTGGAACATACAACATACATAAGACTCGTTACACTTACACCAATAGATATTATTATTAACCAAAAGTACCTTCACGTTTAATGTAGAAATATTACATACTTTGACTCCTATAAGGATCAATGCAGGTACAATAAATAAAACAAAGAAGAAAGTGTTAACATATCACAGATAATGTGATCCATCCCAAATCTTCAATAGTGAAACACAAGTCTTGGTTATTCTTATTACTTCCATACATCGTGAATACTTTGTAGATAAGGTTTTATGGTGATCCAAGCGCTTTACTTTAGAATTATATAAGTTGTTATAAGCTACTTTCAAGTTTAATTTCATTAGTATTTTTAGTCTACAATACACAAAATAAGGGATCATAAATATAAATATAATCACTGAAATTGTAGCAAGTTTATTATTACAACACTTGTATACAAATCAGTCTCTTTATTCTTTCTTTAAAAAATAATGAAAAAATCTTTAAAAATAGATTTTTCTTGATAGCCAATTGCAACTAATGCTCCATAAACATCAATACGATGATGAATGCCACAACACCAGAAAACACCACATTAGATACACAACAAGCAGATCAAATCAATCGGAGAAGAAGATACCAAAATATCGAATAGAATCGAATGAATTGCAAATATATTGAGGATTAGCAATGGCGATTGACTAGGGTTTGAAGGGTTTTAGATGGAGGTTGTAGATGATGAGATGAAATGGATAACCCTTGGGGGTTTATTTATATAATCATCGGCGGTTTAGCCATTAAACCGATCGGTTCCAAAACTATAAAAAAGATTATTAAAAATTCGATATCATTACATCAACACACTTTTTAAGTGTTACATAAACAAACTTAAATTTCCTTGTCAAAAGAAGATGAGTAGTAAGAGTTGTGGAGAGGATGTGTATATGAGAACTTTAACGAGTCACAAATCGACAAAAATGAATGAGCCAAAGGAAGATAATAAAACATCATATTGTTTTTGTATGTTATCGTATTAAGGGAAGATAATATGTATTCTGTACATTTTTCTTAGAAGTAAATAAAAACATATCCAACAAAAAGGTTATATTTTTATAAAAAGGTTTGTTTAATCTCTTTTATGTATATTTGTGTGAACTTTTGAATTTTTTCTATTAAAATCTAAAATGATGTGTGTGTGTGTGTGTATATAATTAAACTAAAATCTTTTATTTGGTTTCCTAGTATACATCTAGAAAGTAAAAAGGCCAACAAGTAAACAAAGTTAAAAAGGGAAATTTATGTTTTGTTTGTTTCTGAAAGGACTAATAAGTTGTAATTCAATAAAGTCAGAGATACACGAATTTGATTGACAAGACGCAACGTATTAATAAATGTCTAACAACCATCCACAATTCTACTGGTGATTCTAAGTTTAATCAGTTAACGTGATATAGCTTACAATCTTATAAAAATAGATGAATGTATTGAAATTAAGTCTAATTTGTAATAAGAAATAAACGGGGGATTCAGGTGGGTCAAAGGGTTTTCTCATTTAAGATGAGTTTTCTTTTGATGATGGTCTCAAGTTTCATACTTAAATAATGAAGATGATCGGGGGTACAGGGGTCCGTTAGGATCCAATTAGCCCTTTAAAAAATTGACCAAATTGTATTAAAGTTTTAATATTAAGACACACATCCTTATAAATCGACACCCTCTATGCATCTCATATAGGGTTATACGAAACGTATAGAGTCTCATCACTAAAATGGAGGAAAATGTAGAGGGCTGTCAGAGGGTTATACACCCCATATAGTCGTATATGACCTTCTATACACCTGTATAGCCCTATACGTCCCCTAGACGATGCGTATAGCAAAATTTGACACTAAAGACAGAAAAATTCAGGAGATTGTCAAAGGGGTTATACGCCCAAGATAGAGATATAAGACCCCATATACGCCACATGCACTATACAACCTTATAAAAATCTACGGGGTGTTGATTTATATTGCGAGGGTGTGCAACAGCGACGCCGTTGTATTAAAGATCATTCATAAGAGAACATACATAGTTTAAGTGTGAAATAACCAATAAGTGAAAGCATATGAATTAAGAATCAAATATTCATAGTATTCTAGTGTAGCTAGGAGTTTGATTTAGCATATCAATATGTGAAATAATCTTTTATTTGATACTTCTAAAGTTTTTGACGACGTTAATTATTCAAGAACAATTGTAAGTTTTGAAGTCTTGACTGATATAAATCAATTGCCAACCTTTAAAACTAATTAATACTTACATACAGTGTTGTAAAACTCGGCACAGGCGGCCGAGTACTCGGCTAGTACTCGGTACTCGGTAAGGTGCCGAGTCACTTTTCATCAACTCGGCCAATATTACTCGGAATCGGTCAAACTCGGCTCTACTCGGCCCAACTCGGATTTTCACCATTTTTCATCGATTTTTGCTGTTTTTCACCCATTTTGTTGAATTTTTATTGTTTTTCATGGAGATACCTTAGAAAATGATAATAAAGTAATTATTACGTCTATAATATTATAAATTGATATTAATTTTTGAAACATTTTGTGTGTAAACATGTATCTTTTAATTTATAATTGATATTTACGTATTTTTTCTATAAATATTAGTAACCTTATAATATTTGACATATATATAATTTCTTGAAAACTAATTTCTTTATATTTATCATGTACGAGTACTCTATAAGTACTCTCCACGTAGGCGAGTACTCGCAACTCCTTAGTCAGCCGACCTGGCAGCGCCTAGCGAGTTTTGCAAGCATGCTTACATATAGTTATCATAGTTGGAAAGAAAAAACACATCTTTTAACATGTAGTGGCATGCCATGCGCAAGACATCTTAAATCATGTTTGCAATCTCGAATTGAAGGGCATGTTCAAAGCAAAACAAACATTCTTGCAAACCAGATTTTTTTTTTTTTTGGTAAACGACACGCGTTAGGTGGTTTTGAATTTAAAGTGACATCTATCTGTTGTTGATTATTCAAATTATAAATATCTAAGTTGTGATCAAATACTAGATAAATAAAATAGAAGTTTAGAAAGAAGAAAAACTTACCAAATGATTGTCTATTTATATGTTGTTACAATTATAAGTTGATAGTATTGGTAACTAAAAGATATTTTCATATTTACAAATAATCTAATGTTTACATACTATACAACAGACCAAATGATAATTATGTGTGTATGCTCAAAAGTAAAATTATCCCTACCCGTACCGTATATTCACATAAATAAATAAGGTTACATCAAGATCTTTATATAACATTTTTTGACGACTTAAACATTTACATGAAAATTTCATGTTACATCAATTTGTATTTGTATATACGACGTAATCCATCTTATGAAGATATCAACTAGAAGAGCGAAAAATCCTTCTACCTAAAGGAATTTGTTAGCTCGACTTTTGTAGATTGTTGTATGTTGAAGTTTTTTTTCGGGCATTTTCGTTGCTTCGGGATGTCTACCGGTCAATGTAAGGGTCACTTTTTTTCCATCAAGCTAATCTCCATAGAGTCCGCTTCAGCTATACTTTGAGTAATGTAATAGGTTAAGATGATAGGAGAACTTGATTTATGAGCTAGATATGATGTTATTTACATATAACACATGCATTATAGGGTTAAAAAGTAAAACATAACGCTTAATATAAATTAAATCTTAGGCCACTTTTGAATTTTCGGACCCAATAGCATTCTGAATTCACAAGGCTACATTTCTAGAAGATATAATGTAGGTCAATCAAGATAAATATAATATAGAATATTAATATTATATTATATTAATATTATATTATTCGTTTACAAACCGATTGAATCCGCAGCTGAATCGAACCTTTTAAATTCATATCTAATTCATTTGTTTTTCTGTCCGGTTTTCAATTGAACCAAATTAGTTATTCGGTTTTTGGTTTTAAAAAATCCAATTCAATTAATCCTAGTTACTGTATTCATAATTTCATATATACTAGCCCATGAATTCTACCATTTGTACATCCCATTAACATTGTGTTTCGAGTTTACTTAACGAAAGAAAAAATGAAAGTGAAAGTAAAGAAGAAAAAAACACAGTTATGTTCCAGAGTTTTTTTTAACGGAAGGAAATAAAAAAGTTGTGTTTTCGATTTTACTTAAGGAGTGAAAAGAAGGGAAATGAAAGAAAAATGAAGGATAAAATCAATCATTCCAAATTGGAAGGAAATTGAAGGAATAGAAAGAAAAGAAAAGAAGAGAAAAAAAAAAAGAGAAGAGAAAAGAAGAGAAAAAAAAATGTTTACTTTTCTTTTATCTCGTTAAGTAAATTCGGGAACATAGCGTAAGTAACTGAAACGATGAACTTCAATAATCCGGAACCCGAACCAAGGGATACTCATTTAGGGTTCGGGTTGACATTTTTAAGTGAACTTGAACCGGAATCAAAACGAGCCGAATTCAAATTTAGTTTTTGTTTCAGCTTCGACCATTTTGAATCCGGTTCGGTTTTAGGTTTGGTTTTTGAAAAAACCAAAATGAACACCACTAAGTGAGCCAACAGAAATCTGGAGAAAATTTAATAGGGTACAATCATACAAACAGGATAAATTAGGCAAATGGAAAATCAAGAAAGCTAGGCAGACAAGCTGCCGGAAAACCAAGAAATTTTTTAAACCACCGGAAACAATGAATGAACTTATAAACCAACTCACGTCGCTAGAAAATCAAGAAATCATGATAAAACCAGAAACAATGGTCAAACTTACAAATGTCACCGAAAAATCAAGAAATCTTGAAAAAACCAGAAACAATGGTCAAAGCATACAAAAGTCGCCGGAAAATAAAGAAATCTTGAAAAGACTCTAAATTGTGATCAAACCTTACATCCCAACTCATGTCGCCGGAAAATCAAGAAATCTTGAAAAAAACCAAAAACAATGATCAAACTTACAGTCGCCGGAGAATCAAGAAATCTTGAAACGGAGATGTGGGGATAATAAAATTACCATTTAATCTGGAGACTATTTTAGCTACTCTATCTTGACAATTTTTGCATCGAATATCAGCTAAAAGAACAACTTCTTGAACCTGTGTTTACAAAGATTACAGCACCATTAGCTAATCTGATGTACTAAACACGAACATACGATCATGAAATTATCGAGAACACGAATCGATTACAAGCGGGAAGGTTAAGGATTCAATGGTAGCGAGTGTGGTTGGAACAATGGCCAACTTATTATTATCATAGCATTCGTGTTCATCATTTTGATCATTAATAGCCATAATTTTCTTGGTGTTAGAAGGGGACCCCGTTATTGTGATGCTTAATGTGTAATGTGAAAGCTCACATGAGTGTGTGTATGTGTATGTGTGTGATAGAGAGAGGGTTAAAAATCTTATAAGAGTTGACAAGTAAGCTTCAAGAACATTGGCAGCCTCTCACCCACTACATTTTTTGTTTTTTATGTTATAAATATTGCTACAAAGTCTATTTAAATAATGGTAGAAATCATGCTTGTTGAAGTTTAACAATCTACAACCCAAGACTATTTCATTTGTATCAGTTTACATCTTGAGATTTAGTTAACGAAAAACCCATGATGCCGTTATCTAAGAACTCACTAGACAATGCTAATATTATTTAACAAGTGATAAATTAAATCAGTTAAAACGCAAAAAACTTATGAACATATGATATCTAAAGGGGTTAAATCAAGAAAATAAATGAAAGACTCGATGTGAACTTTAAACTTTTGTCCAAGGGATTCAAACCACTAAACCATTTCAGGTTGTAGCGCGTTTTTAAAGGTGGGAATAACTTTAATCAAGTTATTTGATTTATGAAGGTGCGATTCTTAAAAAGATCTACGGTTTATTGATACTATATATACTAAAAGCTACAAAATATCGAAAGTTGCATCTTTTAATCGCTACTTTAACTAACGTTTTTGTGTCAATCGGATTCCAGCACAAACCTGATATTATGAGTTGAATGTTCAAGACATAACCATTAAAGGCATGCCATAAGCGTTTCAATCCTCTTATGAATATTTTAAGTTTAAATCCAACTTTCATCGTTTTTATATGATTATAAGTTGGATTGTACAATTTTAGCATAGATTCATGAAGGCAAGTAATTGGTGGCTGCATGGACCCATAATGTATTTGGTCCTAATATAATTAATAACTTAATAAAATGTCATGGGACGGAATAATTGACGGGTGGTAACTTGTATGACCAAATCTATCAGCTCCGGTCAAAGATGAACAAAATGAATTATCAATGTATCCAATTGGATATTCAAATTGTAAATAGGTAAATAGTACCCCTGAAATTGATGCTTTATAGTTTCAGTCCTTGAACTTTACATATGTTCCCACCCTCGTATAAGATTAGTGGGTAGCTGTTGGTTTCGTTGAGTTTTACTTTAAACATAAACCACAAACTTATTTTTCATATAAAGATCATTGGATCGGTCTACAAATTAAAGCTTATTAATGTTAAATCGATTTGTTTTTTTCATTAAATATTATCTTATATGAACTTACGAAGCATCAACGTGCATTAACACACTAATAATGATTCAGACGCTCTCCAGGCCATGAAGAGTTCTCGTAACGAGTCTACTTAATATAACTCCACACAACATACTCA
The DNA here is from genome assembly GCA_025506415.1 of Flaveria robusta. Taxonomy (NCBI): domain Eukaryota; kingdom Viridiplantae; phylum Streptophyta; class Magnoliopsida; order Asterales; family Asteraceae; genus Flaveria; species Flaveria robusta. The sequence continues at coordinate 3,696,642 of CM046471.1, read as the reverse complement.
GTATCCAGATCTTATAGTGGTCAATATGAATGTTAATAAAGGTTAAAGTTGTACAATAAGTCCACATATAAGCAAATAAAACGATCCCACTAGTATGAGATTTATTCATGATTTGAAAAACAGGATTCAAGATTTCTAACTTGAAATAGATACTACATGTTTTTTTTAATATTGGAACATGTAGCTATACATATGTTCGAAACTTCTATATTATTAAGAAATAATACGAACTCATGTTTGTGGATAATAACTTAAAGCTGAACAATTGAAAAAGTTAAACCAAACCATGTACGAAACTTTTAATATTTTAAAACTATAATACAAACTCATGCTTTGGATATAATAAGTTAAAAAAGAAAACAATTCAAAAAAGTCAAACCAAAACAAGTACGAAACTTTTTTATTTTTAAAACTATAAAACAAACCCACGCTTTTTGATATCAAGTTGAAAAAAAGAAACAATTCAAACCATCAAACCAAAGGATTATTCCTATTCGCAAGTTTTCAAAACAATAGAGAAGAGTAGGAACAAAATTCCATCAAAACAGCAGTATCCATCAGAAGTCGACCATAATCTTATACAGATAATAAAAAACCTAGTATCAAGGTCATACTATGTTAATCTAAGTGTTCAAACTTTGCATATGTTCATCAGAAGACATTATTTCATACAAACTAAATTTATAATGTACAGAAAACACAAAAACAGTGACTACTATAAAATACTTGTAAGAAATAGTATCTAGGTCATACAAGGTTAATCTAAGTGCTCAAGCTTTGCAACTTTTGTTACATCCCGAATTCGGCTAACCAACTAACAGATTGTACATGATTCCAAATGAAAATGTAAAAGCTTTCACCTGGACATAACTAAGCTTGTTAACGGTGAAGCAACTCGAGCACAAGTTGACTTGCAGTCCACTTAAAAGAAACAGGCATCAGAAAACTGTAATGTTTTCTTGTTTCAACTGCTATATTATTACTTTTACGCATATTCTTGTGTGTCTTCTCTTGGTTGGCCAGTTCCAGGTCAAACTAGCAAGTAAATCCACTTCAATATCTCTATTTTCTTCTGCTTACACTGGATACATTATCATTGGATTTAGTAGCTTCTGAATTTGTTTCTGTTGCACAAGAAGTTGAACCAAGAATATCAGGTCGGTCTTCCATTTTCTTCCAACCGCCTCCTACCCATTCTTGTGAATATCTCAAATCCTTGCATCCCAAAACCGATCTATTTTTTTTCCCTGAAAAAGATACGAATTAAAAAGTATATATTAGCAAACATGCTTCAGACTCTCATTGATTAACAAGTAATGATCAAATGATATGGCAATTATTCAAAACCTGGAAAATAAACATGGATTCTATCATCTGATTCTTTATGAACCACGACCTTCCCACCAACCATCATGCAACCATGCATCCACAATGCAACCAAAGTCAATTGAACAAGCATCAATCTTCTTGGACAATCGGGTTGGTCTAATAGTCATCCTCCCACTATGGCGGATTCCCAATTCATCAGCTATAGCAAACTCTGATGATGATATCCATTCCTACAAAAAGTTCAAAAAGATTTAGTTAAATCATGTGAAAAGCTAGATTTTCACAAAGGGCAAATGTCATAAAATAGTAATAACTTTTGATTGCGGCCCATTATGGTATTACAAAATTTTCATTATCTTTTGTTAACGGTAAGTGTTTTGAAATGCCCATCTGGATAATTGAAGTTCTTTGCCCCCGTCTAATGATTACATATATTTTCCACTACTATAAAAGTGTGCCTTCTAAAAAAGCTTAAAGTTACTATCGCAGATCATAAAACATAATTACCAAAACAGACCAGTGCCAAAAGTATACCACAACTTTATGAAATTTGCCAATTCAGAAAACAAATTACAGAATTATATAAACTAATGCTCACCTCAAGATTTATAGATTCATCAGTGCATCTTTGATATCTGATACCTAACTTTAAGCTTATCTTTATGCTTTTTAATAACCACAGCTCTGAACCAAACACCTCTAATCCCACTATCTTGCGACAATACTTCAATTCAGAACCTAAAGAGTATTCGGTGTCAACCAACTTCCTAAGTCTCTTTTGGGTCTGATGCTGATCATCAGTAGATAATAATCTAAGTATTTTCTGGTTCCAGTATCCTTGACTTGAGTAATGTCAAAGGGGCTGACTATTTCATTTTCAAATTGATTTCGGCATACAAAAGGACCATCCAAGATAGTTCGAGCAGCATTTGACTTGACAAAAGTATCATAGTGTTGAGGACTGAGAACGGTCGCTAGTCCATCAATGCACTCGATGCTAATATCTTGAAGACAAAGTGAAAAGAAAATTTCTTTGTCATTATGATATGTACAAGGTAAATCAAGACCAAGTTCATCGATTTTGTGAAACCACTGTACCACTGCAATTTTGTTTCCTCTTAAGTCCTCATATAAATCATTTATGTAAGCAACAAGTCGTTTCTTCCTTCTGCTAATACGTACACAAAATCTTGAACCTGACACAAAACAATCAAACCATCAAACAAGAACCAAAATATGGGACAAGAATTATGTCAAGCAAAAATCCATGGGAGTCAAAGCAGTGTGTCATCTTTGATGAGTCCTTAAAAATTTAATACTAAATAAGGCAAATTACAAGGGTGTATGCTTAGAAAAACACACACCTTGGAAAACTTTCAATCAGTTTGATCATCAGTTCAGTCCATATGATTTATTTTAAATTTAAACAAGTTGAAATTGTACTCACCGAGATTCTGACACCGCTACGAGTAAAAGCTCCAAAGTGCTTCTCTTTTCCTGCAAGTCCAAGCAGAACAACCCCCACGCAAACTCCGTAGTATGCCGACCCCTCTTATGCAGATAGACATCCTAAAAAAGAGCACTTTATAAGAAACTTTCAAAGAATTAAAACACTTAATTATGATTATATGAAACTGAAAATGATACCTTTACTCTTTCTGAGGTCAACCTCAAGGTATTCCCTAAGCCCAGAGGATCATTCACAGGTTGCGGTGGTGGAAGAAAGGTTCCATCTAAACCATATAAGAAAGCAAACAATCAATATTGGTACAAGAATATCTACAAAGAATAACATAAATGCAAGTAAAGTATTTAGAATAATCAAATTCACAGATCACACAACACTTAGATAAGATATATATTCTTATAAAAAGAACAATATTTACTTGGAATCAATAGTGCTTTAAATCTAATTAGGAATAAAATCATCAACGAAGGGACGACAGAACAAGTCAACACAAAACAAATTAAGTTGACCATGAGAGAACATAGATGATATTAAACTAGCAATCAGGGCTCAGAAATTCCGAGGCTCTCAACCAGCTCTTGGAATCTGATTTTAATATTTCCTGCAGCCCAGATCATTGTCAGTCCTAGAGGTGAACATACAGAAAACAAACAACATCATCCAAATTGAAATGAAAAGAAGGAATCGATAAAAATGAACATATTACACACAGAGACAAATATGTTATTTAAAGTTTAAACAAAGACGAACAAGATGACTCAAGTTAAGTGATTTGATTCCAATATGCAAATTTTCACCTTTTTAATCCCCATAATCCTAAAACCCACAAAAAGGGTTCTTTTGCTATGAACTCAAAACCGACTCAGAGACCAAATTCACATCTGTGCTAAAACAACTATTAATCGCTAAGCCAAACAAGAACAAAACCCCTAACAGATGGACTGAAATAGCATAAGTTACCACACCAAATCAAAACAAAAACCATAAAAGAAAGAAAGTTGAAGAAGACAACACAGCCACATACCTGAAAGTGAAACAATAGAGCTTAAACAGTCAACAACCTCCCGCCAAGATCTGAGCTTCGAAGGAAGTTCAAAAGGCAAATCAACGACAGAAACACCGACTTCTCACGCTTTGCATATCGATACCGATACGAAGAAGACGATGACGTCTTCGAACAACGCCCTAACTTCTTCTCTTTACCGACAACTGCCAAAACGTAAGTCCCACACCTTCGTTTCAAATAGAACAGCACCTCTTTCCTTCCTCTACGGTTTGTAGAACAAACTTCTTCCCAATTCACAAACGCCGGCACCGCCTTTCCGACAGCCGCAGATCTCTCCATCGTACAAAAACCCAAACAAACCCTAGTTCTTGATTACTAATTCCTAATATACATATACAAACTTTGCTCTAAATCAAAGGACCTTATCGAAAATTGGATTGGAGTTGGGGGTTTTCGTATGGAATTTGAAGGCGGTAACGAGTAGAAGAGATCTGAGGGAGACGAAAGGGGTATTTATATGGATAATGGTGATGAGAGAGGGGGAAATTAGGGTTTGGTTATTTTGTTTTGAATGTGCAATTGGGGGCGGCACGAAGAAACAGGGTGATAACGGGCGGGTCAACCCGTTTTTATCTCGATATATGCAGAATTCGGAATTTTAAAAAACAAATATAAACCCATTTTTGATAGATGCAATGCACATTTATGATCTCCGAAACAAAACTTATAGGTCAAAAGTTTAAAACATGTAAACATAGTAAGTGTAGCGTAGAGAACATATGTGAGTCGAAAAAACATGTTGTGTTGTGGTATCTTAGATCTAGCTCTTTGGATGGTTATGTTTATTGTTCATAGTGTTTACGGATGTAAGAAGTTAAATATCAGTTTTAGAAGTTCATGTATCGTGGTATTAAAGAATGTACTTGTAAGTAACCAGCATTTGTTCATTATATACAAGATGTTGTACAGGTAAAAAAGTTAAGACTAGTTACACCGAAAACTCATGAATCATGATAATTTTGTCGAAACTTCTAGCTAAGACAATGTAAAGATATTCATTAACAAATCCTCCGAAATAGAAGTTTGTTTATGTGCTACTCTTCATGGAAAGCATTTTACTAAGGATATTGCCATTTGATGAGTAAGAGATCATATATTACATCAACATTACTATCATTCTAGTGACAACTATCAAATAATTATAAATTCAAAACCAACAATTTTGAATATATGTGAAAAAAAAGCAACTTACCAAATGGTGCCAAGAGGTATATCTTTATTAAAATGTGTTGTGTGTAAACAAAAATGTAATTTTTAGATGGTAAAATGGTTCCATGTACTGATGTTAATTCTAGAGTTGTATCTTCGCCAAGTTCTATTGAAAAAGGGAAAAGAAGAGTACGAAGGATGAAGATCTGCATAGTTGCATTAAGCGTATGACTATACATTCGTTTAAATTATAATAAGAAACACAAAAGCTATATAACTTCTATGTAACAATGGACTCTTAGATGATGAGATTTGCTTCAAAATGCGGCTTAGTATAACAACATCCCAGTAGAGCTTTTGTTGTGATGATTGTTTTAATTGTGTGTAAACATACTTGTGTAGACCAACTATAAATGACATACAACTTGTTTGCACGCCACAAATGAAACCCGTTATGATTTTGATAGAAGGTGAGTAGTATTGATTATACACGTGAGTTTGAAGAAATTGTCTAACGGCATGGTGAGGTCACCAACGAACTATCCATCACCCAGGCCAAAGTCTCTGATAAGGTAAATGTGCTACAATACAAATAAGAGAATTATCTTGTGATAAGATATTAAGATGTATGCTTCTTTTATGTAATGATTTAATTTATATTTAAAAGGTGGAAGTTAATAACAATAAGAGTATTATCTTTCATGTCTTCATTTGTTGTTAAGTAATTAATAAAAGGTAACATTGTATCACGAAGCCTCTTGCATAATGGTATCCTTGTGACTTCTAAGTGAGAGGTCGGGGTTCGAGTCGTGCTCGGGGCAAAAATACTTTGAGATGAACATGAAGTTTTTCAAGTTATAAGTTCCTCCTAAAGTAACATTTTGAAGCTCGGATCGGTTAGGCTGGTCAATCAAGAATCAGAGAGGGGACCGATCCGAACAACCCCAGTTTGTTTTTCTACTTGTTCGTCCCGGTTTAGTGGTTGGACCGGAACTGGTTCGGGGTTGGACCGAATTTTGGGTTTTTCTTTTTTTTTTTATTTAATTTTTTTAGATTTTAATAAGTTTAACGGATGAGTGAATGATATATTGGAGTACTGGACATGAAATTATGTTGAGTTTTATATATAATTATAAAGTACAAATATAAAATGATTATATTAAATTTATATATAACTATCTATAAAATATCAATATATATATATATAATTACGACGTTATCCAGTTTTTAAACCCGATCCTACCAGTAGACCAATAAAACATTCGATTCACCGTCCAATCTGATTCTAAAAACTTGCCTGAGGTGATTGAGAGTGCGATCCTAATAAAAAAAGATAAATAAACTCGACTAAAGTCAATTTCATATAATATATTCCTGTTTAAAAATAAAGTTAACTTTTGTACAATATTAAACGTTGTACATTTTGAATATTTATACGCAGAATACAAAGAGTGAAAGCGGTTTGAGTCAAAATAAACGACGGATAATAAACAGCTGGCCGGGGCCCACGGCCGTATGCGGTCAAAAGAGACTTCCCTCCGTCAAATGATACTCTGCAGGCGC